>JAWNKY010001184.1:1200000-1543125 GCA_035041765.1 Drosophila algonquin
GGGGGAACTTTCAAAGACCACTGAAGCAGAACCGAAACCCCAAGGCAGACTTTAGTCAAATAAAAATATTACAACCTGCGTGAGGCATCCCCTCTAGGTGTTAGGTGTTAATTTTCAGGGATTGCCCCTTGTGGTGCGGGCAATGATTTTAATTATAGATCAAATCAAGCGTTTAGACCATATAGACAATGAGTAATCCGTCGAGTCCGATGAGCGTCCGTCCACGTGACATTCCTCACGTCAAAAGTCAAAGATGCATGTTAATTAAAGTGATTGTCAAAACGCGTAATCAATTCATTTAGTCATGTCCGCAAATACAACAAAAAGAAAACCCCCACTTGAGTTGCATACTTGCAAGACGACCGAAGATACAATTGTATCTGAGTGTGATTTAAGGGGGAACGAATCCCTAATTACGAAGCGCCATTCACTTTTGTATCTAGCCAGCAAATGTTTGCTCTTTTGATTGATTATTCCCCGAGATTCCCCCCTCCAGAAAGCATTAATTAACAAGCGAAACAAACATTTCAGTTCCGCCTCGCGTTTGGAAATTAAATTATCCGCTAAATATCTGCTCATATCTTTTTAATAGATTTACATTGAATTTCGGGGCTTTCGGGGGTTGTCAGGGTTTGCAGGGGCTCTCGGGGTTTGCAGGGTCTTCCGGGATTTTCAGGGTTTTTTCGTTTTGTTCTCCTTGCGACGACTTTTATGAAGTGCCACGTAGACGGACGGACACTTAATTCCTAATTAACGGAAGTGCGTTTTGGGGGTCCACACACAACAGAGCAGCAGCAGGCCCCCAGTCAGCCCCAAGGCAGCCCCCAGGTAGCCTCCAGGTAGTACATAAATCTTTAAGATGCTTTAAGTGTTTGCCAAATAAAAGTGAAGGTTATGGGAAAGTCTCTTAAGGAAGGTGCTTTATGATATGAAGACGATTGAATACTCTAAAGATGCGTGGAATTAAGGAAAGGAATTTCCAAGAAATAAAGCGAGAAAAGTAGCAGTATCTGTTACAAAGAATCAACTGTTCTTAAACCTTAAATAAACCCCTCTTCATGTCCCTGAAAGAGCATCCCCTAAAGAGCATCCCCCGGCCTGTAGCTTCCCCAAGCAAATGACAGCGTAAGGAAAACTTTATGTATGAAAAATGCCTCACGCAATTTTTCCTACGTATATTTTTGTGTTTTTGCTTTTCATAATTTATGCGCCGTTTTCTTTCCCCCTGTCCCCCTCTGTTCCGCTCTCTGTTCCTCCTGCCTGTGTCCCTGGACTCTGGCTGGACTTTTGGGCTTATGGACGTGAGTCTTGCCTGTCCACCAGGGCGTATGAATATCTGTGTGTCTGCAAGGATCCGTATCTGTGTCTGTGTGTGTGTTTAAGGAACAGCGTGCTAATTAATTAAATTTGTACGTGCTGTATATGTGGGTGTGAGTGTATGTGTGCGTTTCTTGAGCGAATCAACTTCTGGCCATGTGCTGATAGGGCTCAAATGCACACACTCTCCCCTCTCTCGCTCTCACTCGTTCCTTCGCATAGGCAGAGCACCACAGAGCGTATGAGTGATATTTACAGTCAGGCCGTAAATCATACTTAACTTAATATACAATATACAATATATTCGCTCAGCTGTTGGCCCCTTTCGGCATGCTTTCGGCCATGTGCGTGTCCTTGCGTCTCTCGTCTCAGGGGCGCGTGTGGGTCAATAAAGGATGCTGGGGGTTAGGTTAGGATTTCGATTGATTAGGGGTGAAAGGGGGGCTCTGCGTGGCAGGAATGGGTGTGGCACCCCCATTAAGGGGTAATTGTTATTGTTAATTAGATAGAAAAGATTGCGATGGGAAAGGGAGATGCTAACAGAAGAGGGAGGCGTATGCCAGTAATCGTTTGATTTCGATATCAGATAATAGAGATTAAAAGCGAATATTCAACATAAATAAATATAAATAAATATAAATTAATACAAATATAATATATCAATAAATATATGCATACATTTAGAATAAATATTGGCATAAATCTAATAAATTAGCTAATTTATAAATGTTTAAAAACAATTATCTAGCATTTGCTTACCTGTAATCATTTTCATGGTATTTTCACATAATATTCAAGCGTCGTTTACTTGCCAAATGCACTGTCTCAGTCATAGCTGTCAATTTTCAAGTCTGACCTTGAACCCACACATCAAAACCTTTCCTTTCTCCATAGACACGATAAACATTAAAAAAAGCTCTTCAGAAATTTCAGTAAACATCTTTAATGTGAGAGCAACTCGTTTTCGGGTTGTTATTCCACACAGAACATCTGCAAAATAAAACAAATACTCGTTATACTATATGCCTATTAAATTCCCAAAAATCTACCAACTGAATAAATAAATATATATGTACATATAATAATCATATCGTATATAATTTCAGCTTGAATCTGAATCTATAAGTATTAATTATTTATTTTCTGTCACATTTTCAGGCAATCAAGGCAAAAATTGTTGGCCAAAATCAACAACAACTTCCGCAAAACGTTTCCAATAATTCCTACCCCCAAAAGAGAGAAAAAAAAGTTCAATAAAAGACAATTACCACAAAAATAGGAGGGAAAAAGACGGCCACAATAGAAAGAAAAACAATAACCGCATATTAAATAAACGTAAACCATAATTATGACAAAATGAGTTTGTCGACAGCAGCAGCAGCAACAGAAGCAGCCGCAGCAGCAGCAGCAGCAACAAAAACAACAAAAAGTGGATTCTACAGCATGCGGAGGCCTAACAGAGGCTTAACATTGCTGTGGGCATATGCGCTAACAGTGCTGCTACAGTTTGTGAGTCATGCCAGCGGCGTGCAAACAGGGAATGTTACAGCAGGCTTGCAAACTGTTAATGTTGAAGCAGGCTTGCAAACTGTTAATGTTACAGCAGGCTTGCAAACTGTAAATACTTCAGCAGGTGAGTGGAAGATTACGTTTACCGACTATGGGTTACCCTTTGGGATGGTTTTTATGGTTGGTAAATTAGTAGAAAATTATTTCAGAGGAGTTCTCAAAAAAAAAAGTCATATATTTTGAAAGAAACACCTCTAAATGGAGTTTAATTTAGCTAGATTTATAGATAACATGGTAGAAAACATAGTTTACGGGATAGAAACCACCACCTTTCTTACAATCTCCCTGAAAACAATATACCCTATCCCCTCAGCTTCTAATGGGTAAAAAGAAATGTATGTATAAACCTGTAAGAAGCTCCGGCGTTGGCAATTAACAGGTTCGCTTTCGACCTTGGCCAACATTATGCCGGGCATTAGCATTAAATAAATTGTATGCCTCGTGCCTATGTACGAGATTGTGTGGAGAGAAGTGCGAGAGTATTTTCCTTAGACAATGTGCGGCGATAAATAATGATTGCCACTCACATGCTAAAAATAATCCGACGACCTGCGGGCCATGTGAATTTGCGCAAGTCCAGCAAATAATCAACGAAATGGTTGATGGTTTAAACAAATGCGGCGGCTGCAAACAGTCAGGCAATCATAATAATGGCCATAACGAGCCAATAAACGATGCAGCCCATAGCCAAGAGCCCACCGCCCAACAAAAGCAGTCAATAAATGCGGCCTTAATGGTTAACTGACAGACAGCCAGCCAGGCCAGCGCCTAACGGAGGAGCAGCAGAGCCGAGCCGCCTGCTACGTGCAGCACTCGCAGAAATAATTTATATGCCAAACAGCTGCTGACAGCGCACGCTCTTCTTTTCCACTTTTAAATAAACAAAAAAGCAAGAAAAAAATAAAACATACATGTGAAAAAATAAAAAGAAAAACCCAACCAGGATGGGAGGGAGACTCAGCTCATGTGGGGATGTGGGGTGGCAGAGCAGAAAACAGGGAATCATATTTTATGCCAAGACAAAAACTGTTGATTTTCTCATAAATAATCCCCGTTTTTTGAAGTAAACTTCTTAAAGTTAGCTTTAGGAAAACCCCATAGGAAAGCCTCTAAAACTTTGGCAAATTTTCTGGCCTACTTCTTAGCTTTCCTGGAGGCTTTGGGAGGAGTTCCGGTTCATCTGCCAAGTTCCCGGAAAAGTCTATTGAACAAACCCATCAGACAGAAGTGGCAACTGGGAAATGCTTCATTAAATGTTGAAATATAAACCTTTTCTGGGTATTATTTATTCCCATAGATGGCAAAATATTGCACTTTAATAGACCTCTGATTGCAATCTAAGCTCTAACATCCCATAAAGTACTTAATTCTTAGAAACCCTATCGGAGGCGGCTTATCTTTTCCCTCCATCGTAATCTCCAGTCAAATGTTTTCGTAAACTTAATTTGTTTTTAATGTGAGAGTATTTTTTAACTGTGATTTCCCTATCGACACTAATCAGACGATTAAATTTTCATCGGAACGTGATTATAGTCATGTTTTCCCTTTGTTTTGGCTTACAGTTAAACCATTTATATGGCCCATATTGATTAAGGTCTATGGCGGGGTCTGTGTAGATTATCTAAGCACTTGAAGGGGAATACCATATATGTCCATATATCGACCGACAAATAGGGGTTTACTCATGCTTACGCATTCCACAAAATGTGGCAAAGGGAGGGTCTAGGAAAAGTGTACTTTAATGATCGGTTAAGGCCTCAAATTGCAGTAGACAGTAACCGGATCAGGCATACCCATACCTATGTATAGCTGACCCGCAATCCGGGTCTTGATGTCATCTCGATTAGCATTCCAGAGCCGCCTCTTAACTGTCTAGAGTTCTGTTCTGTGCTTCAATCTACATACGAATGTGGGAACAGGTAACCGGACCAGATGTTCAGCCAATGACAGGTGTTGATGATGCATCATCACTGATTGCTGGGGAAAAGCAGATCTATATAGGCTATTGGGAAGTTCCATATGTCATCATAACGAGAAAACAACGACACTTGAGATTTGTAGGTCTTTGGCGACACTATAATTAAAGTAAAGACCACCCTGCGATATCTATATAGTCTATTGGGAAGTTCCAACTGTCATCATAGCGAGAAGCCAACGACACTTGGGATTTGTAGGTCTTTGGCGACACTATAATTAAAGTAAACACCACCCTGCGATATATCTATATAGTTTATGGGGAAGTTCCACCTATCATCAGTAGCAGTTCCCTGGGTATCATGGATAAGAGTAACAGCCCAATTGTCTTTCTACTGTATTAAAATTTTAATTCTAAAATATTTCCTGTACAAATTGGTTCTGAATTACGACTATAATTATCCTCAAAGTACATTTGCATAAATTTGTATTTATCTTTAAAAGAT
Organism: Drosophila algonquin; assembly: GCA_035041765.1. Lineage (NCBI taxonomy): Eukaryota > Metazoa > Arthropoda > Insecta > Diptera > Drosophilidae > Drosophila > Drosophila algonquin. The sequence goes on from JAWNKY010001184.1 coordinate 1,205,307, forward strand.
ATCAACCTAATTACCCCACAAATATATTATTATTTCAATAAATCATTAATGATTTTAATCAGGTTTTCGTGGGAACTAAAGTCTGCCCCAATAATCCGACTGTAGACCCACTTGTTACCACTTTAAACGCGTTTTTAAACCCGCTTATTTATACACAAAAATCGCTGCAGTTCAAGGAACCCTGAAGCCTGAAGCATTAAGCACGTGTAAACCCACTAAATAATAAGTAAAAATAAGCACAAATACAGAGATACATACTTATACTCTTACTTGTACTTGTGTGTGTATTATATACCCTGCATTCAATTAAATGAGCCCATAAATTACAAATCTCTGGCGCGTGATGTGACAACAAAAGAGTGTTGTATTTTTTTGCTTTTTTGGGACTCGGCTCTCAAATTGTTTGCATTTGTCTTTAATTGTTCTTTTCACCATTGTTTATAGCCCCATGGTTTATGGCATTATATTTGCTAGAGTGTTTAAGCAATTGTTTGTCAGAGCCAAACAATATCATATACCATATACCTCTCTTTTCCCTGACAGAGAAATTCGTTATGATTTAATGCGAATTTTCTGTGAATTTCAGGTGAAACTTTCTGTTTGTACCAGGAGCACAACGTCACATACCGCAGAGAGCTAGGGGCCGTGTGGTTTGCCTCCCAGGATCCCTGTCTGGTGTACTCCTGTGCCGCCGGTGTGGCCAAGGATCCGCAGGCCCACATTGTGGTCACCCAAGTGGATTGCAATGAGTTCTACTGCGAAGTGGTATGTATTTATAGCATATAGAATACTATGTAGATATATCTATATCTGTTGTATCTTTTAGGGCTCGGAGCTCCGCAAAACCGATGGCAGCTGTTGTGGCGAGTGCGTGCGCACCCACTGCCAGCACAATAATACCCTGTATGCCGTGGGTGAGTCCTGGCACAACGATGCCGATTGCACGCTCCTCGAGTGCGGTCGCCTAGACAGTGGCCAGATCATTATCAACACCTATCAGCGCAACTGTCCACCGTTGGAGGAGGAATGTCCCGCCTCCAGGGTGGAGCTCAGGAACTGTTGTCCCTTCTGTCGACCCCTGAAATCGGCTCGTGTCGAGGAGCTGGACGAAGGGGATCAGACGGATGACATTTGGACCGACGAATGGTACCGCAAGCATCCCTGTCGCCGCGACTGTCAGGCGGGGGCCGAACCCATGACCTGTCGCTACACTTTTGTGGTCGAATGGTATCAGACCTTTGCGAAGGCCTGCTTCGATTGTCCCCGCAATCTGACGGATTGCTCGCGGCCCCACTGCATCATGGGCGATGGCCTGGAGCGAGGCATCACCGTGGTGAATCGCATGATGCCCGGCCCCGCGATAGAGGTCTGCGAGGGCGATCAGATCGTGGTGGATGTGAAGAACAGTATGCTCGGCGAGAGCACCTCCATCCACTGGCACGGACTGCACCAGAAGGACACGCCGTACATGGACGGCGTGCCGCACATCACGCAGTGCCCCATCACGCCACATGCCACATTCCGTTACAGTTTCCCTGCGGATCTATCTGGCACACATTTCTGGCACTCGCATACGGGAATGCAGCGGGGCGATGGGGTTTTTGGGGCTCTGATCATCCGAAAACCCAAGAGCGCCGAGCCCCATGGCCGACTGTACGACCTGGACCTCAGCGAGCATGTGATGATTGTCCAAGACTGGATCCACGAGCCGGGGGCCAGCATCTTCGCGAGTCATCATCACTCGCGAGGGGACAACAAGCCACACAATCTCCTGGTAAATGGCAGGGGACGCTACTACAATCGCATTTGGGCGGAGGCCAAGAGGGATCATCAAGTGGCCAGGGGAAAGACGACGAGCACGAAACCCCTGGAACCGCTGCCCAAGTCAGAGGTGGATGTGGTCCAGACCCTGCCACGTTCAGCGCGTCTGGCAAAGAGCAACACCACGCGGCTGTTTCCGGTGCCCCTTTCGCGGCAGAAGCGTGGCAACCTCAACGAGATCCCCCTGGAACTGGTGCCCCATCAGGTGTACAATGTGCAGAGGGGCTTCCGCTATCGCTTCAGGATCATCAATGCTGAGTATCTCAATTGTCCGATTGTCGTGTCGGTGGATAAGCACAATCTCACGGCCATCAATTCGGATGGTTTCGATATCGAGGCCATGGAGGTGGGTTCCATTGTGACCTATGCCGGAGAACGCTTCGATTTCGTGCTGAATGCCAACCAGGAGGTGGGCAACTATTGGGTGCGCCTCAAGGGACTGATGGACTGCAGCGAGGTCTTTACCTCCGCCTTCCAGGTGGCCATCCTGCGGTACGAGGGCGCCCCCGATGAGGAGCCCAGCGCGGAGCTTAGCTACGCCCACAAGGCGGAGGGCATCGAACTGAATGTGATGAACCGTGGTCCGGGCTACCCCGACACCAAGACAGTGGCCGAGATGAGGGCTCTGCCCATCTACGACCAAGTGCCGGGCATCGACCATGATACCCTCGAACCGGAGGCTGACTTCAAGTTCTTTGTCTACTACGATTTCTATGCCAAGAACAATCCGGAATTCCACGACAAGGATCTGTATGCCATGGACATGAACATGACCCAATCGAACCGCCTGTACACGCCGCAACTGAATCACATCACCCTGAAGTTCCCATCGCTGGCGCTGCTGCCATCTCGCAAGCAACTGAGCGACTCGGACTTCTGCAACGAGACGAGTCTCGAGGAGCAGGGCATCGACTGCCGGACGGAGTTCTGCAAGTGCCACCACGTGCTGCAGGTGCCCCTGAATGCCGTCGTGGAGCTGATCATTGTGGATGAGGGTTTCCAGTACTATGCGAATCATCCTTTCCATCTGCATGGCAATGCCTTTCGAGTCCTGGCTCTGGAAAGATTGGGCGAGAATGTCACCATTGAAATGGTAAGAATTTACCCCCAGTATTTCCCTCGGAAAACCCCATAATTTCTCTTTCTTTTTCTTTAGGTCAAATCCCTTGATCGTTTCAATTTGCTGAAGCGGAACTTTGTGAATCCTCCCGTCAAGGATACAGTGACCATTCCGGACGGAGGCTACACCATCATCCGCTTTGAGGCCTACAATCCTGGCTACTGGCTCTTCCACTGTCACATCGAGTTCCATGCGGAGATAGGCATGGCGCTGGTCTTCAAGGTGGGAGACGATGATCAAATGGTGCCCGTGCCCAAGCACTTTCCCACCTGCGGAGACTACAATCCGGACTTGCGAGCCGACGGGGACGAAACCACTGAGGGCACTAGCAGACCCCCTACAACAGCTCCACAGAACTCCGATGGCGGAGCAAGCGGATTGTCAGCCGGTTCTTCGACCATTTCTTTGATCTTTAGTTTACTTCTCCTAAAATTCGGGCACTGAGAAGTGAAAGGACAATCCTCCAAAACCCGTACTTGCCAAGCGAAATACAGAGATTATTTATTGGGAGGAGAAGCATTGATTTGATTCTTATTTGAGCTCATTTGTAAATATTTTCCATAGTCGCATCGTAGCCTCATCGTAGCATCTAAGCATCTGTGATTGTCTAAGAAAATACTTATTGTTTATTAAGCAAAAAAAAATATAAACGATTTTATAAGAAAGAGAAAAGTAGAAAATTTCTCTATTTTTACAGATATGTATATGCTTTCCAGGATCATTTGCGATGCTTATCCCTAAGATTTCTCAAAGTTTATGATGAGGAATGTAAAAGTGTAGATGTAGATGTAGATCTTCCCTTTTTCTATGGCTTAGTTGAATATTTTTCCAAATATCGTTTACAGCATTCATTTCTTAGATTTCTTTAAGTATTTAATGAGAAATGTATATGTGTAGATGTAGATGTGTAAATGTAGATGTGCAGATGTAGATCCTCCCTTTCTCTATGGTTTAGTTGACTATATTTCCAAGGATCGTTTACAGCATTCAACTCTAAGACTTCTTCAGGTCTTTAACGAGAGAAGTGTTACCCATTCTGGGTGAAATCCTTTCATAGCGCATTCCCAATGCCCCAGTTAGAGTATCTTGTAGATAACCCAAAAATATACCTGAAAATCTGATGAAACTTTCCCCAAATATTGCCAAATATTTCTTTAGATCTATAATAAGAACTATATCACCATATGTGGCATACATTGTCAGTCAGGTGGCAAACCAACGGCAACGCCCTCAAGGCTGATAGCGATCTTATCTGGCGGCGGCCACTGGCAACAGCTGGACCTTCGAGCTGCAGACGAGACGTCACCCCAAATTGGGGTATCAACAAATGCAGGGATCTTTGACACCGCTGACCCCCCCGATCGGCCATCGGCCATCGGTATACAGATTGCATTTCGAAAAACAAACAAAGTAATCTCGCTGCAGGGAGCTGCGCTCTGGACATCTGGAGGCGATCTGGATGAACCATTAGGTGTATATAAGACGTGCCTCCAGCTCTGCCTGCCAGTCAGACACAACACTCGGTCCGAGTCCTCCCAATTCCACTACTCCGTAATACTCTAAAAACCCAATTGCAAAAATGTTCGACTGGACGGGCAAGAATGTGGTCTATGCTGGCAGCTTCACGGGCATTGGGTGGCAGATGATGTGGCAGCTGATGCAGAAGGAGATCAAGACGATCGGCATCATGCACCGCATGGAGAATGTGGAGATGATGAAGAAGCTGCAGGCCGAGAATCCCGCCGTGAAGGTGGTCTTCATGCAGATGAATCTCATGGACAAGGTGTCCATTGAGAAGGCGATGCTCAAAATGGGACAGATGATGGGACACATCGATGTCCTGATCAACGGCGAGGATGTGCTTCTGGACAAGGATGTGGAGACGACAATGGGCATGAATCTGGTAACGAATGGTCGCTCAATCGAATGCTTCCCACCTCTAATCTGAATTCTTTTCTACAGACTGGCATGATCATGATGACTATGATGGCCATGCCCTACATGGACAAAACCCAGATGGGCAAGGGCGGCATGGTGATCAATCTGTCTTCTGTCTACGGACTGGAGCCTGCCCCCACCTTTGCCGTGTATGCCGCCGCCAAGCATGGCGTCCTTGGGTTCACACGCTCGATGGGCGACAAGGTTATCTACCAGAAGACCGGTGTCATGTTCATGGCCATGTGTCCGGGTCTCACCAACACCGAGATGATGGCCAATCTGCGCGACAACGTCACCTGGCACCACTCTGAATCGATGGTGGAGGCCATCGAGAGCGCCAAGCGCCAAATGCCAGAGGAGGCGGCCATGCAGATGATCAAGGCCATGGAGATGATGAAGAACGGCAGCATGTGGATCGTCAATATGGGACAACTCAAGGAAGTGATGCCCACGATGCACTGGCAGATGTAGAGCACAGCACGAGCTACTCTATTCTGTGTTTGAGAGCGGAAAAATAAAGCATTTTCTATCTTTAAAGGAAGAAACACCTGATTTGAGCTAAACTCAAACACTTACTCATAGTTTTCCAAATCAAAGCAGGTCATTTCAAATAATCGAAGTAGAAGGGTCTGTTCCTCATTATTTCATCGTACGCCGACATAAACACACAGTTAGTTTCCCAAATTTTACAAAACTTTTTTTAAGTTTTTCCTAATTTTACAAAACTCCTTCAAGATTTTATTAATTTTACAAAACTTTTTAAAATTTTTTACAAAATTTAACGATGGCATCTGAGAGCCAGCAGTGCACTTCCTTTGAGAACAGCAGAGATCTCACTTTTACGAACTCTCCAAGCGTTGACTCTGAGCATTATTGGCACATTGATGGCCTTGAAATGGAGGTCAGATGCAAGGATCTCGGGGGACGGCTAGTTCCACATTCGACGTGGCCGTATTCCACACTCAACCTCACTGCAGCGCGGCGGCCAATCCGTAAGCCACAATGCAAGCCCAAACCTCTGGCTTTCCGCAAAACTCTGGCTTCCCGCAAGAGGATTAGCAAACTTCCCCGCCCCGCAATCAAGTCGCAAGCGGTTGGTAGGCGTGGCAAGCGTCCACGCTCCGCAAGCAAGCGTCAGCCCGTAACCCGAAAGACACGCAAGGACATCGCAAAGGCTCCCTACGAACCACACACGTACGAGCTGCATGGTCCGTTCTCTGACTCTGAACTGGTGATCTCTTGCTGCGTTCCGCCATTGTACAAGGAGGTGATTATCAGGGAGCTGCGACGTCTGGGCGGGACACACGATCCCCAGTACACCGGCTATTGTTTGGTGTGCAGTCGCCTCTTGTTGAAGGAGAAGCAGGAGGCAGAACAGACCGTTAAAGAGGCTCAGCAGCAGCAGGAGGAGGTAGCTCTTGGGCAACAGGAGGAGGCAGCTCTTCAGCAGCAGAAGCAACAGGAGGAGGCAGCTCTTCAGCAGCAGAAGAAGCAGGAGGAGGCAGCTCTTCAGCAGCTGAAGCAACAGGAGGAGGCAGTTCTTCAGCAGCAAAAGCAGAAGGAGGAGACAGCTCTTCAACAGAAGCAGAATGATGAAGACGCCGCTACAAAGAAAAATCCAGAGCAGCAGATCGAGAAAGAAGATGCCACAAAGGACTACCAGCAGACCGAGGATGTTCTACAACCGGAAGGAGAGCCAAATGTCTTTGCTACGCCTTCCGCCGAGCAATGCAAATTATTTTGGTATTTTAAGAAACTAAGGAATTAACAACATCACACTACAATCATTTAGCGAAAAGTGTTTAGCGGAGGAACGCAGCCCGGCGGATGCGAGGCTGGACAGCAGCATTTTTAGCCGCTAATCGAAGATTATTAAAATTTGTATTTCTCGGAGCGTTCCGAACGAATGAGTGACTTCATTTATTTCACTTCGAAGTTGCATTACGTTCAGATTATTTACATTTTTTAAATTTACAAAAATTTAAATAATCTGAACATAATGCCACTTCGTAGAAGTGAAATAAATGAAATAACTCATGCGTTCGGAGCGCTCCGAGAAATACAAATTTTAATAATCTTCGATTGGCGGCTAGAAATGCTGCTGTCTAGGCTCGCATCGAAAGGTGTTTTGAGTTCCCTCCCTTCCCACAATTCGGTAGACTAATCCGCAGGCAGCCATTTAACTTTTCGGTCCACACTTTTCGGTCACTATAATCAGAGTAGTTATACAGATTAATACAGCATCTTGGATGCTTCATTTATTGTTAGGCTTATCACATACGTAGCGATGGAAAATACCATCCATCATTGGCAAGGCAGAACATTGAGCATTTCTACAACGATTCAATCTACACATATTTAACAGATACATATGTAGAAGAGAAAGCGAATACAGATTATTAAGAAAATCCTGAATGGCTTGTGTTTTGTGTTTTTGTTTTATGATGAATTTTAAACTATCGTGGGATACAGATTAATAGATACTTCAGCATCTTGGATGCTTTATTTTTTGTTAGGTTTATCACATATTCGATAATCTTAAAGCTACGTAGCGATGGAAAATATTATCCATCATTGGCATCTTTAACACTGAACATTGAGCATTTCTTTAACGTTTTAATCTATATTTAACAGATACATTTTCAAACAAATGTTTCACTCGTGTTTATCGTCACTTTGTAAGCCATCATAAGCGCAGTCTTATATCGATCGTCGTTCATTCTGCGATCCAGTTCTGCCTCAAAGTCCGCCTCGCTGTAAGGTTTATTCGAGCGGAAGAAACTGTCCAAGATGTGGGCCTGGCACTGGCCCACCACCATAGACGACCGCCAGTCCACCGCATTCTCCGGCTCCTTCGTGCCCTCCAGCGGCGCGTAGATCGGCACCAAAGGGCAGTTGTAGTGACTCGCATTTGCACGCCTGATGGACCTGCGATACGTCGCGTACTTGCAGACGGCACATTCGAACGTCTTGAAGATGTCATCATCGCCGCCCGAGTGATACGGATAGGTGATCAAATTGTGGAGTAGCTTTTCGTTTTGTATGGGGCGTTTGCGATTCAGTTTGTGACCGCGAAACGAGTTATATTCGGTTTTGTTCTCGGCCAAGTCCGTCAGATAGCTGCCCAGGGCGGCGGCATTGGGAAAATCGTTGACAAATATTGCAGATTTATTTTGCGGCAGCCAGTCCTGAAGAGATTTTTACAGGGGATATAGTACAAGATCTTTAGGAACGGAATGGAACCTCTCCTTCTACTCACTTTAATGCTAGGCGAACCAAAGTATATGGGAATCACGCCCATAACCAAGGGGCGCCAGAGCTTTTCGGTGATGTAGTCTTCGCAGACGGCATTCTCGATGGCAATCATGAATTTGTATCCTGAGAGAAAGCGCAGCAGTTCCGGCGAATACAGATTGTTCAGAAAATCCTTTTGCAGGCTGCAAGCAACAACGAAGCGATTAAAACTTGGATTACAAGTTACAAACTCGAATTAATTTGTAAGAATATGTCTTAATGGTTTGTGTTTGGTGTTTTATGTTTTTGTTTTATGATGAATTTTAAACTGATTCGTCATCGCTGTCTTTGGGCCTTTCAGACTTTCGTTGCTCAAAGCAATCCTTCAAAATCTTGTTCTTGATTATAATTTCCAGGCATTTTATGCACTTCTTGCAATTGCACTCCTGTATCGGCTCTAGACGACGACGCTTGAACGGACGCTGCCCATCCTCATCACTCGAAACAGTTGAAGAATCAAGTACGATGTTGGCTGCGAAGGACTCGCTCTTAAGTGCTATGATCGATTCGTAGTGCACTTGTGAAATGGTTAGAATGTGTGAACTCTGCCCATCATCATCAGTCGAAGCAGGCGAAGAATCAAGCGCGATGTTGGATTCCAAGGACTCGCTCTCTGGAGCTATGATCGGTTCAGAGTGCACTTGAGCAATGACTACAATTTGTGTACTCTGCTCATCCTCATCACTCGAAACAGGCGGAGAATCTGGCGCCATGTTGGCCTTCAAGGACTCGCTCTCAGGAGCTAGGGTGTTGGCTTCCAATGACTCGCTCTCAAGATCTATGTTCGGTTCAGAGTGCACTTGGGCTATGGTTACAATTTGTGTACTCTGCTCATCCTCATCACTCGAAACAGGCGAAGAATCAAGATCTTTGATCGGTTCAGAGTGCACTTGGGCAGTAGTTACAATTTGTGTACACTGCTCATCCTCATCACTCGAAACAGGCGGAGAATCTGGCGCCATGTTGGCCTTCAAGGACTCGCTCTCAGGAGCTAGGGTGTTGGCTTCCAATGACTCGCTCTCAAGATCTATGTTCGGTTCAGAGTGCACTTGGGCTATGGTTACAATTTGTGTACACTGCTCATCCTCATCACTCGAAACAGGCAAAGAATCAAGCGCGATGTTGGATTCCAAGGACTCGCTCTCAGCAGCTAGGGTGTTGGCTTCCAAGGACTCGCTCTCAAGATCCATGTTCGGTTCAGAGTGCACTTGGGCAGTAGTTACAATTTGTGTACTCTGCTCATCCTCATCAGACGAAACAGGCGAAGAATCTAACGCCATGTGGGCTTCCATGGACTCTCTTTCAGGAGCTATGATCGGTTCCTGGGTTTTAGGCTCAGCATGCTCTTGGGCAATGGCTACAATTTGTCTACTCTGCCCCACCTGCTCCTGTGTGCTACGAGTATCGCGCCACGACAAAACTCCGGCTGGAAACACCTTCTTCTTTGCAGCAGCATATGGCATCTCTTTGGAGCGCTTCATAGGTGCCATTAATGTTTGGAAAACTAAACTAAACTATTGAAATAGTTCACACTGAGACGGTGACTGGGAATGGTGTGAAATGTTTATGAATCGATTAGAAACAGGCCTCCTTTGTTGTCAAATGTACTTGCCTCGCAGGCAGATCTTTGTTGCGCAGGCAACTCCCAAACGAATCCACATTGATGTGTTGCATCAGCTCCTTCACATAGTCCTCGCGGCCGGACATGGTGTTGCAGTCGCTGCTCAGGAACACCACCGATGGCGAGGGACCGTTCAGATTCGAGGACTTCCAATCGAACGACATTGTGTAGTCCATCGAGGTGAGGTCATGGGCACTGGGCAGCCAGTGGGTCGTGAGCGGGAGATCACTGTAGCGGCTAAAGGTGGAGGTGAAGTTGAAATGCTGCAGGAAGTCATCGAAGGGAGCGTAGGCCACATTTTTGGGCGACTCCTCGTGCAGCAGAGCCCACGAGTGGCGGGAGCTGCGTGGCAGGGGAAAGTCTCCCGTCTTTAGAGCCGATCCATAGAAGAGAACAGCCTGAAAAATGAGTAATAATGAAGCTCTGCTTATCACAGCAGCCCAGCCACCGGATGGGCGATAATTGTTTGACGAACCCGTGCAGAGGGCAATCGCTGTCGTTTGTTGGTAACGCGACACTCGAAGACGCCGCAATGTCGCACCTCGTCGTACACCCAGGCCATGTTGTGCGACCACCACAGCAGCTCAATGGGCGCCGAGGATTCCGATCTTTGAATGTCAGTTTGCTCCAGTAAGTCCCATAAGACGAAATGCACCAGCAACCACACGAGTATCAGGCACGTGGAGCAAATGATATAACGGCGTGCCAACCGCATGGCCACGTTTCGGCAAATATATTTTCTCGAATTTCTATAATTTTCTTTGGCTACGATTTAAAAAACCGGCAAACTGCCGGATTGCGGTTTTTTTTTTTTTTGTGAATTTCAGTTACAACAGCTGGTAGTGCTGTACAACGATTGTTTGTTGGAATGTGGAGTACTACACACGTTAATCACGCACGGAAATCGTTGTCTTGCATGACTGGTTATAAACAATATTATATTATATTCACAATATTATTTTTGATGAAGAAAGTCCACGCTTTTACAAAATTTATTTATATAACTTTTGATTGCGCGGTAATTGCAAATTACCACTAACCATTAGTTGCAATATTTCATATCAGTCAGGTAGAATTTTAGCTTATTATTGACGGAAATTGTTTCTAAATAAGAGTAAATAATCATCAAATTTAATCGAAAACGATGAAATATCATAAAAGCTGAAGATAGCTAATATTTTGAATATATAATCAATAAAAAGTATATGAAACATCGCAAGTCACCAAAATATATTAGCCTCAGCATTAATCATACTCCATCATGCACGCTTGAACGTGTACGCCTCGTAGCTGTCATTGCCACTCGTGGCGCTTTCCAACACTGCAGTACGTCATCAAAATATTGTTCCATTTACAAATTGCTCAATTAAGAGAACTGCAGCCACAATAAAACCACTTAAAATCAAGGATAAATATGCCAGAGCCATCACCCGCTTATAGCCAATGAGAGTGGAGCCAAGGGACAGGGCCCATAATGCAACATTTGGCTTTAATGGACGGCACGAAACAGGCAGAAAGCAAATATTGACATAACACGTCAACGATTGAGGTGGCGGAGGGAGCCACAGCAGGCAGCAGCAACAGACCATACGGCGGGTGATTTGGGCACAAAGCATGTGTTATGGCCACAACGAGAACCCAGGGAGATGCTGAGCCAGGAACAGGGACGTTGCCAGGGCAGCAGGGGAGTAGGAAGCTCTCCACAGCCAGCGGCACAGGAATCGGAGCAACTGCAGCCAGCTGGCAGAGCTGCTACTACTGCACAAGAGAGCATTTCAAGAGTATACAAGAGTTTGTCAGGTGCGTATCGGTCAGATAAGTGTACAACCAATCCATTGGATGAGTAACCCATTCATTTTAGTCACCTGCGGAATCGTCATTGCACGAGGGAAGGCGGTTCTTTCGTCTGCCGCTATGGCTTCAACGGAGTGTGTGCCTCATTGCCGCTGGACGGCGTCTCGGATCGGGACTACGACGCCCATGTGGCCAAGTACCACGTGAATCAGCTCACCCGCGAGATACCGCCCGAGTGGGGCGTCTATTCGGCCGCTCAGAACCTGCCGGCCGTCCTCAACGATCCCTCGCGTGGCAAGCAGAGCAATCTGTTTACCAAAAAGTGGGGCGAGCAGTTTGTGGAGCGCGCGCATGTACCAGCATCCGCCAGGCTGCCGGACATCACCCATGCAGACTTTGCGGTGTATTTGGGTAGCATTGGGAAGCGCTATCGCTGGCACGAGCGACGCCAGCAGCAGCTGGAGCGGGACCTACCGCAGGAAAATGGAACGGGTGGAGCAGCAGGATCCATCGGAAGTCCCACGCATTTAAGTTCTGTGCCGGATATATTCCTCAAGTCGCAGTTGCAGCTCCATCATGCCCCCACCTTCAAGCAGGTGTTTCCGGACCTCATGCAATCCTCGGAGTCGAGTCCCGCGACGCACCAGCAGACGGGAAGGCAGCTGCAGGAGCAACTGAGTCAGTATCTGGACGTTGTTGAGGTGAAGATAGCACAGCAGGTGTCCCAAAAGTCCGCAGCCTTCTTCCATGCCATGACCACGCAGCACGCCATCCTGGCGGAGATGGAACAGGCGGCCGAGCAGGTGCGGCAGCTCCGTTCGGCCCTCGCACAGCTGCACAACAGCTCCGTGGTGGATAGCTTTAAGGTCCTGCGCTATGCGAAGCGGCGGCAGCACTACAATTTGACCCTCGACAAGCTCCGATTGATGGCCACAGTGCACAAGACGCAGCCAATGCTCCAGCTGCTGCTCGGGACACAGGACTACGTGGCCGCACTGGACCTCATTGGCACGACGCAGGAGATACTGTCCGCGGAACTGCTGGGCGTGCACTGCTTCAAGCATCTGCCCATGCAGCTCAGCGAGATGGAGAAGCTGATCGACAAGATGCTGACCACGGAATTCGAGCGATATGCCGCCTCCGACCTAAACAGACCCCTTACCCCCGAGGGCCTCCTGGAGACGGACAGCGTGTGCGCGGAGGAGGACAAGCTGGTGGCCATTGTGATGGGACTGCTGCGAAAGCAGAACTTCTCCTTTGTCCAGTCGTACCAGCAGGAGGCCATCGCCACCATTCGGGCCATCATCAAGCAGCTGCTCATCGAGGTCCTTTCGCGCAGCGACAGCGACCAGGAGATCAGTCTCACGGGCGCGGGAGAACAGGCCTTGGAACTGACCCTTCCCGAATGGATCGCCCTGCTGCAGCGTTCCAGTCAGGCTTTGAGCTCCATTCTGGAGCGGATCAAGGCTGTGGTGGGGATAATGCAGCAGACAGCCGATGCTGCCGTCGGGGCCCAGGACACCGTCAATCTGATCGATTCGGAGGCCTTCCTGAGTGCCAGCCATCACGAGCAGCTGCGCTCCCAGCTTCAGCTGCTCCTGCAGGCCGTCTGTCACTACTGCCACGAGCGCTGTGCCAACATCGTCTCGCCGCAGAGCCTCGAACGGAGTTCGGCCACCGAGCAGGAGCTCTCCCAGCTCTCGGACATCGTCGAGCAGTTCAGCGAGTTCACGAAGAGCATCTGTGGCGTGACCAGCGTTCCCCTGCAGCTGGCCCTCAAGGTGCAGGCCTCGCGCTACGCCCAGCGTTTCCATTCCGAGCACAAGCATAAGCTCTCGCTGCTCCTCGACCAAGAGAGATGGCGCCAGGTGGACATCCCCCACGAATTCCAGCGCATCATCGAGCGCATGTCCTCGGGGGACTATGCCAAGCCCGAGGGTTCGCTCATCAGCAACGGAGTAGGTAATCCCGTGCTGCTGCTGGAGGGCAAGCAGCCCTATGCCTTGGTCAGTGCCTCCCTGATGCTCATTCAAATGCTGTACGAATACGGGGCCAGTGCCCATCGTCTGCCGCTCCTCGCCAGCTATCATTCGAGGAACGTGGTGGATCTCTTGCGCTGCTTCAACTCCCGCAGCTGTCAGCTAATCATCGGAGCGGGGGCCATGCGTGTGGCCGGACTAAAGACGATCACTAGCACCAATCTGGCTCTGGTATCGCGGGCCCTGCAGCTGGTCCTGTGGCTGCTGCCCCGCCTCAAGGAGCACTTCCATTCGATGAGCGGCTACGAGGCCATCGAACGCGACTATCAGGGCCACATCAAGGAGATCGAAAGCAAGATCCACGGCATCGTCTCAGAGCGCGTGGCGGCTCAACTGGAGGCCTGGGAGGCCCGTCCGCCCATTCCCTCGCAGACCTTCCGACACATCTCGCGGCATCTGGTGAAGCTGCACGAGGCCATTGCCGGGGTCCTGCCCGAGGCGCAGATCCACGAGATCTACGGCGTGATGCATCGCAACTTCAAGGATCGCCTGAGAGAGCAGCTCCTCAAGCTGAACATCAACAACAACGGGGGGCCGCAGCACGGCGTCGTCACCTCAGAGCTCACGTTCTACATGGAGACGTTGCGCACACTGAAGGCCCTGCCAGCGGCACAGCTGGACAACGGGATCCTCGAGGAGATCTGGCTCTACTGAAGTATTCCCACACCACAAAGCATCAGCTTCATTGTTTGTTATGCCCATGGATTGGATACCATACCATCCCTCTTTTCTACGTTATCCTTGTTTTATCGTGTCCTCTAATCCTTAATCCATGTATGTACCATTAATTAATTCATGTATGTACTTTGTTTTGTTTTGCAATTGTATATTGAGTCCTAATTTTATGTTCCGCCCGAAAACGCAGAAAGGATTTTGCACTTTTTGTAATAATTAAGATTAAAGTTGAAGAAAGGAATGATTATAATTAAACAAAATACTATAGTTAACAATCAAATAAATAGTAGGGGAATGTTTTTAGTTCGCTCTGAACAGGCGTACATTTCAACTTTTAATATTTCCGGCTAACGGTTATTTTCTGCCATTCACATTCCTTTGGGCGTTGCCAGATCAGTGCATTTGTTGCCAGGACAACAATATTTAAAAAAATGCCAAAACAAAGCGCATTTCTTCTAGTCTTATTTTTTCCATGCAATGCGCTTGCCGCAAATCTTTCACAGTTGGCACAAACGATTCCTGCGAATGTTTGAAAAGAACACTGAAGGCGGCGATAATGCCACGCCCAGCATCCAGGACATTGCCGGCCGATTGGCAGAGGAACAGCAGCGACTGCGGCAACTGGAGGCCACCTCCATGCCCAAGGAGAGGACACTGCTGGTGCTGGGCAGCAAATGTGTGGTAAGGGAAAGCAAAATGGGGGCATGCCACTTATGAAATGGAAAATCTATATAGCTTCTCCTTTCAATAGGGAAAATCCACGGCCATCAACAAGTTCTTCGATCGAGAAGAGCACACAACGCGTCCTACCCTGGCGCTGGAGTACAGCTTTGGTCGCCGAATCGGAAGCGGAAGGTCACCCCAGGTCATGAACGTGTGGGAGCTGGGATCGCTGGACAATGCCGATCAGCTGCTGGAGGTGCCCATGCGGACACACGGTCTCCAACAGCTGGCGGTCTTCATTATGGTGGATCTGTCGCAGCCGCAGCGCTTCTGGACAGATCTCGAGTGCGCCTACAAGTGCCTGAGGGACACATCTCAAGAGCTGTTGGCCCGAATGACACCAGAGCTGAGGGAAACCCTGGAACAGCGGACACTCGAGCGCGTGGGGCAGCAGAATAAGGAGGATTTGGGCACCCTAGAGCCACTGCCCTTTCCCGTGGTGATTGTGGGTGGAAAGTACGATATGTTCATGACTCTAGATCCGTCTTTAAAGAAGGCCATCTGCCGCTGCCTGCGCTCTATGGCCCATCACATAGGTGGGGCGTTGCTCTTCTACTCCCAGAAGGTGCCCAAGCTCTCGAAGGTCCTGCGGGACACCATTAGCCACATGGGCTTTGGCTCGCCCAGTCATCCCTTTCGGTCTCACGTGACGGACCACAATGAGCCGCTGTCCATCTGGTTTGGCACCGACAGTTGGTCGAGAATCGGCGACACGGCAGTACAGAGTGTGGAGCGGATAGGAGCCACCTTTGTGGTGGCAGTTCCCCAACTGCCGCTGGAGAAGCAACAGCAGCAGGATCCGGCAAAGGATCCCGGCTTCAAGGAGTCCCTCATCGATGAGATGCGTGCCCAGAAGAACGAAGAACTTGCGACCATAATGAGGGATGTCCTCCTCCGGGGAAAGTTTGAAACAGTTCAGAACTAAATCTAGAAATCCAAACTCAAATGTCATTCTCTATCTGTTGTTTGTCGAGTGTCCATTTTGTTTATTATAATCCTGTCATGGAGCCGATTCCAACTAAGGGCCGCGTTGTCAAGATCTTGGGACGCATTGGGGCGCGCGGCTTACTAACTGAGGTCCGCGTGGAGCTTGTCTCGTATCCACGCATTCAATTTCTGCAAAAGGTTAAGGGTCCTGTCCATGTGGGGGATATCGTCAATGTGGAGGATAACAAGCTGGAGCACAACCCATGGCAGTCATAGATTAACAGTCCCTTAGATAACAAGGCAAGTTGTGGGCACTTTTTGGCCAAGAACAGGTATAATATTGTCTTTGTAAACATTAGATATTGGCTTTTGCCAGCCGAGAGCCCCTGAAGATGCAATGGAAGTCCACAAAATTCACTTAAAACTTTGTTAAAACTTTTGGCGAAACAATTCGCAATAAAATAGTGATAGAAATCATATTAGAAAGCAAATAAAATGTCACAAGTTCTTGAATTCAAATTTGGCGCCCTTTACAGCAGATTGGCAGCCCTGCAGCTTTTCACAAACAGCGCACAGCTGTCATTCGCTTTTCCGCTTTCAATGTACCGTTTTGTGGTGGCAGAAGCTCCAGGGCAAAAAAAGGTTTACAATTTCAAAAGCACCAACCCCCCAAGCGCTCTTTCTCTTTCGCTCTCTCTCTTACTCTTTTCGATTCTCTCTCTTTCCCGCTCTGTTGCGGGCTCCAACGAACGCCAGGCGTCGAGGTCGACTGCGTTTCCTCGGTTCGGTTCCCCAATATTCGGTCTCGGCTGGCGGTCTAGTCGCAGCTCCAGTTGCTGGTGCGCCGTGCTCCACGTCGCTTCGCTTTCAATCTCTCTCTAGTGACGGCTGCGGTGGTGTGTGTGTGTGTGTGTGCGTGTTGGCCATTTGTGTGTTTTTGCTGTAAATCTCTGGCAAACCTCCGGTTGGCAGCTCTAACAAACACCAACAAATATTCTAATTAATACTAAAATAAACCATGTGAGCCCTGCCTCAGGCCTGGAGAGCAGCAGCAGCCAAAAAATCCAAGTTAAAGCCTACTCCACTGCGTTGCCCCCCAAAAAAGAAAATAAATACAAAAAACTTCGACTTCGACTCGTGAAGTTTTTGTATTTTGTTGGCGTTGTGTAATCACTCTACCCGAGAGTCTACCTAAAGTTGGAGTTTCGTTTATTTGCCTTTTGTACTTGTAGTTTTTTCGTATTTCGTTTCGGGCACAAAACAAAAATATTTTTAAATTGCTTTTAAGGCTTGTGCTGTGGCAAGTGTGTGGTTGTGCCTGTGTGTGTTTGCGGTGGCCTCAAAACTTCACTTCAACTTTAAAACTTCACTTCAGAGAAGAGTTATTCCCCGATTCGGGTGGCGTAATTCAATCACAGGTGAGTCCCGTCCCGCTGGAAATAATTTACATTCACAAACACCAGGCCAGGCCATGCGCTGCCATCGTAGTAGTGCTCCAATTTGACTCCCCTTTGTGGGGCACGGTACATAATTTTTGGTGGCACCAAACAAAACACACCAAATTATTGATTTTCTTCTAGCGCGCTCTTTTTTTTTTTGCTTTCTTTCCTGCGATTTTCCTCCTGTCCTGCCCAGTGTATATCATTTGCTTGCGTGCTGGTGTGCACGTGCATGTGTGTATTTAATCAAGAGCAGAAAAACAGTTTTTATGCAGCTCTCTGTCGGCTTACTGTTAGCCCTCGTCGACGCCGGGGAGGCAGGCAGGAAGGAAGGTAGAGCGGGAGGGGAGGGAGGAGCGCTGGTCCGGTGCCGAGAGTCGAGCCAAATCCAAAGCGACGACGGTGACGACGACGACTCAACGCATTTGCATTTTGTCACATTGCCAAGGCGACGACGACCCAGCGCCATATGGTCGTGATCTGATGCCCTACTTACTTAATTTTGGGGTATATTTCGTTTTCGATGAGGTTTGATATGCATGGTAGGAAGAATCCCCTAAAGGAAGGTCCCACCTACGCCTCTTCCGCTCTCTTCTCTCCTATTTTTGTGGTTTTCCGTTGCATATTCTCTTCAACGTAGGGCATTCAGAGGTCGGTCTACCCGAACCTAGCTTTGTTTTTCGTTTTGTGTTTTGTTTATGTACGTTGGACCTGCGAGGCGACTCTTGCATCATTGGGATCTCCTCTTGGCTCATCCACTGCATATTTGTTGACTTTGTTTGTGGCTGCTAAATGGCACGCTTTCGTTTTGGTTTTATCATTGCTTTATTGGATCCTTTAAACCGGCGGTTGGCAAGCTCCCCTATCTTATAGTGCATAGTGCGCTGCTGCTCACACACTAAAAACATGTGCAAATATGCTTTAAACATCTCCCATTTTGGCTTCGATCTTCGTACATAAGTTTTGGATATCAATACCCAATAAATAGAATATTTTCCAGTTTAATTTTTCCTCATTTGGCCATGCCCACACTTGGAATATGAATAACATAAAGAAATAAAATCATTAATTGCCCCGAAGCTGCTTTTTTTGGCTTTGAAACAAAAAAGAATCAAAGCGAAAAGCGCCTGGAAATATTACTTTTTTTATTGCCATATTCTTTAGCTTTTTCTTTTGTTTTTTCTTTTGCTTCGACTTTGACCCGAGGGCGTGGAAACCAAAGCGAATCTATTTGGCTTTGCTGTAAGTATTTGTGGCGGCCCCGCCGATGATGATTAATCATAATAATACATATTAAGCCCCCGTTAGTACCTGCTGTCGGCAATGGTTGGTTGGTAACCGACAACCGAAAAGCGACAAGCAAAAAGCGGCTTCTTAGTCATTCAATAACCTGGTTTATGTGCGTTTAATACAGCTTACTTTCGAAAGGCAAAGCAAAGCAAAGCAAAGCCTTTCAATGGACACGTTACAATGACCTTCCCCCTCCCTCTCCCCGTACTTTGTGTATGAATATGTATTACCATATGGTCTGGCCAATGACTTGCACTCGAAAATGTTAATTGAACCATGAAAGAGCATATAAATTAGAACAAAAAAACAACAACAAAAACAACAACAAGACAAGAAAAGAAATCTGCTAATTAAGGCGCTAAAAACTGGAATTTCTTCGCAATATAATAAATAATGAATGACAAATGGCAGCCAAAAAAAAATATACAAAAATGAGAGGCGAAAATCAAGCAAGAAGAATCCCCCATAAAAATGAAGCACATGAAAACTATGTGGGTGGAGGAGCAGCGAGGGGGAGAGGGGGGAGCGGAGTGTGCACAATCAACATTTATTATTAAATGTCAAATATAATTTAGAGGATGGCAAATTGTCGAGGGCGTCTGCAGCCCAATGGGGGAAACTGGAAGACGATTGGGGTAGGGTAGGGTATACATAAGTACAGTGTGGAATGGGTCTACAATTTGCATAATCTTTGCCATTGAGACTTTGGGCAGAGCCTTGGGGCATCTAAGTTGGCGATCTGTTGGGAATAGGAAGTGCAGAAAACCCACATATCCCACCGGAAACAGCTTTCAAATATTGAAACCACACTCTAAAAGCTTTCTTATCATCGCACAAGTCACAACCCACTCACCAGATGGAACATATCAAATGTTTTTGATAACAATAAACCTGAAAGCAGGAGGAAAAACACTGCAAGCAG
This sequence comes from Drosophila algonquin, assembly GCA_035041765.1. NCBI lineage: Eukaryota > Metazoa > Arthropoda > Insecta > Diptera > Drosophilidae > Drosophila > Drosophila algonquin. The sequence continues at coordinate 1,224,910 of JAWNKY010001184.1, forward strand.
AGGGAAAAACACTGAAAGCAGGGGGAAACTATACATATGTGAAAGCAGAGTCAAACTGTGAAAGCTGAGTGAAAAACACTCAAGAGAATTCCGGAACAGCAGTTTTTGGTCTGGTTTGATTTGGCCCTTTGATTTATTATCACCAAAAACAGAAATCATATGCGAGTACATAATGGGTGGGTGGGTGCGTGGGTGGATGTCCCCGAAAGCCTCGCTTGGGACTGCGTCTGCTTTTCTGTGAATTTATCAAGATTTCGACGACAGTTCCGACGCTCCATTGTCATGCGGCATGCTCATAAATCTAATGGCATCTGCCAGATACCGAGATACATTCGATGCGTGCGCATTGTTTGCATATTACAGATGCTTCTCCATCCATGACATAACTCCCATCCGAATGGCAAATGTCAAAGAGCGTCACTGGAGGAATGCAGAGGCGCGAAGGCCCGGAAGGCACAATGGGAAATGTCAGGAAAGGAAAGGATAATGTAATTTCATCTGTTGCCCTTGGGCATTCACCAGTGTTGGTTGTCTCTGAAAAGTGGGTGGTGGAGTTCCATTTCTGGAAGTGCTTTAAGATGATTTAATCCATAAGCGGGAAAGCTTTTGAAATATTTATTTATTAAAAAAGAGTTGGCTTGGAAAAAGTATACAGCCAGTGTTGATTAACTCTCTTATTAGTGATATAGCCCTACAAATTTGTGTTGGGAAAAGAAAAATGACACTAAATAGTAAATATATAAGAAATAAGCTTTTGAGAAATTGTAGTGTTGGAAAAGTAATATTGCCAGTGTTGGTAAACTCTCTTATTTGTGATTTTGGGAAATGAAAAAATTACAAATAATAGCAAATAGTGAAGGAATAAACATGCAATAAACAGTGTTGGTCAACTTACTTCTTAGTAATTTTATGCCAGCCATTATTAAAATATCAATTGGAAACTGAAAAGTACAAAGTGTTGGAAAATATTATAAAATCTATAATTCATATATCAGCTACAGTGTTGGAAAATGCACAGAAAATGTATATTTAGGCTTTTTAAGAATGAAAAATCTTCCACAAATCGTGTCGCTCCCACAAAGCCTACCTCTTCCGAAACTTTTTAGCGGAAACTCTATATTTCCGTTTGCCTCTGCTTCTGTCTCTGCCTTAACTTTAATTAGCTTCTTGCCAAGCATGACCGTGCGCTGACCCTCTTAAGCATCAGAACAGTATCAGAAATCAGTGCCCCTGTCCAGTGACCGAAAGGTAGCCGTCGTTGCATACAGCACAACGAACTGCAATCTACGAGTGTGTACGAGTTTCCCCGTGAACGTGAATGAAAGAAATGGGAAGCGATGGCTGTTGCAGCTCACTGAAGCATCAAACGACGACGACGACGACAACGACAACGAAGGTGACTTTAAGTTGCAGCCACACCACAGCACACCACACGGAGGAGAGGAGAGCAGAGCCTTGAATGAACAACATCCGACTACGACAACGCTCTTGGGTCTGTTGGGGGCTGGTCTGCCCCTGCCTCCTCCAGCAGCAATTGCATTCTGTGAGTGCGTGCGTGTAGTGCTTGGGGCATCCACGAGATACGTATGTGCTTACACGTACTCGTACATTCTGCTCTTGTGCTCTATGGTCATAAATGAGCAGCCAAGCAGCACGACAGCAGCTCTGGAACTGTAACTGGGACTGGGGCTGCCTCTGGGCTCTCGTTCTGGAGATGGAGAATGGTAATCGTTTCCACAATACTTATATATAGACACTCCCACCCCCCACTCTGCGTGTGTGCGTGTGACAAACGTAAAGTGTGCATAACTTTTAGTAGAGCATAAAAAATTAACTTTAATTTGATTGAAGGCTCGTCTGTTCCCAGAGATGGCAGGAAAAGGCAGAAGTGAATGCTGCAGCTCCATCATTCGATGCAATTAAAGTGCGATAATTAAATTGTGATAACAGCTGAACAATTTACCAATTAAGGCCTAATGATGATGGGCATCGAGAACTGAAGAAGTAGAACTTCAATTGACTGAAGTTTATAGAAGGGTTTTCCATCTTCTTAAGTGCAATATTGGTTTGCATTTCCGACCTACGTCAAGTGTCAAGAACTTGAGAGAACTTTTATTGATTGAAGGGTGCGTTTTTTTTGTAGGATTCCCTACCCTTAGAACACCTCAGTTTTCTTCCCTTTTAACCCTTTGGAAACCTGACCTATGTCAAAACTTCTGCTTGAAAGTCAAAACAGTTTCTGTTTTTCTCACGTTCTGCACTCAAGGAAGCAGCACGGTTCCCCCATCCTGCCACTACGTGAGCCAGATAATGAACGATTTAGCAGCAGAGAACATCCCGACGGGGAGCCAACGAAGCGTAAAGGATGAGAAAGGATAATGCCACGCAGACACTTGAGTCGCTGCGGCAGAGGCTTAGGTCAAGCGGTTTGCTGTCCAGAGGATTTCCCAGGGAAATTTGCATCAGGGTTGGTGCTGACTGGCTAACTGGTGTTTATGCTTTATGAAGCAATTAATATGTCAGTCGGCGGTCGACAGATTGATGGGGTTGTTGCCTCATGACCAAAATCCCAACCCGACAAAACCAAGAACCAATTAGAACGAGAACTGTCAACATCAGGCACGAACGCGCACGAAAGTTTTCCTTCATTTTCTTGGAACGGTGCAACGGGGCTCGTGTGCGGCACGTTTTTGCATGATTTCCTGCCCTGCGCTGCCGCCGCCGCTGCCGCACCCCCAATCGCACGAATCGGTGGCGGTGGCAGGGGGATTAACGAGAACAAGGACACTCCCAGGCATTTGTAGGCCGTCGTCGTCGTTGCTGCCCGCGAGCGTGTGGCACATTATCCTTAAGCGTCGCTGCGGCAGGCGCTTCGCTCTTTATGTCCGAAAGGAGCTACAAGTGTAAAATGCTGAGAACAGCTTTTCCCTTTCTCTGCCCCACCCACTTCTGCGAAAGAGAGCGCCAGCGAAAACGGAAGGAGACATGGAACGTGGCGCCGCGTGCTCTGTCCGCAGTTCCCGTGGGAATTTCCAAGAATCTCCGTATCCGCGTATCCGTATCGTGGGCGTGCGAAATAATTTGTGTACGTCGTCTCTGGGTCTGTGGTTTGGGCTTTCTCTTTCTCTCTTTGTGGGTGTGTGCTGGTGGCAGCCCTGTTTAATAGGGTTGCGGTGCTTGTTGGCAACTCTGTTTAATAGGGTTGCGGTGCTTGTCGGCAACTCTGTTTAATGGGGTTGTGCGGTCTTAAGAGAAGCAAGACCCGGTTTAGCAGTAATGGTAGATATTTTGTGATGGAAAAAGTTAGGGATTTGGTTACAGGATTTCAAAGTCTCACTGGGGAAACTTCTATCCTTTTCCCTGGGGGGAAATCTCTCTTAAACTCAAATTTACCCCCCGAAAAGATTTCCCCCATTCAAAAACCGAGTTAATTCCAAGTTTCATCAACTTTTTGGCTGTGCAATCAATTTCCAATTGATGTGTCTTATCCTGTGTAGCCTTGAGGCAAGCAACTTCTAAACCAATCAAGAGTGTGCCCCACTGGTGCAACACCCACACGTATCTACGTATCCGATTGCAAAGCAATCAACCTACAAGATACAAAGACAGAGAGAGAGAGAGAGAAGAACTTTAATGGACATCCGGCTTTTATTATTCGTACTTTTATTATTATCATTCTTGTTCCACCTTGAAGAAGGCAAGGTGTGGCAGCAGAGGCACTAGAAGCACCTCAAGTGCAACCACAATGAAACACACACACACACAGCTACAACTACAATTACAAGTACAATCAAAAGTACTCGTCGTAGATGTGGCAGTGGCTATGGCTGGGGGGCTTTGGGGGCTTTGGATGCGGATGCGGATGATGATGATACGAGCATTTTGCGTTGGCAAAGGAAATGACTTTTGGCGTGGTCGAAGAGAAGAGTGCAAGTCGCAGCCACAGCCATGCCACAGCTTGGGGCAGGCACACAAGAACTGTTAGAAGAGTAGGAAAACTCGACTCGCAGCAGCCTCTTATTGAGTGTCTGACGCGTTTTTGGTTTATGGCTTTAACTGGCAGGAAGATTAACAATTGCTGCCTCGATTGCTGCCTGCTGTGTGTGGGTGGGGTGGTGGTTGTCTGTGGTTTTTGGGCGCCTTTATGGCCATCATTAATCTTGTGGCATGCCCCAACGACAGAGTAGAATAGAACAGAACAGCACAGAAGAAGACCAATCAACACTGTGCCGCGCCTTAAGTCGGTTACTATTTTCTTTATTGATTCACTTGTGGGGAAATGCCTCTAGCCCCACCTTCTATTTATAACACTATACGCCCCTCAGCCCCCAATCCCCAAACCACAATAGACAATAGTCTATCCATGACAGAGTGTAAATTTATCGCGTATGTAAACAGAAACAAAGGATAAGCTAATTAATTTTATTACCAATTAAATGAATTGTAATGCAGTCACTACAGGAAATGAAGGAAATAAACCCACAAAAAAGATACAAGGAAAATCCAAAGATAATTAATTAAGGAGGAGACATTAATCGAGGTTCAATAATTGAGATATTTAGGGGGAAATCTTCATTAAAAGAAAAGAAATAGGAATTATATTCGGTAAATATATAGAACCCATCAAATCGGTTATCATTTCTGAAAAAATGTATCCCCCAACACAAGTTTCAATGAAAATTTGTAGTAAAAACTCGAAAACCCTTGAAAATATCTTCCCAATTGATTAAAAATCGTTTCTAGGAGTTCAATAAATGAGATATTTAGGAAGAGATCATCATTAAAACCAAACAAATACGAATTTATAGGAATATTATAGAAAACTAATTTCAATATATAGGAAGAAAGGAATATATACATATAGAACCAATCAAATCTGGTATCATTTCTAAGGAAACTGGAGGAAATTGGAGGATTGGAGGATACCAAAACAAGTTTCAATGAAAACTTGTAGTAAAAACTCGAAAACCCTTGAAAATATCTTCCCAATTCATTAAAACTCCTTTCTATATCACATTTCTTTCATTGGAAAGTACTTTCACAGCACTTAAAGTTTTGTGCCTTAAAGTTCTCTTTCTTCTGCTGTTCTCCAGTCTTAAAATACACACCATTTGACATTTGCTTGGCACTTTTTGTTCGCTATCCAGGGAAATGTAGTGAAAAAAGTGAGTGAAAAGACTGAGAGGAAAAGAAAGAAAAAAATGATTGCATTAATGCAATTTTAGCATCTCGGAGCGAAACGGAGAGGAGAAAGAGAACTTCAGCGGGGGCACGTTCCGCCTCTGTATCTGTATCTGTGGATCTGTGTATCTGGGGGTCTGGGCCATCCTCTGGAATGGTTGCCGTTCCCAATTGGCGGCACATGACTCCACTCCGGCAATGACTGTGCTGTGTGCTGCAGCTGCAACAGAAGCACAATTCAACTAAATGAAAAAGGACGGGGGCGTACTCGTACTCCTACTAGTAGGAGTAGTGGCTGCCACTGCCACTGCCGCTGCTGATGAAGAAATGTTGTAAAATGGAATTGCATTACACATTTTAGGTGCCATTTGTGTCCGAGGGGACCAGCAGGAGAGGAGTGGGGGGAGTAAGCAAAGTGTGGCAGCCACCAAGCTGATGATGCGCAAACAAATTGGATGCCAAATGGTTGGACAACGCAGGGGGGGGAGAGAGAGAGTGAGCCATCATTGAGTTATTTATGGTTATGGCCAATATGGATTGATGGACCCATAAGCCACTCGTAAATGTTCCCTTTTTTTCTTTTTGCAGGCAAAAACTATAATTGGCGAAAGTTTACGCAGTAAATTTCAAACAAAAATCGTTGGAAATTTAATAATTAACAGCGTAGAGCCCAAGGGCCTTAACTAATTGAAAACTTGTTGGCCCAGGAAATTTCCAATAACGTTCCAAGTTTTTTCCTTGAAATATTCCCATTTTCCCGGGGCAGCACAGGCACATTCCGCCGTAATTCAGTTTTGTCCTAGTTTCAGGATCGTAATCAAATTAAATTCCAATAAAATTGTGTGTCGGTTCACACGCTCTCCATGCCACGTAGCCTTGTCCCCCCCGCTCTCCCCCCGGATTCCATATCAGATAATGCTGGTATTTATTTTTTTAGAGCAATCTCCTTCTTTTTTTTATTGCCTCTAATCCGATAAATGCTTTTTAATTGCATTTGCAACCTTATCCCAGGGACACTTGAAAATTTGTTCATGCCTCAGCAGAAGGAGGCGTGCAACGGGGTGGCAAGGGCCAAGGGCGTGTGCAACCCTTGGCTAATTGCTTGGGTGTGAAATGTGTCGTCGAAGGACGTGCGCAACCCCTATAAAAAAATAATAGAAAAAAAACGGGGACCTCCTGTGGGAGACGAAATTGATAAAGAATGAAAGAGGCAACCACTAATTTTTTTGCTGGGAGATTAGATAAACATAAATCCTGAGAAGAAAAATAAATAATTAAGAAGAAAAATAAACATCCATTGAAGCTGGGAATAAAGTCTGTTTCAGCCCTCATTTCTCTCACTGTACGATATTCGCCCAAAAGACAAAGTTCATTCAACCGTAAGCACAGCTTAAGCTTGGCTTGGCTTAGGATAAAGCTCTCTGTGCCACCTGCTTGGAAAAAAGCTTGTAAGTAACCACTCAAGCTCCGTCGTTCAGCTGAGCAAAGACGTCGTCCGTCTCGTCTCAAGAACCCACTCAAGCAGAGGCCTACCAAGCATATGTTATGTTTTTTTGCAGCTCGTAAATCTCACATACACACGCACATATGTATGCACATTAATGTATAAAAAACAAATTGTGAACACGAGACAAAATATCCGCGCGAGGAGACAAGACATACATATCATGACCCTAATGACTGTGGGAACTTTTTTGTAACCGCCGTCACTGACATTGCCCCCTTCCACTCAATATGTGCCTGTGTGTGTGTGTGTGTGTGTGAGAACAAGAGAGCAAGCTCTTAAGTTCTTATTAAGAGCATCTTGTGCCGAGGGGCATTGCCAGCTTTAAGGAAAACTATTGTTTGAATTTGTAACCGACATTTGAAGTGGCTTTTTCGAATTTTTAACTAATTTGTGATATTTCTTTTCTTTATTCCAGGATTTCAGGGCTTAAACAAATTAGAACAATTATAAGGTAAGTTTTTAGACTTTTTTTAAAAAAAATTTACATTTATTTCATGAGAGCGAAACAAGTGCAAACCTTTACAGGAATTTATTAATTAATTAATTTAAAATGCGACCTAATGAAATAAACAAAAATATGACATAAAAATAATAATTTTAATATCAAATAATAAAATAATTTATTATTATTTTTGAAATTCAACCTAAAGAAATATGTAACTAAAAATCTCCATAACTAATTCCCTAAAAAAAAGACGGCCTTAAATCTACGAAATAACTCTGGAAAATCGTTCTTAAATAAACCAGTAAAACATTTACAAGCCATAAATCGACGAATCAAAGGACCAACCATGTAATTTCGTTCAAAATGCCAAAGGATCACAGCAATAAAACAATAATAATGGAGTTAAACCACCATCAATCAGTAAGAATAATTGCCATTACTCGGAAATTAAGGACAAAAGGATTATATCCAAATTCAAACTACTAAAACCATCATCATTGATGAAAGATAATTCCCCTCCTATCAATTTGTATCCCAAATGGTTTTTCAATTACCCAAAGTACAATTGATTTGGTAATTTCCCTGTCTTCACAAAATCCAACGATTTGTACGATAATAATAATTGCATTGCCTCCTTAATAACAATTACTGTCCGGGGATTGAGTTCGTAAATCGTTTGGATTGATTCGGATAGGATTACCAGTGCCACCACATGGCAGGCCACCTAATCCTTCCACTCCTTTGCCTCGGGGCAGGGCAGGGCGACGACCGACACAACTGAGGACTGAGTTCTGCCTGCATTTTAGCCGCATTTTGATTGCATTTTTGATTAGGTTGCACATGCGGTGGTGCCCCAGCCCCCAGCCCCCCATTCAAGCATTGATTTCTCCTGCCACCTCTCTCCCCTTTGCTTTGGCCCATTCTTCAATCTGCAATCTCCACTTTCCGTTTGCGGCTTTGTCTGGGTCTTATATCTTTTGTCTGCACATTGTTGGGGGGGAGTAGAGGAGTCCCCACCTGCAGTGGGTGTGGGGTGTGTCTGGGATATGGTATCCATGGCCTAAAGTGGGAGCATTTTGTAAGTCCAAGTAAATAACTGCTTATATACTTATTTCATATACCCCTCTGCTTTGCTCTAAATATTCTTGGTAGCAGCATTACCTATATATGTGTTTTTACCTGACTTTTCTTGGGTTCTACCTGGTTCACCAGATTCGTTGCATTGCAATTTTTCGCACGTTCCAATGTTGTTCTCTTCTCCCTCTTTAATCTCTTGTCTCACACATACAAACGCGCGGGCTGAAATTTATCTAAACTCTGCTTTGGTGCTCTTTTTTTATCTGTTGTTCTCTTAAGCCGCGCTCTTTGAGCAAATAACGACCTTGTCTCTTTCACTCGCGCTGCTCTCTCTCTCTCTATCTCTCTTTGGCCCGATACGATCGATCATTGGCATTGTTGTCACGGAATTTAGGTTGGGCCACTTAAACGTATCGATAAGTTCAATTCCATGATTAACCGAACATTGATTATTGTTTAGTTAATCAGTTTTTTTGCTTTCTTTGTTTTCCTGACATTCTACAAACCGATTTTAGAGTCGTAATAACTCTCTTTGGTGCGACAATCTCTCTTGAGTCCACAATCACTACCACAGCCACAGAAGAGCACGCGATCGCTCCCTTTGGAAGAAGAACAAACAGCAACAGCAACAAAACTGGCAGCTGCAGAACTCAGGAACCAACAACTGGTTTCCGTTGCTCTACAATCGCCTGCATGGGGTACATGGGTTTACGTACTTTAATCCTGGGCTCATATTAGATCTCTGGCTTACTAATTGTTAAGATATTTCGCTGGTCTTTTCTGCGGAATTGCAGACCTGATGCCATGTTTTCCAGGAAACTGCTTAACCGCATATCCCACCTACTGATTATCGCTTATCCAAGTTGAAGATCTTCGGAAGCAGCAGCGCATCTGTGATTCTACCTAAGCCTTCATTAGTGGTCGCTTCGCTTCTCGCTCTTTTGCTTCTGCTGCACTCACGGCCATGGTCATGGGCGTCGTAAAGATCGCCACAAAGAGGGGTAGCTGCATATACTTGGAATATTGCCAGTAACTACAGCTTTTATTACTATTATTTTGAAGAGTAAAAGTTTATGATCTTCTTAGCTTTATATTCCTGTAACCCCTCTCTTTGTCTACGCCCCTGCGTGTCGCAGTTTTATCATTGCCGTCACAAAGCAGAAGAAGCAGCAGCAGCAACAACAAAAGCGCAAAGCGGAGGTGAAACAGCGAGCGAGCGAGAGAGAGAGAGCAGAATGAAGAAGAAGCAGCAGCTGCAGAGAACAAAAACCCGTAAACGTAACTCTGACTGAGGACGGTTGCCGTTGTTGGTAGTAAATAAGACAGGCACAAACACGCACGCACTCAAACACACAGATACAACCCCTGCAACAGCTGTCGCTCTGCTCTGCTCTCTCTCTTCTGTGGCACTCTCTTTAGCTAGCCGTGGCGTGCCGCCTGTACAGTAGAGCAATTTGAGCCGCCACCGCCGCCGTTGGCCGCTGTTACAAAAAAACCGTTGCCCCGGATAAACGTGTCGTTCCGTTCCGCAGTCTCTCCAAGTCTCTTTCGATGTCCGTCGCGTGAAGGGGGGGTGTCCGCGAACCACAGTTATTTTTTAGTTAGTCTCCGAAGATCTTAGACACAAGATCCTAACCAGCCAAACCATCCAAGTTCGGTTAGTCAGTTTAGACCAGGGTTTTCCAGGGGGAGTCTTCGATAATCGGTATTTATCGTTTATTTTGCGCGATTTTCCCCCACATTCCGAACCGCGTTGTTGTTGTTGTCGTTGGTGTATTTGTGGAGTGTTTTCTTGGAATTCAACAACGCCTTTGGAGTGCATAGAAATTTATTTAAGAAACGTTTGCAAAAAGTAAAAAAAAAAAGAAGTAAAATCCACTCGAAAGAGCGACAAAAATACGAGTTATATAAGGCCGAAAACCGGATTTATCATTCAATACGACTGTGTGGCATATATTATACGAATCCGACTGTGGTACGAGTATACGAGTATATAAATATATGTGACCAAAACAAAAACTGAACAACAGAACCACAGAACAACAGAACTCTTGGATATACAACAATATAAACCCCCCACTACTCTACAATCTCCACCTCAACCGATGGTAAATTTTTAATCACACAGCAGAAACAACAACAGAAACAGAAACAGAGGTGTTTCCACCTCTTGTAAACCAGTTTTTTTTATTTGTGTGAAATCAAAAATTTGCATAAAGATTTTGTTGTTGTTATTGCTTTGACATTTTGCAAAAAATATTTGGAATTTTTGTACGAACTTTCTGTTTTGTTTTTGACGTTTTCAAAGCGTTTCAGGAAACTATGGAACTACTATACGTATAATATAGTATATAGTATAGTTTGTGGTATTTGTGCAGCTGTATGATCACAGATGTTTCTTTGTCTTTATAGAAACACACATTGTAAGGGGAATAACATTATTAGAATACCCATTAATTAGCTAACCAATGATAGCCAATATAGGGTATAGGATATTGGGCAATTTGCACTTGGAACTGACAATTTGGAAATAGAAATGGGGAGGGGAATGGGGTTGGGGGATGCAATTAGCAGGTTGTTTCTACAGTGAATGAGAATCCAAACCGTCTACAGTTCCAACTGACTGACTGCTCCCTCACGTCTCTCACGTCTGGCAATGATGAATCATTAATTTTTGCATGACTAAAGCTCAGATTTTTATACAATAAACAATAGAGAGGATCGCAAGGCTGACAAATTAATGGATAAACAAATGCCTGTACCGATAATTCATATAATAATCGAAAGAAATACCCTATAAAGTAATTTATTTTAATGTAAACTTTGTTTGAAACTGTTTCGACTGTCAACTGCATAAATTACGCGGGAAAACAAATGGCTGGAAAACAGAGCTGAAACAATTTCCCCATTGAAACGGGGAATTCATTAAGTTGGCCAAGAAGAGTGAGAACCAAACCCAAACCTAAACCCTTGTCGACCCGGAGTCGAGTGAGAGTGGGTGAAAATAAATTATAATTACATTGTAATTAAATGCAAACTTTGGCCCCAAAGAGAGAGTTTTTCCTTTGTGGAAAAGTCCACTGTAATGCACTCCAGTGTTCTTTTCAGACAGATCCAGAGAGAGATCCAAAGGTTTTCCCTGATTATGCATGAAATTAATCTCGGCTTCAAAAACTTCACACAAAACATCAGCAAAAAAAAGCCATTCAGAAACATTCCACAAAAGAGAGAAAAAACGAGAGAGAGATAGAAAAAACTGGTAACACGACAAGAGGCAAAAAAGTAAGAACATAATGCTTTATGGGTGGGGTGCAGCAGAGAGGAGGATGGATGGATGGCTGGTTGTTGGGGCCAACAACCGGTTCTTCAGTGGCTGCCACACACTCTACCAACATTTTCTCACATGCCTTTCGATTATGCCAAAGAGCGACTGACTGCATTCTTCGAGTCGCGACTCGGACTCCGTCTCGGACTCGGACTCCAGCGAGCGGCTTTCGCTAAACTGTTGGCTAAAACCCGACCGATCTGGTGGAGAAGAGCTCCCAGCTTCAGCTCCATCTCATCCTACCATCCATCCTCAAGTTGCAAGTTCAACAAACAGCAGAGAGAGAGAGAGAGAGAGACTCAAAGTTGGCTGCATAAAACTTTAATTTCATGGAATTTCCTTTCTATTTTTATGCAGCCACGCAGATGATTAACCAGAGAAGAGGCAGAGGCCGAGGCAGAGGCAGACTCTGAGCCCCACTCAACTCAAGAACACGGGAACAAGTCCAAGACCAAGTCCAAGCCATTGTTGCAACGTCGCTTGGCCATTAACTTGGCAAGGCGTCTATAGACGGGGCTGCATCCGTTGGGGGGCCAGGCATCTATTCCTTAGATGTGGCAGCAAAAAAGGAAATTAAAAATGCAAAAAAATTGGATAATTATGCGACGTAAACGTTTTGTCATTAAGTCTGCGATTAGTAAGCAGATTTCCCTCCATAGAAAATCCTGCATTGCATTTAATGATTTCTACTCTTTCTCTTCCGTAAACCATTATCTAATTCCCCTCGTGGAAACTCTGCTGTAAACAACAATTAAGTTGAGTAAAGGACTTGGCAAAGTTCTATTAACTTTTTCACATCATTCTAGACACCTTTACTGCCTGCCTGCCTGTCAATAGTTAGCCAAAACCTTGGTCTCCCTGTTGCCACTTAATGCCAAAAAGTTTTCCATGACCAACACGTAGGCAAAATGGTAATAACTTGGCCTTGAGTGGAGGTGCAGGAGCCATAAAAGCCGCACAAGAAAAACAACTTGAAGACTGAATGTCAAAGGGCATGTACGAGAGCTGGTTTTACCTGCCACCAAGAAGGAGTTCAATTTCCGTTTCTGTCAGTGGGTTTTAGGCATAAAACGAGAAGATTATTTATTGGTTTTCCTGAAGAAGAAGCTTTCAAGTGATGATTTATGCCACGTCGGAGTCTGCATACCATATCGCCCCCATTAAAGGGGATCTCCCTTAATGGTTTGAGCTTTTTCTGTGCCACTCTGATATCATCATCATTAGAGCTGTTTCCAGAGCTGATTGGGGGGTTCCACTTCTGTTCGCTTCCTGGGTAAACACTTGCCACACGGGCCACACCTGTTCACCTGAAACTAGGGGCATTATGCCACATGTAGCTTGTTACTTACCACCCCCCTCCCACACCCCCTGCACATACACTGCAAGGGCTTCCTGAATATGTATATTTAGTTCTGGCTATCGATTATTGCCCCCCTACACACACACACACACATATGTACAGCTGTATTTGCAGTCTACTTTTGGGCGCTGGCACCCCGGAAATTGCCACAGCAATTGGCCAACATTCACAGCTGTTCCATGGAATTGAATGTATGGCAAATGTGTGTGTGTGTGTGTTTATTTGTGTCAAATAAACAGAAAAACGGAAAAACTGTCAACGTAACGCCATTAGATTGATTTGCGAGTACCCTTCATACGAGTACCCTCGCTACGAGCCAAAAACCAGCGATTAACTTTGACAATCAGAGCAGAGACAAAGCTCCAGCGAGATTATAGACAGAGAGAGAGAGAGAGCACTTTTGTCAAGCTTCGTTAGTCGCACACGTTCTCTAACCCCACCAAATGATGACCTTTGATGACCAGCTATAAAACGGTTAGATAACCATCTGTACTTCAGCCTGTACAACCATTCAAAAACTTAGTTTCATTCGCTGTTGATGTCACGTAGTTTTCCAGACAAACAAAGTGTGTAGCTGTCTCTGGACTTTTGATTTCTTATCATACTATAGAAAAAACTACTAGGAAGAACCCAAAGAACCCTTCAACTAGGGCTGTGTTTATCCATGTCCAACTTTTTGTGTGTACTTTGCTTACATGAAGATTCTGTAAATATATCTAAGAAAATGCAAAGAAAAGTCATGGGGGCTCCTCTCCAGTCCTCCTCTTGGCAGTCCGAGAATCGTCGTATCTCTTGGTGTAATCTCATATGCATTCATATTTCTCGTATATTTCCCAGAATATGGCCCTGCTACGGCCAGGAATGTCGGTAGCCTTATCATGAATCCCCACTATGAATAATGTATGATGTGATTTTCTCGCTTTTCTTTTACAATTTTCTTCTCGTTTGGCTTTCAATTGAATTCTGCATAAATTAAAAGCTCTAGCACTTGAAAGAACTTGTTTTTTTGAAGAAAAAGAAGAAACAGGTTCGGTTCCCCCCACCCCTCACTCTGCTGGCAGTGAAAAATATTTGATAATATTCGTTATGTACGAGTATGCCACATGGAGCCATGGAGCGACGCTCGCTGAGTCATAACAGACATTTGCATAATTCGCAAAAAATACCAAAAAAATACAGAAAGAGAGGAGCTAGAGAGAGAGAGAGACTGAGCCTTGCTCTCTCAGATCGATACCTAATTTGGTTTGCATCTGCTTCGCAAACAAACAAAAGGATCTCTCAGACACGAACCAAAAAAAAAGGTTCCTTCTTGTTTCTACCTGAAAATCGTGGCAAATCCCAGTGACTTTTTGTTTTGGATGCCAGACGACAGACGGTTCCGCACTTAACAAGGCTCGGGGAACGCCTCCATAGAGAGTCCTGTTCTGCTCCTTAGCCACGTGCAGTAGTGGAACACATGTCCTTTGGCAGAACAACAACAACAACTGCTGGCTGACTGGCAGCCGGCATCCATTCAAGCGACAGATGCAAACAATTTTCGAAAAATATACACAGAACCAGAAACCCGCTGAAAATTGAGTTTCCTTCTTCCATGCCCCGACAGGATGGTGTTCTACGAGTACCTCTTGAATCCAGGATACACACACGGACATAACACATGCATATGTACATACATCTGTGTATGTGTGTTTGTGTGCATTTCATTCGTTTATGCCTTTGTTTTCATGCGTTTTGTGACTCCTTTTTCAACTTCCGTTCGGTTCGTTTTTGAGGTTTCTTTCAAGTGTTTTTCTGGGTTTTTTTTTCGTTTTTTTGGGGGGATTTTTGTCAACAAGGAAGGGGATGTGGTTAAGAGGGAGTTTAGGCAAATGTTTATAACTTTATTATGGGTTTATTAGCTGCCAATCGGTTAACAAACTGATTGAAAGGTTTAGCTTTTGTTGCAACTGTACTTGGGTTGTTTTCAGGGATCTTTTCTATAATCATAGTGGGAAAATGTCAATCATCTTTAGGTCTCCAAACTGCAGTTTCCCATGGGATAAAAGTAGGTAAAACTTCGACCTATCTATAGACGATAAAATCTCTTCTTTTACTTTGTTCGATCTTGAGATCCTTCAGACATTTCTTAACTGATTTTGAATACAACATCTTTGCCAGACAGTTGCATCTCCCAAGCATCTCCTACCCTTGGTCTTCCCTTTTTTTTTTTTTCTCACACTTTTACCCACCCCAACCCCCCGCTCTCGCACCTTTGGTTATAGACGTATTCCCATATAGCACCAGGTATGGCGTATGGCATATGAATATAATGGTCAGATCACCGCCCAAATTGACAGCCCAATAATTATGCACACTTTTCCCAACAACAATAGTCGCAATGCATTCATTCCCTCCCCTCTGTGAAGGACGCCCCTCTCACTCTCTCGCTGTCGGCTGGCAATTAGGACAGGACTCTCGCCTGCATAGGAGGACATGGGTGCATAGGAATTCCCTACCTCCTACCTCCTCACACTCCCCACTCTCCTCGTTAGTTAAGGGTGCATTTTGGGTCAGCGTGTGAAATATCTAAGCATCCATACCAATCCTATATCCATGCATGAGTAACCTCTCAACAGAGCGAAAAAGAGAGAGGATCGTCTCGGGATTTTCTCAAGATCCAAAGGATCGCATCCTTTCATCGCCAGAAAGAAACTTCTGCTTTTTGGCAAACTATTTTCCACCCTTTTCCATTGAATAAACAGTTTTAAATGCGTCACCAGAACAAAATTCGCATGTCGTTTGCTGTTCTAGGAATACCCCTCAAACCCTGCCCCCTCCTACCCCTACCCTCTACCCTCTTCCCTTCTTTAGCGTCTTAAGAGACGAAGCTGCAAGATCTTTTGTTGTTCTGGCTTTTATTTACTTGAAATCTTTTTGCTGCGTTTTCTTTGCGCAAAAAACAACAAATAGAGAAAGAGAGGTACAAAACAAGAAGAGGAAACCATTGAAAACAACAAAAAACAGAAGAGGGATAGGGGGAGGGGTAGGGGAGGGTAGGGGAGGTTGTGCCTCGCTTTGCGGTTTCTTACGTTTGATTTATGATAAAACGTAGCTTTTCCTTTCGACTTTTTTGTGCAGATGTTTGGCCTCCCAAAGAACCACCCATCACCCGCACCTCTCCTCTCTTGAGCACTTCCTCCCCCCCTGGGGATTATTAATTATTTGAAAAAGGATTTACGAATAAGCTGTGGAATTTATGGCATCTCTTGCGTCACATTTTTGTTCATTTGTTTGGCCAAAAAGTTCAGTGTTTGAACGGAAAAGGTTATCTAATTTTGGGGATTAGAATACACAAATTATGAGTAGAAATATTTAGAGGAAGCTACCATGCATAATTCCTCAAGTAATTCCCCTAGTAATACCCCACCCTAAATCCTTAGAAAATCCTTTGGGTCTCATGCCTCATTGCACCCACATTATGTCCCTAATTGAAGTCATTATCATGAGAGCAGAGCTCTAAAAAATGGAATGAATACATGAGCATCCGCACACAAGCGAAGGAGCAAGAGAGGTAGAGGGAGAGCCTTTTAATTGCTGCACAAAACGTTGGCTTATAATATTCCAAAATTTACTACATATATTTTACAAGAACAGAAACAGAAATAAAAAAAATATAAAAAAATTCCCACGACCACCGACACTGCCAACAGAAGGTTAGGCAGGGGGGAAGGGGGACGGGGCAGGAGTTGGAAGAGCATAAAGAATTATAAATTCCGTAGCAGCAGCAGAGAGCGAGAGGGAAACCCTCACAGGACGACTGGCAGAAGGAAGAGGAACCACTCTGGGTACGCTTCAAGGGTGGGTTCCATGCCCCTGCCCTTGTCCCTGCTGTCTGGCCCAGACAGTAGCGTCGTTTTGGCGGGAATAATTATAATTTTATATCATGTACTGGCAAAAAACAGAACGAGAGTGAGAGAGAGAGTGAAAGGGAAGCCATAGGATGTGTATCCTTTCGGTTTCAGAAGAGGAGCGTGTGAAAATGCATTTTCAAGTGCAAGTTTTGACACTGAAACAATGTCCAGGTCCCTGGCTCTATGTGGAGGGTTAAAGGTGAGAAGTTAGATGGCAAGGAAGAACTAAAAGTAGCTTTAGAGTAGGGTATTCCAAAAGAAGAACTTTAAAGTTGTACTATTCGTAGTTTAATTAGAAAGAATATCCTCTAGCCTTTGCAAAGAATAATCAACAGTTTGGAAACCAAAATAATTGAGTTTCCATTGTTCTCCGGGAAAATCCTGTGCCTCCTTTCAACATTTGCAATTTCCATGCTTGAAAAATATTCCATATTTTCCCTCATTTTTTGCTCTGGCAAAATCCCATTACAATCCCAGGCAGGGCCACATGCTATCATCGCATCTCATCTCATTCCATTCCATTCCTGGCTGCTGGCTTCTCGTACGTGATTTCCATTTACAACCCCAACCACTGCCACCCCCTGTAACCCCCTGTGGCACCTCTCATGGCTAGAACGGAACTGCAGGATAGCCTACATTTTAGCCATAGAAATATTGAACAATAAACGAGGATTGAGGATAGAGGATGCCAGGATGCAGAAACAGAAGGAAGGGTGTGGGGATAATGAGATTTCCTAGGTGACACCCAACCAAAACCTCCACCCACTGCAATCAACACCTTCTCTGTCTCTCTCTCTCTCTCTCTGTGTGTGCAATGTGCAACAAGTGTCGTTGGCATTTTGAGGGCAAAATACAAAAATTAATTACTTTGGGGGCGATCCACGCCACCTACTCCGCGATTGGTGGCTTGATTGTGGTTATGCAATACAAATTGTTCGAATATACAGATAGATATAGCATATATATAGTACATATGTAGTATAGATGGATACATCGTTTACAGATGTATAAAAGTGTCAATGACTGCGCTTGTTTCCAGGGTTAATTGTTTAATGCTAAATTAAAAACATGTCACGACATTTTCCAGCAGTCTCTCTCCCGCTCTCTCTTGCTCCCTCTCTCTCTCTATTCTTTTCAGAGCGAGAACAACACCCTATAGAGGGATAGAGGCATTATGATGCGATGATTTATGATTGGTGTGGTGTCTGTGGTCCACTGAGCATAAAACTCAAAGAGTTAATGAATTAATTAGAGGGCGGGACAGACATTCTTTTTATTTAAAGTCTAAAGTCAAAGGTCAATGAGGGGCACAGACTTGTTTAATTTGTGGCTAAGGGAGGGGGACCCAATCCAGTAAACCCTCTTCAAGCTATGTGTCATCCTCTAATCGATTTGATTTGTTTAACCTGCTTAAATCGTGGAAATATAAACACTGATAAAAAGAGGAATATCTTTGCTTTCATATTTCATATATGATATGATTATTCTTTTGGTTCGTTTTATCTCAGTATAAACTGCAGTTGGCTTGGGATCTCTCGGTTCTGTCTCTGATATTCTTGGGCAAACACCACGTACCGTACTGAGATTTTATTTTATGGCTGTAGAGAGAACCTGTTTCGGTGTCTGGCTTATTGGTTGAATGAACCCTTCCGGTTGTTGGTGTTGCCCCAAAACCACACACTCCCTGCCCCTGCCACTGCCCCTGCCCCTGCCCCTCTCTGATATATATTATAGATTCCCCCTCCCCTCTCCAATCGATTGTTGTTGTCACTTATGAAATCATGCCTCATTTTAGTGCGTGATTTGGTTTTTAGTTGAGGTTTTTGGTATCGCTTTTCATCTCTCTCTCTCTCTCTCTCTCTCTGTCGCTCTTTGGGCCATGATTCATCCAAGTATCTGAAAGTTTCGACTCAAGTGGCTTCCCATTTTATGGTCTTTTCGAATGTTTACACCAAGTAATTCCTTGGGTTTATTAGCTTTTCTTAAATGGGTTTCTAAAATAACTTTTTTATTGGTTTTGCCATTAGAACTTTTTGCTAGAAATTCTTAGAAAAAGGATCTGCTGTTCTCATAATTTATTTTAATTTATTTTCTTCCCAAAAAAACATTTCTTTTGCCTCTCAAGCATCTCTTGACCTACTTTGGAAATTGTTTATAGCCTTCTCTCGAGAGATTAGCCATCTCTCTGTTGGGGGTGGGGGCGAAATGCAGTCAAACAGCATCAAGCATCATCCCATTGCAGCCAAAGAAAGAGTCAACGCCCTTCTGTCGAATGCCTTCTAATGAACAGAAAAACCAGAGTGTGGGATTGCCCTTGTGGTCACCAAAGAACCAAAACTTTGGGCCATCTTTAAGTAAATAAAATTGTTGGTAGAACTGGTTTTCGGTTTACAGTCACCAGAAGAAAGTCGCCTCAAAGTTGCCATGGAATTCGGAAAAACGTTCGAAACTTTACGAACAACACGAAAATCTGGGATAAGTTGGGGGTAAACATTGAAGAGTAAGCTATAAGCTCAATTAGGAAACACTGTTTGTGTTTTCTGGCCAATTAGCAGGGCCTGGCTAATGGGAAACCCAGTGGAAATGCTAAGCTCAAGGAAAAGTTCAGGTCTTCTCGGGTCTTTTCAGGTCTTAAGATCTCTAGACAGAAGCACAAACAAACGGAAAAGATTAAGCCTTATTTATTTCATTTAAATATTAGATAATACGAACAATGTTGGCTAACATTGTTTAACTTTTTAGAGTTTATCTGGGACTTATTTAACAAAAACACAGGAAAGACCAAAAATATATCAAAACATTTGGTAGAAATCACTCAAAAGTCAAGTCAAAAAGCGCATTGAAAAGAAAAGAAAAGCCAGACAATTCTGTTGTGATTTTTTGGTTTTGATAATGAAAGAGACGCCTACGACATGGAATACTGAATGCTGATACTACAGTTATCTGGCAGCGCGCGTTTACCGCAATATGAGGCATGTGATAAAGTCACAAAAATGTCACAACGCTGTCGCCGCATCGCTGGGACAAACAAAAGCCCCCACCCCCTACAAAAGCAAATAAAAATGAAATATGTTATATATTAAAAAAAAGAATATATATCTCTGGGCAAACAATTACGTGAGACACGACACCCAACCACCCACCCAACCACCCACCGACAGAGGGAGGTCGTTCTCTCTTGGATTTTTTAGTTGTAGTTTCAGTAAATGCGTGAAGGTTGGTTGGGGCACAGCTGATGATCGGTTAATGGGGGGCGTTGAATGCGAATCAATGTTCCATTTACATTTACGATAAGGATAAGCCTTAGCCCCAAAGTGCTTTCATGTGTCAAACTGTCGATAGAGCGAGAGAGGGAATACTTAGAGTACGGTTGGAGGGTCATGTGAATCATTGAAAACGTCAAGGCAGATAAAGAGTTCCACCGTCATTCCAGCCATTCAGACATTCAACGCTCTATAACACACACACTCTTCTACACACTTTATTTCCAGATCGTTCATCAATTTAATTTAATCAATAATCGAACTAATCAAAAAGCATAACTCAAATTCAATGAACAAATAAATAAACTCAAACGATCCAATAAATAAATCAATAAAAACAAAAACGAATACAAAAAGAACAAACGAAAAGCACTCCGACATCTGGCAACGCTTTTGGCACTCAAACGGAAGCTTGTAACGGTTATTCCACAGAATTTACTCACGCCCCGATCGCTTGGTGTGTGTGTGTCTGTGTGTGAAGGATATACGCTTAAAGGAAAGAGCAAAAGAGACAGCAGGCAAAAGCCATGGGAAACTCATCGTCACACACGCACGAACCACTGGAGCGCGGCTTCACACGCGGAAAATTCGGTGATGTTAAAAATGGGGTAGGTGTTCCCTCCCCTGTCCTCTTGTGGAGTTCCTGTACTCCTCTCGGGGTTGCACTTGTTTCGATCTCTCTTTTGTGCTCTCTTTTGTACATTTTGTATCTTGTTTTTGATATTAATTTATTCCCCTCTTCTTCTGTATAGAAATCCGCTTCCTTTCGGTTTAGTAAAAAATCCCCAAAGAAAATGGATCGTTTGCGTCGCTCGTTTCGCGACTCGTTCCGTCGCCGCAAGGATCGTGTGCCCGAATCGTCGAAGCCGCATCAGTGGCAGGCCGACGAGGAGGCCGTTCGCTCGGCCACCTGCTCCTTCGCGGTGAAGTATCTCGGATGTGTGGAAGTCTTTGAGTCGCGCGGCATGCAGGTCTGCGAGGAGGCCCTAAAGGTGTTGAGGGTAAGACATCATTCCTCTCTCTCTCTCTCTCCTCTCTCTTTCCCTGGAATCACCCGACTAATTATCCTGTTTTCTTCAGCAATCTCGACGTCGTCCTGTCCGAGGACTCCTACATGTCAGTGGCGATGGCCTGCGCGTGGTGGATGATGAGACCAAGGGCCTGATTGTGGACCAGACCATCGAGAAGGTCAGCTTCTGTGCCCCAGATCGCAATCACGAGCGCGGCTTCAGCTACATCTGTCGCGATGGCACCACACGGCGGTGGATGTGTCACGGGTTCCTTGCGTGCAAGGACTCCGGCGAGCGTCTCTCCCATGCGGTGGGCTGCGCCTTTGCCGTCTGTCTGGAGCGAAAGCAGCGCAGGGACAAGGAGTGCGGCGTGACGATGACCTTCGACACGAAGAACTCGACGTTCACGCGAACGGGCTCCTTCCGGCAGCAGACGCTGACCGAGCGCCTGGCCATGGCCACCGCGGGTATCAACGAGCGGAGCGTGGACGGGCCGATGTCCGCTCCGGTGATGGGTCCGCCGGCAGCCACCGTCAAGCCGTTCAATCCGTTCGCCATCGAGCGACCTCATGCCACGCCCAACATGCTGGAGCGTCAGGGATCCTTCCGCTTGAGCACCATCGGCAGCCAGTCGCCGTTCAAGCGCCAGATGTCGCTGCGCGTCAACGATCTTCCGTCCAACGCCGATCGCCAGAAGGCCTTCCTGGCCGCCGCTGCCGGCAATCCCTCGTTGCACACGCCCCTCCGCAGTGTCTCCCCCATTGCCGAGGTCTCGCCGGCGAAGACCGCCTCGGATTCCGTGAGTCAGCTGTGCCAGGAGCTCAGCCAGGGTCTCTCGCTGCTGACCCAAACGGACGCCATGCTGGCCGCCGCCGCCGGGGACGACCTCAACTTCAACAACAACCGCAGCGTCAACCAGAACATCATTGCGGCCGAGAAGCACGAGCAGGTCCGGGAAATCTCATACAGCGCCGCTCCCACGGCGCAGGTGACGCCGCGTGTGGTCAGCACCACGCCCACTTATCAGACGCTCTCCTCGCAGTCGCCCACGCGATCGGAGCAGAGCTCGGACGCTTCTGCCGCTGTTGCCGCGGAGCTGCCCAACGCGGAGCAATGGCTGGGACAGGTGGTGCGGAGTACATCGCCAGCGGCAGCGGCACCACCCAAGAGACCCACCTACCTGGCCAATGTCGGACGCGCTCAGACACTGGCCGCTGGTGCCTCGGCCGGTGGAGGAGCAGGAGGACCCGAGGATCCCTTCGATGCTGAGTGGGCGGCCAATGTGGCGGCAGCCAAGAAACTGTCGCCCGATGTGCCAGTGGCCGGTGGCACTGCACGCTCGCCCATGCATGCCAGGCACAGCACCAATCCGTTCATCTCACCGCCCAAGGCGCCGGCGCAGTCATTCCAGGTGCAGCTGTAGAGGGGGAGCACAGAGGGGGTCAAAGTGTGGTTCACTTGAAAAAAACACAGAGGGGAGGAGCCAAGCACACGGGATAAAGGAAGAAGGATCCAGGATGGATGGATGATAAGAGTTATCACAGAAGATATCACACAGATACTTAACGCAGACATAACTAATGTTGAAATATAAAAAAAATACGCAAACGCAAGAAGAATTCATTCCCCACATAAACTGCTTATAAAAGATACGATACAGAGAGAGAGAGAGATAGATAGAGAGATCTATTGATCTATCTATAAGCCACACACTCTTAGCACTAACTTTAGGTCTTATTCCTCAGGCCAGAATCCAAGCAACAATTGACCAAGCTACCAAGTTACCCACAAAGAAGAATAAAGACCAGCACTAAGCAGCAGCCCCCACCCCTCTTCACGCAATCCTTTTACACTATCCTACAAAATCTGTATTATACTTTGGTAATATCCCTTCCAATCGATCCCACTCTAAGTATAATATATATAAAGTATATACTGCTATATCTGCTATATAGGAAACACTCGTCTTAATATTATTACGATTATTATTTTAATTCATTTGATTTGTCACGTGTGTGCGGAATTTTACACTTTTTTTATAATTTAGCCTAATTTTTAAATCTGTACAAAATGTATTATACTTAAATTATAAATATAATTTAAACAAGAAACGTAAACAACAAAAAAACAATTAGAAACGAGAAAAACTTCAAGTTATTTAAATGGATAAAAAAAGCAGCTAAACAAAATTCTACTAATGAAAATACTATGATAAATAAATAAATAAATATGCATAAATACATATATACAAAATATACATACATAAAATAATGCTAGAAGATATACATATATACATATACACATGTATGTATGTAAAAGACAAAGCGAACAAATACATTCGATTTGTGTGCGTGTGTGCTTCATGTTAAATGTGATTTTTGTGTTTCAATATATAATTTAAAACGCTGAGATGAGATTCACTTAACGAAAGAAATTCCATTCAAATCGTAGAATGAAATGCACCAAAATGTTACTAAATGTTGGATATAACTGTCCTCGAAAACTAGTTCAAGCCTTAGATAGACTCATCCTCCATGCAACAAATTTAGAGGGAATCCACGAATTCCATTACCATAAACGATCCATAGATCCCTGGAGTGCATCGTTCCTATATACATATATACCAATCAGTGGAGTTGGAGATCTATTGTATCTGTACATAGTCTAAAATCAAAGATTCGAATCGAAACAACTATTTACATTTTCATTTGCATTTGCCTTGCAAAATAAAATGTCACCGCGGCTTCGTTTGGATATGATTTCCTCAATCGGCACAGAAATTTTCTATAAATACATATACTGTATTTACACTGTTAAAGGGCACTCTTCAAAGACTTTAATCGAAAGAAAATCTATCTAAAAACTGACAACATTTTGTCTTTAAGTTAAGACTCCAAAGTGGAATAAAAATTAAACATTTTACAATGAAAAACCCCCAGAAAAAGAATCTATTAAACACATACATATACATATTATCTCATACGAGTACGAGTATATAGGAAATGCATATCGTTTCGTTTGACGTTTAGTGAAAATTGACAATGCACACATATGTATGCACATATGTACGCATAAAATACCTAACAAAATAAATTATTATCAAATGGCACATCTGTATCTGAGATATTGTGCTTATGTTTATCCGTTTTGTAAGAACAAGAGAGTATTGAAATACAGGACACAGAATCGTTATTGCATATGCGAGTACGAGTATTGTGCAGTATTTGGCATTCATTTGAGCGTTAAATAAATTATACAAAAATCGATTTAAAAATTTAACGTCTAACGCCTTTTCAATTTGAATTTTTACTTTGGCGGGATACACATGGCGCCACCTAGCGGCACTGTTGCACCCTGTGCACCACCTGAATTGTATCAACATGTTGCTGTGCATCATTTTTACTACATCTACATCTTTTTTATACATCTGTTTTATAACATCTTGTACATCTTGCTGCAGCGGGGTTGGGGGTGGGGGTGCTGCTGTCGTTTTCACTGCATCTTTGGACCGAAAAACCGTAATAAATCAATTGAATAAACTATTTTCTAGTAGATGGAATATGTAATACACATTTTACTAGACAAATTTGTATTTGTAACTGTTATTAACGGAAAGATAGCATTTCAGAACGGAAATCAACGGCAAACTGCTGCATTATAATTGATTTATTTATTTGCTTAAGTGCAATCACTTCACTGTAGATCATAAATTTAAATTTATTTTTTTTACCATATAATGAACGCGGCTGTCTTTGGCTGAGGTGCCTCGCAAATATAAAATCTCTCTAATGAGCAGACGTCATCATTCAATCCATATTTGTTTGGGGGGAGCAAGTCACCCTGCCACTCGTCGCAGTGCTCTTTTCCATTCTGATTATTTGGTTCTCCCGGATACCAGATGTTTAGTTTCACGGGCTCTGCAGTTGGGAACCAATTATGTTTACCCTCAGTGGCCAAGTCATTGCCTGAGGTCCAGTAATAATGATACAATTTCCTTTCGAGGAGATATTGACTGACCGAGTCCCATTCTCCGATGGTTTCGAATGCAACCAGGTCGGCATTCATTTGTCGACACGACGCATAGGCATCAAACCAGTTCTTTGATAGATAATGCTCCATGTAATAGTAGCCATTGCCGATCTTAACAAACGGGCTTCTGTCAATCTTCAGGGATCCAAGAATTCCTAGAGGAGACATCACAGAATTATTGGATGAAGTCCTGGCTAATGATCTTACTCATGTTCTCACCATCTACCACATTCGGTATTATTTTATATGCCACCGATAAGGAAAGCAGGCCCAAAGAGACCAATACTCCACTGTATTTCCGAAACATTTTGCGTTGACTGTGCGGTAAGTCTCAGAGACGGACTCTTTTATACCCCACTTGAGAAAACCTTCCAGGAAATGCTGATTGAAACGTATTAGTTCCGTTCCCCCGTTAATAATTTATTTATTTTATTAATTAAAACTACCATACTATAATGCAGTTTAGCATTCGGCACAGACATTTTCAATACAAATACTGTATTTAGACTGTTAAAGACTTTAATCGAAAGAAAATCTATCTAAAAACCGACAGTCTTTGAGACTTACCGCACAGTCAACGCAAAATGCATCGGAACTACAGTGGAGTACTGGCCTTCTTGGGCCTGCTTTCCCTATATGTGGCATATGATATAACACCAAATGTGGTAGATGGTGAGTTCATGAGGGGTCATCAGCCAGCAGTTTACTTTATTCTCTCAATTCTCCTCTAGGAATTCCTGGATCCATGAATATTACCACAGCGCCATTTCTTAAGATCGGCAGTGGCTACTACTATATCGAGAGCAAACTAAAAAAGAACTGGTTTGATGCCTATGAGTCGTGTCGACGAATAAATGCCGACCTGGTTGCATTCGAATCCATAGAAGAATGGGACTCGGTCAATCAATATCTCATTAAAAAGAATATTTATAATTTATACTGGACCGCAGGCAATGAATTGGCCACTCAGGGTAAACATATTTGGCACTCAACTGGAGAACCCGTGAAACTAAACATTTGGGCTCCGGGAGAACCAAATGGGAGTGGTGTCGAGCAATGCGACGAGTTAGGACATGTACTGGACAGCCCGAACTACAATGTACTGAATGATAGGAATTGCTCAAGAAAGAGCCGTTATATTTGCGAGGCACCCCAGCCAAAGACAGTGTCGTTCGTTGTGTGGCAATATAGAAATTGATTGAAATAAATACAAATTTATAGTTGATAGTAATTGCAGTCAACAAAATTAATAAATTGTCAATAATCACACCTAAAAGCGTTTACTCTATGGGGAAAGTAATCGAAACCTAATCTAACCTAACCTAACCTAACCTTCCGCTGGGAACCAACCCGACTTTTTATGATAGATTTGGGGATTTACAAAGGGTGCCCTATTCAAGCATCTCAAGTATCTCTTCCCCAAACAATATAATAATATTAAAAACAAACAGCAATTTGTAAATCTATTGTAAATATAGTCGTAAAGCCGATTTAAATTTAGAGTCCAATAACAAGAATCACTCGTAAAAATTTCGATCATAACTCATGTATCTATTGATATAAATTTATGAAGAGTAAATACTATAAATTTTTATTTGATTTCTCTATAAACAGCACTTTTTAATCAGCTGCAGCAGCATCCAGACATCATCAACATAGTGAACCATCCATCTCCAACTTTCTCCAACTGCATCCACCTTCTCCTTTTTGCAGCAGCAGATGCTTGATAGGGCCTTCTTGTTGGTGGCTTCCTAGGTCCCAGCTGGTGTTTCAGGAGCACACAGGAGCAGGTGGGGCAGAGTAGACAAGCTGTAACCATTGCCCAAGTGCACGCAGAGCCTAACACCCAGGAACCGCTCATAGCTCCTGAGAGCGAGTCCTTGGAAGCCAACATCGCTCCTGATTCTTCGCCTGTTTTCACTGATGAGAATGGGCAGCGTCCGTTCAAGCGTCGTCGTCTTGAGCCGACACAGCAGAAGAAGCATATCTATCACAGCAGAAAAATCATGAAGAGGCCGAAACATGATTGCAATTGTAAGGAGTGCATGGAGATGCCTCGAAAATTTGACTAAGGAAGAGATGTTAAAGGGTTGTTTTGAACGCCAAAAGTCTGAGGGGCCCAAAGACAGCGATGATTCTTCTCTGTAGCGGCCTCTGTAGCGCTTAGACTTTCGGCGCTTAAAGCATTCCTTTAAAAGCTCTTCCTTGGTCATATTTTCCAGGCATTTCATGCACTCCTTACAATGGCACTCCTTTATCGGTCTCTACATCATGCATCTGCTGTTATAGATATGCTTCTTCTGCCTCCTTCTAGTGTTGAAGAGCTGCCTCCTCCTGCTGCTTCTGCTGTTGAAGAGCTGCCTCCTCCTGCTCCTTCTGCTGCCGAAGAGCTGCCTCCTCCTGCTACTGCAGAGCCTCTTCAACGGTCTGTTCTGCCTCCTGCTTCTCCTTCAACAAGAGGCGACTGCACACCAAACAATAGCCGGTGTACTGGGGATCGTGAGTCCCGCCCAGACGTTGCAGCTCCCTGATGATCACCTCCTTGTACAAGGGCGGAATGGAGCAAGAGATCACCAGCTCGGAGTCGGAGAACGGACCATGCAGCTCGTACGTATGCGGTTTGTAGGGAGCCTTTGTGATGTCCTTGCGTCTTTCGGGCCACGGGCTGACGCTTGCATACAGGGCGTGGACGCTTGCCACGCCTACCAACCGCTTGCGACTTGATTGCGGGGCGGGGAAGTTTCCTAATCCTCTTGCGAGAAGCCAGAGATTTGCGGAAAGCCAGAGGTCTGGGTTGCATTTTGGCTTACGGGTTGGCCGCCACGCTGCAACGAGGTTGAGTGTGGAATACGGCCACGTCGAATGTGGAACTAGACGTCCCCCGAAGTCCTCGCATGTGATCTCCATTTCATGGCCATCAATGTGCCAATAAAGCTCAGAGTCAA
Organism: Drosophila algonquin; assembly: GCA_035041765.1. Taxonomy (NCBI): domain Eukaryota; kingdom Metazoa; phylum Arthropoda; class Insecta; order Diptera; family Drosophilidae; genus Drosophila; species Drosophila algonquin. Next base: position 1,252,942 of record JAWNKY010001184.1, read on the forward strand.
CGCTTGGAGAGTTCGTAAAAGTTAGATCTCTGCTGGCTCTCAGATGCCATCGTCAAATTTTTTAAAAGTTTTGTAAAACTTTGAAATTTTTCATAAAGTTTTGAAAAGTTAGCAAAATTCTTAAAAAGTTTTGTTAAATTTGGGAACTGTGTGTTTATGTCGGCGTACGATGAAATAATGAGGAACAGAACTATGTCTTGGAAAACTATGAGTAAGTGTTCAAGTATAGCTCAAATCAGGTGTTTCTTCCTTCAAAGATAGAAAATGCTTTATTTTTCCGCTCACAAACACAGCATAGTAGCTCGTGCTGTGCTCTACATCTGCCAGTGCATCGTGGGCATCACTTCCTTGAGTTGTCCCATATTCACGATCCACATGCTGCCGTTCTTCATCTTTTGCATGGCCCTGATCAACTCTCGATAAAAACTGACAACGATCGCCTTTAAATTACGCAAAAATCAAGAAGGCTCCAAAGTGGAATGAAAATTGAACATTTTACAATGAAAAACCCCCAGAAAAAGCATCTATTAAAATATATAAGTACATACAAAAATCGATTTAAAAATTGAACGTCTAACGACTTTTGAATTTGAATTTTTACTGTGGCGGGATACAGCAGGCGCCACCTATATGATAATGGCGCCACTGTGCACTCACCTGAATTGTATCAGCATGTTGCTGTGCATCATTTTTTACTCGGCAACATCTTTGCTGCAGCGTGGGTGGGGGGGTGCTGCTGTTTGGACCGAAAAACCGTAATATTTTGCATTGCCATAGCACACGATCTGTCTTTTTTCTGCCATCACTTTTTCGTATTTGATATTTCCGCCACTGCACACGACGCACTGCACTGTTTACCGACGGGTTTACACTTTTTCCGAATCAAAACGGCAAAAAACGCGGAGCGGACCGAGCTGACTTGTTGATCCTTGAAATACGTAAGTGAGAGTGAAATATGACGTAAGGCAAACGTAAGTGAGAGTGAAATATGACGTAAGGCAAACGTAAGTGAGAGTGAAATATGACGTAAGAGGCAACGTAAAGAGTGATGTTGCGACGAATTCGAACTCAGCCAATTCGCTCGCTCGCCGTGAAACGAAACAAAAGCTCGCTCTCAGAGCGGCGTCGGGTCGCTCTCTGCTCTCGGCGATTTTAGAAAGAGAGTTCTCTTAACTTAAGAGACGGATATTGGTGGCGGCGGGAGGTAAAATGAGAAAGCTGCGCCAGTCACGTAGGGCCACGGTATACTAATAAAGGTAGTCGTATCGGCTCGCTCGCTCTCTGTTTTGCTTCTTTCGATTCAGTCTGTTGTGAACAGTTGTGAGCTCTCTTCTCTCTCTTCTGTCATTTTGACACTTACGAATACCTTCTTTGCTGCTCTCTATGCGACTACCTTGCTTAGTGTACACTGACGTAGGGCGACACCTTCGCGACGCCAGCCTTAAGCTCTGCTCTGCTCTCTGCTCTCTGCTCTCTGCCGATGGAGAGTGGAGAGTGGGGACATCGGACAACTGTTGGTACATGGCTGATGGCTGTGGGTGGTGTTGGGGTTAAAGGAGTTTAAATTTTAACCTCTCATGTAACAGGATCATGTAGAATGTGGAATGTATTTGTATTTACCCATGTAAAAATACATAATGTATGTCTTTTCATTGACTTCACTTGTCTGTAGGCCCTACCCTACAGTGTAGGGTATTCGTAGGTGGCGGCAATAAGCAACACTCAGTAAATACATTTGTGGCTCTGTAATGACTGTGTTAACAATAAATTAACAATAAGCCCTTCTTGATAAGATGGCTTGATACGATCGATTCTATGGGAATCGAGAAATGGAACTTGATCAATCTCATTCAAATAAAAATGTATCTTTTTCCAATTCGAGTGTCAGCTTTGATTCGTCTTACGCTCATATTCATTGGTGATCGGATCGGACAACTGTTGGTACATGGCTGATGGCTGTGGGTGGTGTGAAGGTTAAATGAGTTTACATTTTAACCACTCATGTAACAGGATCACGTAGAATGTAAATACATATGTACATGTGGAATATCTTCTCCATTGAGTTATTTTAAATGGGTGAAACTCAAACTGCAGTAGAAGCAGTTGTCACACACCACCGCACTTATTTCACTTGAATTTTCCTGCCTTTTCTACCAGTTTTCATCGCTTTTCACAGAATTTCGTTTATTCCATGACACGAAAAAATGAGCGTCTGTTCTGAAAACTTAAATTTGATTTAGGCTCTCTCTTCCCGTCTCTCTTCTTCAATGAGAACATTTAGGCTCTCGTTTTGCTTTTGCAATGTGTGTGTGTGTGTTGAATGTTTAACCTTGTGCTTATGCTCTAGAACAGGGGTCGGCACGCAGCCACTCACATGTTCTCAGTGCGTTTGAGTGCGCAAACAACAGACATGAAGCAACACGATTAAACACGATTTTCTCTGCCGCGGCGCTGCCAAGCAGTAAAATGAAACCTTTTGAGTATAGGATAGGGCCGAAGCCACACGATTCATTTTCGCTTCCGCTGCGCCAGCCGAGCGGCATACCGAAGCCGCGTGTGCATAGGGCCGACGCTAGACGAAAGTTTTTACACGGTGCGTATGCCGACTGCGCTGCCCCGTGGCCTGATCCTGTGCACCTTGCATAGGACGCTGTCGGCCTCTGCTCTAGATTCTAGAATGATGGAGGTAGATGGCCAGTGCATTGATGAAATCATCAGCTTAGAAAAATTCTACTACTTGGAAGGTTTCTTATCTTTGATCCTTCCACTGAACTGCAATGAACTGAAGCGGAGGAGAAAATTACATTTATTTATCTATTTATTTAAAATCATCACACTATAAACAAGAAATTGAAACATACATATGTACATATTTATTTCAATCAAATTATAACTTGGGATAATTAACCATATAATAAACGAGGCTGTCTTTGGCTGTGGTGCCTCGCAAATATAACGGAATATTTTTGCACAATTTTTATCATTCAAAACATTGTAATTTGTGCTGGTCCGTCTATCTCCTAATACGTCGCAGTGCTCGTTTCCATTATTATTGTTTGGTTCTCCCGGATACCATATGTTTAGTTTCACAAAAGACGAAAATCTGTGAAATCCACAATTTTTAAGATAAATGAAAACCAAAAACGTAGAATCATGGGAAATTACCGTATCTACCAGATTGCCGAATATGGATCAGGTCGGATCAATTTTATGGCCAGAAGAAAAAAATTAAATTTCAGTGGCTACGCAACGCCTGCCAAGCGCTGACTCATGACCTCTCTCTCTCTGTCGTAAACACTTGTACGTCTCAAATATGTAGTTATACATGTCATGTAGAAATTTAGAAGCAGATGTAAAAATCATATGCAAACAAAATCGGAAACATGTATAATATTCCAAAAATTAACTTCATTTTTTTAAGTTAAGTTTGAAGTTTTGTCCCTTTTGTGAACATATAATAAATTGCATAAATCGCAAGCTCATATATGTATGTATGTACATAAGTATATACCGGCTGAGTACAGGGTATAAGGTAGAGCCGCGGCCTTTGCCGCGGCTCACAACGTTCCCCCTCGTTCTCGATCTATATTCATTATAAAATGTCTTTCGACTGAGAGATTGTATATCTTTTATATATGGAAAAGGAATAATACCTTCGAATTCTAAATTAAAACGCTCGATTTATGTGAACAACGGGAATATATTTTTAGAATTAGTGCAAAGAAGATTATTACCACACTATAAACGAGGCTGTCTTTGGCTGCGGTGCCTCGCAAATATAACGGTATTTAATTGAGCATATTCTATCGTTCAATACATTGTAATGTTTCATGTTTTTTTTTTCTCCTAATAAGTCGCAGTGCTCGTTTCCACCACTATTATTTGGTTCTCCCGGAGCCCAGATGTCTAGTTTCACGGGCTCTGCAGTTGAGAACCAATTATGTTTACCCTGAGTTGCCAAGTCATTGCCTCCGGTCCAGTATATATTATAAATATTCTTTTGAATGAGATATCGATTGACCAAGTCCCATTCTTCGATGGTTTCGAATGCAACCAGGTCGGCATTTATTCGTCGACACGATTCATAAGCATCAAACCAGTTCTTTTGTAGATTGCTCTCAATGTAATAGTAGCCATTGCCGATCTTAAGAAACGGCGCTGTGGTGATGTTCAGGGATCCAGAAATTCCTAAAGGAGACACCACAGAATTACTAGATGAAATGCTGGCTAATGATCTTACTCATGTTCTCACCATCTACCACATCCGGTGTTATTTCATATGCCACCGACAGGGAAAGAAGCCCTAAGAAGGCGAAGACTCCAGTATATTTTAGAAACATTTTGCGTTGACTGTGCGGTAAGTCTCAGAGACTATCTCTTTTATACCCCAGAATAGTCCCAAACGATCGTATCAAGCAATCTTATCTAGAAGGGCTTATTGTTAAATTATTGTTAACATCAATCAAAGCTGACACTCGAATTGGAAAAAGATACATTTTTATTTGAATGAGATTGATCAAGTGCCATTTCTCGATTCCCATAGAATCGATCGTATCAAGCCATCTTATCAAGAAGGGCTTATTGTTAATTTATTGTTAACACAGTCATTACAGAGCCACAAATGTATTTACTGAGTGTTGCTTATTGCCGCCACCTACGAATACCCTACACTGTAGGGTAGGGCCTACAGACAAGTGAAGTCAATGAAAAGACATACATTATGTATTTTTACATGGGTAAATACAAATACATTCCACATTCTACATGATCCTGTTACATGAGAGGTTAAAATTTAAACTCCTTTAACCCCAACACCACCCACAGCCATCAGCCATGTACCAACAGTTGTCCGATGTCCCCACTCTCCACTCTCCATCGGCAGAGAGCAGAGAGCAGAGAGCAGAGCAGAGCTTAAGGCTGGCGTCGCGAAGGTGTCGCCCTACGTCAGTGTACACTAAGCAAGGTAGTCGCATAGAGAGCAGCAAAGAAGGTATTCGTAAGTGTCAAAATGACAGAAGAGAGAGAAGAGAGCTCACAACTGTTCACAACAGACTGAATCGAAAGAAGCAAAACAGAGAGCGAGCGAGCCGATACGACTACCTTTATTAGTATACCGTGGCCCTACGTGACTGGCGCAGCTTCTCATTTTACCTCCCGCCGCCACCAATATCCGTCTCTTAAGTTAAGAGAACTCTCTTTCTAAAATCGCCGAGAGCAGAGAGCGACCCGACGCCGCTCTGAGAGCGAGCTTTTGTTTCGTTTCACGGCGAGCGAGCGAATTGGCTGAGTTCGAATTCGTCGCAACATCACTCTTTACGTTGCCTCTTACGTCATATTTCACTCTCACTTACGTTTGCCTTACGTCATATTTCACTCTCACTTACGTTTGCCTTACGTCATATTTCACTCTCACTTACGTATTTCAAGGATCAACAAGTCAGCTCGGTCCGCTCCGCGTTTTTTGCCGTTTTGATTCGGAAAAAGTGTAAACCCGTCGGTAAACAGTGCAGTGCGTCGTGTGCAGTGGCGGAAATATCAAATACGAAAAAGTGATGGCAGAAAAAAGACAGATCGTGTGCTATGGCAATGCAAAATATTACGGTTTTTCGGTCCAAACAGCAGCACCCCCCCACCCACGCTGCAGCAAAGATGTTGCCGAGTAAAAAATGATGCACAGCAACATGCTGATACAATTCAGGTGAGTGCACAGTGGCGCCATTATCATATAGGTGGCGCCTGCTGTATCCCGCCACAGTAAAAATTCAAATTCAAAAGTCGTTAGACGTTCAATTTTTAAATCGATTTTTGTATGTACTTATATATTTTAATAGATGCTTTTTCTGGGGGTTTTTCATTGTAAAATGTTCAATTTTCATTCCACTTTGGAGCCTTCTTGATTTTGGTTTAAGTTAAAGACAAAATGTTGTCAGTTTTTATCGAGAGTTGATCAGGGCCATGCAAAAGATGAAGAACGGCAGCATGTGGATCGTGAATATGGGACAACTCAAGGAAGTGATGCCCACGATGCACTGGCAGATGTAGAGCACAGCACGAGCTACTATGCTGTGTTTGTGAGCGGAAAAATAAAGCATTTTCTATCTTTGAAGGAAGAAACACCTGATTTGAGCTATACTTGAACACTTACTCATAGTTTTCCAAGACAAAGCAGGCCATTTCAAATAATATCAAAGTGAATGGGTCTGTTCCTCATTATTTCATCGTACGCCGACATAAACACACAGTTCCCAAATTTAACAAAACTTTTTAAGAATTTTGCTAACTTTTCAAAACTTTATGAAAAATTTCAAAGTTTTACAAAACTTTTAAAAAATTTGACGATGGCATCTGAGAGCCAGCAGAGTTCTAACTTTTACGAACTCTCCAAGCGTTGACTCTGAGCTTTATTGGCACATTGATGGCCATGAAATGGAGATCACATGCGAGGACTTCGGGGGACGGCTAGTTCCACATTCGACGTGGCCGTATTCCACACTCAACCTCGTTGCAGCGTGGCGGCCAACCCGTAAGCCAAAATGCAAGCCCAGACCTCTGGCTTTCCGCAAAACTCTGGCTTCCCGCAAGAGGATTAGGAAACTTCCCCGCCCCGCAATCAAGTCGCAAGCGGTTGGTAAGCGTGGCAAACGTCCACGCCCCGCATGCAAGCGTCAGCCCGTGGCCCGAAAGACGCAAGGACATCACAAAGGCTCCCTACAAACCGCATACGTACGAGCTGCATGGTCCGTTCTCCGACTCCGAGCTGGTGATCTCTTGCTCCATTCCGCCCTTGTACAAGGAGGTGATCATCAGGGAGCTGCAACGTCTGGGCGGGACTCACGATCCCCAGTACACCGGCTATTGTTTGGTGTGCAGTCGCCTCTTGTTGAAGGAGAAGCAGGAGGCAGAACAGACCGTTGAAGAGTCTCTGCAGTAGCAGGAGGAGGCAGCTCTTCGGCAGCAGAAGGAGCAGGAGGGGCAGCTCTTCAACAGCAGAAGCAGCAGGAGGAGGCAGCTCTTCAACAGCAGAAGCAGCAGGAGGAGGCAGCTCTTCAACACTAAAAGGAGGCAGAAGAAGCATATCTATAACAGCAGATGCATGATGTAGAGACCGATAAAGGAGTGCCATTGTAAGGAAAATATGACCAAGGAAGAGCTTTTAAAGGAATGCTTTAAGTGCCGAAAGTCTAAGCGCTACAGAGGCCGCTACAGAGAAGAATCATCGCTGTCTTTGGGCCCCTCAGACTTTTGGCGTTCAAAACAACCCTTTAACATCTCTTCCTTAGTCAAATTTTCGAGGCATCTCCATGCACTCCTTACAATTGCAATCATGTTTCGGCCTCTTCATGATTTTTCTGCTGTGATAGATATGCTTCTTCTGCTGTGTCGGCTCAAGACGACGACGCTTGAACGGACGCTGCCCATTCTCATCAGTGAAAACAGGCGAAGAATCAGGAGCGATGTTGGCTTCCAAGGACTCGCTCTCAGGAGCTATGAGCGGTTCCTGGGTGTTAGGCTCTGCGTGCACTTGGGCAATGGTTACAGCTTGTCTACTCTGCCCCACCTGCTCCTGTGTGCTCCTGAAACACCAGCTGGGACCTAGGAAGCCACCAACAAGAAGGCCCTATCAAGCATCTGCTGCTGCAAAAAGGAGAAGGTGGATGCAGTTGGAGAAAGTTGGAGATGGATGGTTCACTATGTTGATGATGTCTGGATGCTGCTGCAGCTGATTAAAAAGTGCTGTTTATAGAGAAATCAAATAAAAATTTATAGTATTTACTCTTCATAAATTTATATCAATAGATACATGAGTTATGATCGAAATTTTTACGAGTGATTCTTGTTATTGGACTCTAAATTTAAATCGGCTTTACGACTATATTTACAATAGATTTACAAATTGCTGTTTGTTTTTAATATTATTATATTGTTTGGGGAAGAGATACTTGAGATGCTTGAATAGGGCACCCTTTGTAAATCCCCAAATCTATCATAAAAAGTCGGGTTGGTTCCCAGCGGAAGGTTAGGTTAGGTTAGGTTAGATTAGGTTTCGATTACTTTCCCCATAGAGTAAACGCTTTTAGGTGTGATTATTGACAATTTATTAATTTTGTTGACTGCAATTACTATCAACTATAAATTTGTATTTATTTCAATCAATTTCTATATTGCCACACAACGAACGACACTGTCTTTGGCTGGGGTGCCTCGCAAATATAACGGCTCTTTCTTGAGCAATTCCTATCATTCAGTACATTGTAGTTCGGGCTGTCCAGTACATGTCCTAACTCGTCGCATTGCTCGACACCACTCCCATTTGGTTCTCCCGGAGCCCAAATGTTTAGTTTCACGGGTTCTCCAGTTGAGTGCCAAATATGTTTACCCTGAGTGGCCAATTCATTGCCTGCGGTCCAGTATAAATTATAAATATTCTTTTTAATGAGATATTGATTGACCGAGTCCCATTCTTCTATGGATTCGAATGCAACCAGGTCGGCATTTATTCGTCGACACGACTCATAGGCATCAAACCAGTTCTTTTTTAGTTTGCTCTCGATATAGTAGTAGCCACTGCCGATCTTAAGAAATGGCGCTGTGGTAATATTCATGGATCCAGGAATTCCTAGAGGAGAATTTTGAGAATAAAGTAAACTGCTGGCTGATGACCCCTCATGAACTCACCATCTACCACATTTGGTGTTATATCATATGCCACATATAGGGAAAGCAGGCCCAAGAAGGCCAGTACTCCACTGTAGTTCCGATGCATTTTGCGTTGACTGTGCGGTAAGTCTCAAAGACTGTAGGTTTTTAGATAGATTTTCTTTCGATTAAAGTCTTTAACAGTCTAAATACAGTATGTGTATAGAAAATGTCTGTGCCGAATGCTAAACTGCGTTATAGTATGGTAGTTTTAATTAATAAAATAAATAAATTATTAACGGGGGAACGGAACTAATACGTAATTTCCATCAGCATTTCCTGGAAGGTTTTCTCAAGTGGGTTATAAAAGAGTCCGTCTCTGAGACTTACCGCACAGTCAACGCAAAATGTTTCGGAAATACAGTGGAGTATTGGTCTCTTTGGGCCTGCTTTCCTTATCGGTGGCATATAAAATAATACCGAATGTGGTAGATGGTGAGAACATGAGTAAAATTATTAGCCTGTGCTTCATCCAGTAATTCTGTGATGTCTCCTCTAGGAATTCTTGGATCCCTGAAGATTGACACAAGACCATTTGTTAAGATCGGCAATGGCTACTATTACATTGAGACAAATCTAAAAAAGACCTGGTTTGAAGCCTACGAGTCGTGTCGACGAATAAATGCCGACCTGGTTGCATTCGAAACCATCGGAGAATGGAACTTGATCAATCAACATCTCACACAAATGAAAGCCAATCACAGATACTGGACCGGAGGCAATGACTTGGCAACTCAGGGTAAACATAATTGGTTCTCAACTGCAGAGCCCGTGAAAATAAACATCTGGTATCCGGGAGAACCAAATAATCAGGGTGGAAACGAGCACTGCGACGAGCTGGGATACAGAGGGTCCACCACTAATTTCAATGTACTGAATGATAGACCATGCTCAAACCAGAACCGTTATATTTGCGAGGCTCCGCAGCCAAAGACAGCCTTGTTTATTATATAAATATGAATTTATTGTCTATAGTGTGGTGATTGCACTTAGCCAAATAAATAAATTTTAAATAATGCAGCAGTTTGCCGTTAAATTCCGTTCTCAAATGCTATTTTTCCATTAATAACTGTTACAAAAACAAATTTGGTAAGAAAAGCAAAACGGTTAGATGTCCTTTAACGAATGTAAATGTAGATAGAAATAGAAACATAGACTGTGAAAAAAGTCAAATACAACATTGTATTCTATTTTTTACATAGTCTTTGTTTTTAATTCCTATAAGGGAAAATAAGAAACATGGAACCATAGACTGTGTAAAAAATAGAATTTTATATCTCTCTCTCATAGAACGTAGAAAACATAGATTTGGGCTAAAACATCGACAAAATATAGAACATGGCATCCACAGAACTTTTGCTCTGCTCCCATAGGTGACGCCGTTGGTTGCTGTAGTTGTGCTATTGAGCACTAGATGGCGCCATAGCACGATCACAATTAATTCTCGAAAGGAAGAGCATGAGAAGTGGTGCAGCTCCCCCCCTGGAAGCTATGTTGTGGTGCTCAAGTGGACCTCCACTGTGGACAGTTAACTTTTATGTTTTTTCCTTAATTTATTCCATTGAAAACAAGAAAGTTGTCAACAGTTTAATTTCGCTTTGATTGAAACAGATAAAACAACAAACAAATTAAGTAATTCAAAGTGAAAACTATGATTGTGCCTCCCCAATCCCCACTCCCCCGCCCCACCCCCACTGATAGAAGACAGCGAAAAATGGATTTGCATTATAATCTGGCTGCTGCTGTGGGAGACGAGACTGGCTGTAAGGGACTGTCCCGTCCCGTCCCGCCCCCTTCTAGGGAGAGAGCTACTTCCAGCCATCAAACATAATTACTTGCCCACGAGGCATGCGCCAGGTGACATTTCAGTGGCCCCTTCGACCTGCGTCCCCTCTGACGTTCATTAGGCGGGGTGCTGCCAACTTTAAGGAGAGTTTCCTTCAAGGCTGCCTGCTCTGCCTCGTCCATCCGTTGCCTTGGGGCATCTTTGATAATGAATTTCGTTGCCGGTGCCCTTTTAAGTAGACTACGGTTTCTATATCCTGTTGTCGTGCGATGGGCAGGGGTATGCTGTGTGTGTGTACATCATGTAACGGATGGACTAAAGAGTTTGCTATATTTGGAAATCATCATTTAATCCATAAAGGAAAGTAAATCGGATTAGCGGGTATCCCATGGTCATAGTCTCTCTCTCTGAGGCAGGGTCTCCTGCCATATGATCGGGTACGTATTTCAGACCCGTTTCAGACACCCCACCCACACCTCCTCCTGCCCCGTCCCTCTTGCATCTTGCACTCGCAGCAGCAGCAGCCGCAGCAGCGCAATCAACTGTCAATGAACTCGGAGCAATTTTGTTAACAAGTTTTTGGTTTCCGGCCAAACGCTTTCCTTGCCTTTCGCTCCTCTCCTTTTCCGGTCTCTGTGTTTCATGGGAGGGGCTGGGGGGTGCTATGGCCATGGCTATGGCTATGGGTATCCGTATTTGTTTCGCTGCTTTACGGTCTGCAGCTGAAATTTATGTTTATTTTTGTTCGAGCCATGCAATTTGCTTTTTGATTATGTGGACGCGGTCAGTCGTCGTTGCCTTTACAGGGTTCTCCTCTTCCTCCAGCGTCTGTTTTAAGCTCAGCTCTCTCTCTCTCTCTCTCTCTCTCTGCCTTTCCTTTATGCATTCATGATGATGGATCTAACAAATAACTCATTTCTATGATAACTTGGCCAATTGGCCGCGTCCTCCCACAACCGGAGAACTTTCCAACGCTTTCACTCTAGCGGCCTGGCATTGTGTGCCTTAAGTTACTTAGCTTTATGACTCAAAAGGGGGGGAAAAGGGGCTGCGAGACGCCAGTTGCAAAGTGCTTGAGCCAGCATTATTGACACATATCTGACTCGAAGCGTAAAATGTTGCACAAATGGCAGAGAGGAAAAGTTGAAGATTCAAGACGGAAGATTTTTGCATTTAAATTGCGTCGAATGCTAATCGAAATCCAGGGCCAGCCAAGTATCCTCTCAAAATTTAATTACGTCTTGAGAGCCCTGTAAAATCATTTTGTGGCAAGTCAAATTAAGCGCAACAAACCACAGGACACACACACACAAAGTGGCAGACAGACAGACTGGTATAATTAGCCACTGGTTAAGACAGAGAAGGTGGGGGAGGGGACATTCGACATTGAGTTTGTAATCCTGTGCTTTGCTGCATTTTGCCTCAATTGCAAATTACATTTAAGATGCGTCGTCGTAGCCGTAAAGCAAAGAGCAACTACGATTCGCTTGAGCAGCCAGCAGCCAGCACCTGAGATGAGATGTCTCTATGGGCTGGAAGGACCTTTATGCCCCACTGTAATCCTTCAGCCAGACAGAGAGAGAATTGCATCATGCAACTACGATCTGTGTACACTGCGTCGTATGCGTAATGTATGACCAAAAAAGTTGTATTCCCATTTCGAATCTGGAATGATCCCTCTCATCATCCGCTTGCTGTTTGACTTTTGAGTCGTTTGAGGCTTCAAGCTTATTTCAATTATGATAATCAATGCCACTCGCCCTCGCCCTCTCCCTCGCCCTATCCCTTTCTCCCTCTCTCTTTCTCTCTTGTGATTCAGAGCTCAACTTTCTCCCGCACTGCACTCGAGAGTGTTGGACTTTTGCCTTTCGTTTCGTTTGGTTTCGGATTCTTTGCATTGGAAAAACTTTTAACGCGACATGTCATGCCCGAGTGCCGCTGCTCCTGCTGCTCCTGTGAATGTTTGTGTTGATTTTGCTGCGCACATTTTTCAACACTGTCAGGGCATCCGCATTCGCATCGCATCCGCCCCCGCTCCCTCGCCATCTGCCATCCGCGTCTACGAGTAGCATACCGGAAACTATGCACGAGCGCTGACATCATTTGTCATGTCTTCTCGGCGCTTGGTCTCCGGCGCTGGTGAAACAAAAACAACAGGAAAAAAAAGGAAAAAGAAAATGGAGGGGGAAAAACAATAGCTCGTGGAAAAGTTGGCATGTGGAAAAAGTCAAAAATGGAAAAATTGCTGACAATGCAATCTGAATTGTGCATAAGCTAAAGTTTGTCAGCTCTGTGGTTGGGATCCCGATCCACCAGCCACCACCCCCAGCTGGCGGCAGCTCCCTCCCCCAGGAGGCATGCATGCATCTTGGATCAACACTTGGGGGGGAGCGTAGAGGGGCAGATATGGCCCTGACTATAATGTGATATGGTATGACAGGCCAGTGAGGTGAATGGTTATGAATGAGCGAAACTTTTGATATTACAGATATCGATAGGGCATTATCGTTAAGCGCGGGAACGATTGGCAGACAAATGGAACCCTGAGGGCAGTGGTTGAAGTACAGTCTGCCCTTAGTTATGATATTTTAAACATAAAATCTCTGCCTGACCTTGAACCATCTTTTGGCATCATCTTCCATCTTAGCCATCAGCCAAGAATCCTTTAACGCTCCTTGTCACGAGTCAGAGCTGCTGGCAGCAGCAGGAGAACCCTGATGATTGATGACACTCTGCTGTGTCCTTGTCGCTGTCGCTCTCACTCTCTGGGCTTTTGGGCCAACACAAGACCAACAAAAAAATTGTCAAGCCAGGGCAAATACTTGTTAACACGTTGTTGCCTACGGGGGCGACCCCAGGAGCCATGGCCCGCTCAGGGGTAAAATGTCAGGAGTTGTCAAATCAAGTTGCAGCCCCAGAAGACGCTGCTACATGCTGCACGTACACACTACTCTCTCCCCCTCTCTCTTTCTCCATCTCTCTCTCTCTCTCTCTTGTGCTCTCTCTGTCAGCGACATAGTTTGTGGAAATTATCGAAATTGTATTATGGAAATTTCATGCAAACCAAATTTTTCTGCTGCTGCTTCGATTTCTTCTTGTTGTGCTTTGATTTTTTGTTGTTGAAAATTAGTTTTTCAATTTTCCTTTGGCAAGTAGGAAAAGTGCAAGGGCCCAAAACGAAAAGTTTGCACCCAAAAGAGTGAGACAGAAACGACAGAAACAGGAGGCAGGAGGCAGGGCAGGGCAGGGCGGGAGGCAAGACAGGGCCGGGCAGGTCCCCAAAAGTTATGTACATATTTATCGATGCTCTCGGATTCTGTGGAATATTTTTTAATATGCAGATTGATTTGGCAATCGGAATCAATTTAAGGGATATGTTTATTCGTTTATTTATTTCTTTCTTTCGGCCATTTGTCAGAGCTAGAGAGAGTCTTGACTGCATTTTTTAATTAAAAACTTTTTTACAAAACTCCGCAGACGCAGTAGCAGCAGCAGCAGCAGTCGAGTCATAGATAACCCCTCCCAGATCCCCCCCAGGTGCTCCAGCTACTGCGGAAATTTATGCCCAGTCAGAGACCAGAGGTACGATATAACACACGTAGTTACAACCGACCCCGATTCAACCTTTGCCCTGTCCCGTGCTCGTACTCGTGCTCGTGTCCTTGCCTCTGCCTCTGCCTTTTGTGCAGACAATCAACATGTTGCCGGGCCGGGCCGGGTACCAAGTAATGCTCTCGGGCAAGTGGCCGGCACGTAATTGCAATTTAACCCGTTTTGAGCTTCTCTTAGCCAGCATTTTATGGCACTGAGAGACCATGACCCCTGCTCCTGCTGCTGTGGCAAGCTTATGAAATTTATAAGCGCCAAGCTGCTGATGCTCCTCTGCCTCTGATGCTCCTCTGATGCTGCTCTGATGCTCCTCTGATGCTTCAGCTACTTGACTAAGGCCACAAATTCATAAGCTCTGAGTTGTGGCCCGCACAGGAGTGTGAACCTGAGGCCGCAGGCAAGCAAATACGCAGCCAGGATTCAGGAGAGGAGAGAGAGTCGCTAACAATGGCACATGGCAGCACAATGCCCATACATACGACGGCTGGCAGCGCCATGAATTCACAGCAGCAGCAGAGCAGACTTGAAAGCCGAAAATAGACTTCCATTTTTGGGGTAGAATGGGGCAGAGAGGGGTATACTACTACTACTCGTAAGATGTTTAGTGTTAATCGCATTTTAAACATACTTAAAGAGATAGCAACTAGACCATACAAAGTGTCCACTAGTTGCTGATTAAATGTGATTGGAGTGCTAATGGAAGAGCCACTTGGTGTAGATTAAAATCCTATAAAATATGAGAGCTCTTGAAATGTTAGTTGTTTCAAGTATTACAAGTATCTGTGATTAGATTTTGAACACTTGACTTTATTGATGATTAAAGAAGAACTGAACAACTGCATTAAACTCTATGCATTGGTGTTTAGACCTTTAAAGAAAACTGTAGACACTAAGCAGGTTATTCAGAAACTTCAGGCCTTCGCTAGACCCACGGAACGGGTGCATCGGTACTGCGGGTAGCCAACTGATGACAGTTGACAGATCATTTCTCCGCTCGCACCCTAGCAGTCAAAAGTTCTCTACTTTACGTATGTTTTTTCCTAAGAATAGATTGATTTTGTGCCTATCTCAGTGAATGTATAAAGACTCTTGTTATTTGAGAAGAATAATATATTCATGTTTAGAACAATTGCTCTCCCGATCGCACAGATCTTAAAGTTCCAAACAAACCCTCTGGGAATTTGAGTTCTCCTATTGCCATATTCATTTTCATTGCCTTTTGATCGATGATTGGCAAAGATTTCAGTTGATTGCCCAAGAACTGAACTGAAATCAATTTATCTAAATGTAGCATATATGTATGTGCATATATATTTTTATTGTGTTTGGGACGGGACTACTCTTTTGGTTTCGTGTTTTGTGTGCCCGACGAACCGGAGCTCGATAAATAATTTATTTCTTTCACAGGCACGCAAAGGCATGGCAGCAGTGCTAACCGCAAAAAAAATAGATAGACAGTAGGAAAAACTAAAGGAAAAACTAGTACAGAAAGCCACACACGCACAGAGATGGACAGACAGACAGACAGACAGACAGACGGGCAGAGAGATAGACAGAAAGAGCACAGACCCAGACACATACACACACATGGTTGGGATCTATACAGTGGCTATACAAATGAGACAACACCTGGCCACAGAGCACAGAACACAGAGCACAGAGCACAGAGAGGAACTGTAACTGAAGCTGAAGCTGGAGCGGAACGAAGGAGTTGCCAAGGCTCAAGTGGTTGGAAGAGAAGAGATGGAGCCTTGGCTTGGTTTGGCTTGGGTTCGGGTTGGGGTTTGGGTTGGCAGGAACTTTGCCTCACATTGACGTGCCGACTGAACCAACTGACTGACTGACTGACATTTGAATTACAAGAAAAGAGAGGGATAGAGAGGGGGATAGAGAGGGTTGGAGGGGAGCGATGAGGGGTAGTGGAACTCTCAACACAAACTCAACAAAATGACACGACTTGAATTGGCTGCCAAGCATGAACGCATACAAGTTAGTCGAGCATTGCATCCCAGGACTCGGGACTCTCGGCCAAGAAATGGCAAAAATTACCAGTTCATAGAAAAAGAAAGAATGAAACCAAAGAGACACGAAATCCTATAGGTGAGGGAGAGCCTCGATAATGAGTTACCCTGGAGGATATGGAGGGTATACTGTAAAATTAATTTAGAAATATATCTGAAAAGTCCAACACTTGTAAAAGCTTTACAAAAGCTTTGTGCTCGGCATGGCCCCATCTAATGTACATAGGAAAGAGCGCTGCTGCTGCGCTGTCACTTACCTATGGCCTTCGTGTGACTTCGCCAATGCGACTTCTGCTCTTGCTATCTCGCTTTTTCCAGTTTAAGCCGATTTCACCCGCAGGAATGTTCGGGTTTTTGGCGCACTTGAGTGGATGCTCTAAAGACAGTTGTTCACATTCCCTTGAATACTATTTACCCTTCTGCTGTCTAAGTCCAGGGTAACAACAGGGAAAACCTAAAAGAAAACCCAGTCACAGCAAAGACACTGACAGGGCAGAGAGAGAGAGAGAGAGAGGGGGGAAGAGAGTGCAACTTCAAGTTTTCTTTCCAACTGTTTTGTTTATTTATTTTTTCGGGCCAGCAAACTAACTGGATAACTTTCCCATAGAGAGACAGAGAGAGGTAGAGAGTGAGACGGAGGGATATAGGGCGCCTCCAATCAAATTGCAAGCAAACAGAGTCTAAGCATAATTTAGATGTCACATTGGGGCCGTGGCCGTGTCCGTGTCCTGGCTGTCGTCTGACTTTAAATTGCAGCTTCGATTTAATTCGAAAATCATTTCGGACAGCAAAAAGCCCAATTCATCAACGAATTTCTGTCAGCATCGGCGGCGCCGCACAATGCAGGAGAAAAGGACACTGGTGGTCGGAGACGGGGACGGGGACGAGGACGAAAACCCAGCCAGCATGACTGGTAATTGCAGATTTATGACCCACAAAACATGTGGACAGCACTAGTCTGTCTCTAGCCAAAAGAAACCCTTAAAAAAAGGGACAACAGTTAGAAGATTGACTGAAAAGTTTAGACTACAAGATACCCTGTTTCATTAGGGATACAATCGATTCCATTGTTGCTTTGTATAAGTTTCCCATAGGTGAAAGGATACATACATTCTACTTTCTGCTACCAACCTCTTCCTGAGTTCAAACAACCCTTTGATTACCTCGCCTAAGCCCACCAACAAAAAAAGGACCTGCATATATTTTTTTAGACGCAAAGTTTGGCGGGAAATTTTTGAACGTTTCTGCATAATAAATTTTGAAAAGTGGATTAAAATGGCTCAACAAAAAAAAGATATTTTTCAACTTTTTTAACCCCCATTGCTCCTTTGCAACCATATGCGAGGGGGGCAGCACGGGGGGCTGTGTGCGTGTGTGTGTGTCACTTTTGCTTTTTGGCCAAGAGGCGGCAGCAGACATTGGCAAACATTTTGATAGCATATTTTAGGCCCCGCAATCGTCGGGGCTGTCGAATGTGTGAATGTGAAATGCAAATAAAGAAAAATATTTGCCCCGAGTTTTGGTTTTTTTCTTTCCTTTCTGTGATTTGACATTCTGACACTCTGACACCCTGACATTTGTCGCTGTCAGACATAACAATCGATGGCAATGAAATTAGCCTGCAAATTGTGGCAAAATTTAAATAAATGCCAAATGAATCACATTCCGCCCAGTGCGCCCCTCAGTTCGAGTCCAATTTTGGGGCTACAAATATGGCAAATTGCCAGAAAGTACATGCCCTCGAAATTGAATTTCTATATCTGATTTCCCGTAGAGCAGTACAATGAAAAGTTAATCAAACACTTGGGAGAGCTACCCCAACGAATGGCAATTATTGACACAGTTCTTTTCCGTACTCAAGCGATTAATGTACTTCAACAGATAAGCGATAAGGCATTGCGGATTGAAGTACAAAATATTGCTATGCTATCGACTGGAAGTGATAAAAACTTCAAATGATCAATTCTATCAGCGAAACACAACTGTCCGTGCACGCCCGCGCTATCGATTGTATTTCAGTCGGTATTTATTACTAAGCTACGTATTTGGTGATGTGCGGTCACACTTATTAAGCGCCCAAGCCAAGCCACGCTTCCCGCTTCTTCGTTCCGATTGACGAGAGCAAAGAGAGGGGGAGGCGAGACTGCGGTGCGTAGCTTTACGGTTGGATTCTAGGTTAAACTAGGAAAATGTACTTCTTCCTATAGAATAAAACACTCATTCACTCACACATATCACACTTTAAACGAGATCTGGCTATTTCTTGTTTGGCGGAGTGTCGATTTAAAGTAGTGTTGAAAGGCAACTCCCACAGGTTCATCGTCGGTTGGCGTCAGACACGAAGTTTTCTATCTTCTTTTATATTTTTGTAGATCAAAGACCCATTCAAAAAGTTGGGGAAGAAAATTGTATATTTATTTCAATCAATTTCTAATAGAAATTTTCTATCTTACGATATTTTACCACACAATAAACGAGGCTGTCTTTGGCTGCGGTGCCTCGCAAATATAACGCCTCTCTAATTCGCAACTTCTATCATTCAATGAGTTGTAATTGTTGCTGGTCCTTTCGTAGCCCAGCTCGTCGCAGTGCTCGATTCCTTTAAAATTGTTTGGTTCTCCCGGATACCAGATGTTTAGTGTCACGGGTTCTGCAGTTGAGAACCAATTATGTTTACCCTGATTGGCCAAGTCATTGCCTCCGGTCCAGTACACATTATCGATTTTCTTTTGAAAGAGATATTTATTGACCGCGTCCCATTCTTCCATGGTTTCGAATGCAACCAGGTCGGCATTTATTCGTCGACACGACTCGTAGGCATCAAACCAGTTCTTTTGTAGGTTGCTGTCAATGTAATAGTAGCCATTGCCGATCTTAAGAAATGGCGCTGTGGTAATGTTCAGAGATCCAGGAATTCCTAAAGGAGATACCACAGAATCAGATGAAGTCCTGACTAATGATCTTACTCATGTTCTCACCATCTACCACATTCGGTGTTATTTTGTATGCCACCGATAGGGAAAGCAGGGCCAAGAAGGCGAAGGCGAAGACTCCAGTATATTGTAGACACATTTTGCGTTAACTGTGGAGTAAGTCTCAGCGACTGTCTCTTTTATACCCCAAAATAATCTCAATCGATCCTATCAATCAATCTAAGCAATAAGGGCTGTTCAGTTTCGATTGTTAACACAGTCATAACAGATAAATGTTTGAAGCATCAAACACTTGAGAAAAATTTCCAGGAAATGTTCGATTGCAATTCCGTTTCCCTTACTGTAAACACTTTTAGAAGTGTATCTTAATAATTTATTTACTTTGTTAATTACAATCACCAGACTATAGACAATAAATGTAATTGTTAAAGATATATTTTTCCACTGATCTCAGTCTGAGGTACACGCAGAACTTTACCACACAATAAGGAAGTCCATCTTGACTGGAGAGGCCTTGAAAATATAGCGATTCTCGGGCAAAGAATGGTAGCCCCTGTCGATGGTAAAAGTTCGTCCAGGCAAAACAGTTTTTATTGGATTATTTGAGGCTCTAATTGGATGTTTTCTTAGGCTACTAAAGAGCCTTATCTGTTTAGGTTCACTTTCCATTTTGCTTCTATTTCTCCCATTTGGGCATTCCCCGTTTAAGGAATTAAGTTAATTTGTTGTACGTGTTGCATGGCCAACAGACTTGGCCAAGTGTGGTGCCAAAACATGAATACAAATGCCTCGAAACTAAAACTAGTTAGACCCTCGATTGATATACTATCTACATTTGTCTTTGCATTAATTTAATCTGACGGCAATTAAAGGGGAGCGTGTCTGGTCTGCCGCCGCCTTTGCCTCAGCCTCTGCCTCCTCCTCTGCCTCCGCCTCAGCCTTCGCCTCTTCCCCCCCATCTGCCCCCGCCTCTGCCTCCGCTTTTGCCTCCGCCTCTGGCTTTAGCTATTCATAATCTCCCCATATACTCGTATATCTGGGCATAAATGTTGTTATAATTTGTGTGCGCCTAATTAGTTGACTTTTGGTGTTAGCCAGACGGCACCTCCACCTCCACCTCCTCCTCCTGCTCCTCCACCAACCTTACCCGATCCGACCCGATCCAATTTAGTTAGATAATTCAATTCAAATAATAGCAGAAGGCCAAAGATGGACTCGACTCTCCTCTGCTCTGGCAAAGTATTTGTTTCTGCAGTGCAATTGCAATCGCATTGGCGGGGTTGAATAAATAGAATGTTGATGAAGGACTCGGATACCCTAGGAGAAAGTCCGGGAAATGTATGACCAGGAACAAGACAGGAAACATTGGGTATTCTTAAACATATCTCCATGTAAATCTACTTAAGGAATTTATGAAATATCTTCTTAATCCTTGAGTATCTATAAAAATTCATTGGCTTCTGAAAACCCTGTAAAAAGGGTGCTTCAAATCTCTGATTAAAGGACTAGTGGATTTCTTACTCGCGTAAGGGTGCAATGGCCCAACTTTTCGTAACCCTAAAATGATCCAAACCTTTCCTTAGGGTATCCAAGGTTTTATCTGCCAATGAATGAGCATTTTCCTGCATTTTTTCTATTGGTTTTTGGGTTTTTGTGCTTCCTGCATTCTCTTTCCGCCCCTCACCCTTAACCCAAAGCCAGGACTAACTAATTTACTGTACCGTACACCCCATCTGCCCCCAGTCGGAATGCAGATGGGAGCTACGAGTTGTGGGTGGCAGGGGGGTAGGGGGGATATATCTGTAGATGGGTTTCCCTGGCTCTTTGTGTTGCACACAGCACAAGTAACAAATCAAACGAGTGCTTTTGTAAATTACATTTGAATTATCCGCTCTCTCTCTCCCTCTCTCTCTCTCTCTGTGTGCTGTGGGTTACTATGCTCCCGCCCCTTACCCTAATCCTAGCCCCACCTCTTCTCTGCCACACTCCTGCTGTCTGCAGTTTCATGCATTCGTTCATTCATTCGTTTTGTGCCCGTTCTTTTGCTCCGTTCTCTTGGTTTGGTTCCGTTACTCTGTTGGTAGCACTTTTTGTGTGTGTGTGGCAGCCACCACATGGCAAATATCCTTGAAACAGGAGGCAGCAGGAGAAGAAGGAGGGGTACTGCTGCTGCCCCTACTGCTGCCCCTACTGCTGCCCCTACTGCTGCTGCTGCCATTCGCAAAGTGGATCAAACAGCCAAAGTTAATAAACACTTTGCTCCGAGAGAGAGAGGGAGAGAGAAACCCCCTCCGTCGCTGTGCCTTTGTGTCCATTTTAGTGTCCATTGCAATTTGTATCTGTGTGTCTGGCTGTGTGTGTGTGTGCTGTGTTTGTTGCCAAGTGAAATTGAATGCAAATAGAAAAACAAATGCGGCACACAACGACGGCATTTCACTTAAATTTACGCGTTTTCCATTTCAATTAAAACAATTCGCATTTGTGTGCCACACACACACACACACACAAAACCAGGCGAACATTTAACGAACATTTGGCGCCATTAAGTAGGCTATGCTACATGTGGCACCCCCCTCCGCCTATGGCATACACTATCCCCTGCTTAGGTGCATGCAAATGTTGCCCCCTAATGTTAAGTGTGCCACAGCCAAAATGGCTAATTATTTATGGCCAAAAGGTACGAGCCAGAGCCACCAAATTAAGGTCGTCTCGTTCCGTTCCTCAGTCATTTGTCTGATTAACAACGGAATCGGGTCACTGCATTCGGTTGGGAATTTTGTTTTTCTTTTGGCCATCAACATGCATGCCGTGACATGCCGTGGCATGCCAGGCCACGCCCATTGTCTTGCCCCGAAACTTGGCTAAGTTTTAGCCATCTTTGGGGCAGGTCTAATGAATGAATGGTGACCCCGATTTGTGTTGAGATTTTGTCAAGATTTCCATGTGCATTAGACAATGGATAACCATAAGAGGGATGTGTTTCCTTTGGTTATTTTCTTGAAATCTTACTCGAAAATAACCAAAAGTCGGTACCGCCTTCTGCGTTATGGCCAAAACAAGAACTGCAAACGGAACCCAACTTTAACGCCAAAAGAATTGTCGTTGCAGCAGAAAAACAAACTTGTCATCTGTCCGATGTGTCAATGGCGAACGGAAATCACTCGACCTGAACGCCAAGACCAGCCCTCAACAGGAGGATGAGCGGGGAGGGTGAAAGCCATCTTCGAGTCGCTTGGTGTCGCACTTTTAACGGATATATTGAACTTAACATTTCTCCGAAATGAGACGAGAGGAGAGGGTGTGTGTGTTGTGGTTGTAATGAAAGTTCTGGCTGAAAAGAAAGGCGGAAGGAGTTCCACTTCCTTAACCTGTTCGTGGTTCTTCTTCTTCTCGTAGTTCTAGTCCTGCTTCTGCTTCTGCTCCTGGTTCTACTCCTTGATGCTGTTCCTGCTCTGACTTCTTGTCCGGTGACATGTGAGCGACGTAGAAATGTAGCGGAAATGAATTTTACGCTCAGAAAAACCAATAAAATCTATATATAGTTATGGACATACACTGACGAAAATAGAGGCTATCTATTGATGAAGAGTGTTCTCTAACTGGAAACAAATATCTTATACTGATTCCCAAGTGTTTTGGGAGGTTTTTAAGTTCTTTTTTTTTAGTGGTTTGCCCTTGAAGAAGTGCCCCCTACAACATTTGTAATCTATCTTCAAATATAGAGACTACAATTTATTATAATCCAGATAAATTCTATCGTTTTTCCTTGCTTTGAATCACTGCTTCGCTCGCATACAATCAAGTGCGCTGGTGTGTGTAGCAAAACTCCGAACAAGTCTGCGGGAGAAATCGACTTATTGCTTTACCCTGGAAAAGGAGAGATAGCAAGAGCCGAAGTTGCATTGCCGAGGCCACACGAAGGCAGAGACTTTTGTAATCCACAATCCTCGGCTATCTTAAACTATCTATTACGCAATCTATTTTCATTGCTTTGATTCTATTTCAAGATTTTATCCATTCGAGAAGGTAGATATGTACATATATGTACATCTATCCCTTGTTTTTAATTGCAGTGCATTCATAGCTGCAATCAAATGTTGTATGGGCAGGGGGCAGTGGGCAGGGGGCAGTCGGCAGCAGGGGGGGTGGCTGTAGCATACCCCCGGGAGGGTTAGCAAAATGTTAGCAGCAAAACAACAACAGCAAAATGTTTGTGCATTATTTACGCGTTGCTGGCATTTTATGCTAATAAATTACCAATATGCATGAACGTAAAACTTTTTGTTGCCTCTGCAGGTGGAATGGGGCGTAGGGGTAGGTGCAGGGGTAGGTGGTTTGAGGGGTAGCTAAAGAAGTTACCAGCAAAACTGGCACACACATATATTTCTACATATGCATGGCAGGGGCAGGGGGTGTATGGCAGGGGAGGCGGAGCCAACGCATTTATTATTTTTTGATATTTTTTACACAGACCTGGGAAAATCGAACGAAGGGGGCGGAGGGGGAGCCAAAACACAGCGCGAAAAGTCAGGAAAACCAACTAAACCAACAATTTTTTTTCTCTTGCCATTCTCTGTGTATGTGTGTGTGGGTGATGCCTATTTGTGTGTGTGTGTGTGACGCCAAAGAAATTTGGCGTCAGTTTTATGCGAGCAAAAAAAGGTGAAACTGGCAGAAGGACGGAAGGGTGAGGGAAGGCGGGATGGGGGCAGCAACAATGGCAAACAAAAATCCGGAAAAAATAGCAAATCGTATAAAAATAGCTGAAACACACGCTCAAAACTCCAAATGCATCTGAAGAGTGCGAGGAGAGTGGTGGGAGGAGGGGGGAAAGATGGGACTGGCAAGATAGCAGAAACGTGAGAAGCTGCGGCAGCCTGCGTGTGGCATGAACACTAGAAGGACTTGCGGCAGTGCAGAGCGTAGAGAGTATTGCACTGCCAGGCGATAGGACACAGCTAATGTGGCATTTTGGCAGGAGGTGGCACGGATGTTGGCCAAACAGCCAACAGGCTACACAAACCAATGGACAAGGCCGTGCGATAAGCGAGGCACAACGAAGGCGAGGCGTTAGATGGGTGAGAGTGTGGCCAAACAGCTGCAAGCCTTCACCAAAAACCGCTAATTGGAAGACCATCGAGTCGGTTGCACAGAGCCCCACCCGGGGGGCTTGTGGCAAGAGCAGAGATGCGAATGCGTGTGGCAGTCGGTCAACACTGCACGTGGGGGACGGGAGAAGGAAGAGAGAACAAGATGTGAAGGGATAGGGTAAAGAATAAGAAGTACGAAGAACTCTTGAACTTCCGATAAAAAAGTATATTTAAGAGAATTTCTGTATAAATCATTCTTACCCCCGCCCCGCCCCAAGCCCACGGAACTCTTTTTTGCGCTGAAATCCACACTCTTCAAGGAAATGGCATGAAATTTTCTCGTTGAACTCAAGTAGCTATCAACCCATATGCATGCACATACATACATATAGGTGGATATATACATATGGCATGTGTATATGTATGTTCTTTCTTTCAGTTGGCAGGTAAATATGGCTGTCGCTGCACAGATAGCGCTAACACCGCTGAACTTTCAACCCACCCCTCCACCCCGCTCCTCCTGCCACCTACCTGGTGGCACTCTTTCGTGGTTCTCTGTTCTGTTTGCCATCTCTTTTCCGCTGCGTAACCACATTTATGCATTTGCTATTTTTGCAAAAGACATGTAGACAAGCACACACACACTCACACCCCAAAGCCCCTTCCCCCTCTGAACCACAAACCAAATATTATTGAAAACCAAAATTTCAAGGTAAACACAGCTGCAGTTTTTGTTAAGGGCCACAGAACGAGGCTGAAGATATTCCCTGGCTTAAGCCTGGAAAAATATGTGCCCCTTCTTTTGGGGAGGGGTGGTGGGGCGGGGTGCCATATTTCTCTCTCGTTTTGGCTTAATCGGACCAGCGGCATCGGCAACGGTCGGGCCAGAGCAATTAAGAAGCGTAGCAGCGTCCATTGTACAGCATAATTTAGAGAGTGTCGCAGCAGAGTACGTCTGCCGCCGGGACATAACTCAAGGAAAGCGAGAAGGAAAAGCAACAATTGCCCCTGCCCCTGCCACTGCCCCTGCCTAAGCCCAAGGAAATTATTGGATACTTAGGCGGAGTATGTGGGCTGGCCATGGAAATGCATTCGCAGCGGAAACTGCCAGGGAAAACTGCATAAAAACTAGGTGAGAAGGGCAGACGACTCCAGCTATTGCTCCTGCTCCTGCACTGTGTTTGTGCGTGTGTGTGTGAAAATGAATTTATATGGCACTTAAATGCCAAGTAAGGCAATGGAGCTGCTGGAGCTATGTTGAAGGTACGTAAGGATAGACGGGGAGGGTGGTAGGGTGGGTGCCGAGTGTAAACAAGCTGGCTAACACGAATGAGAACAAACACATTGAGAATTGGGTAAAGTAAGATAAATATTACCCACCATAAAGCGATGCTGAATGTCGGATGATGACGACGATGATGATGGGAGATTTGAAGATAGATGAGCAAAGAAAAGCTAGGGTTATGGCATCTGGAAGATCTGTAGATCGATGTATTCCATATGGTTTACCCAGGCGATGCTTGTTTCAGTTATTTAAGAATCATAATTATATAATTAAGAGTGAAAATCTCAAGGCTATTCCCCCATTTGGTTTACTTTTGCCAGCCTCACAGAGGCGTAGCACCTTCAGTTGTGGGGCTCCCTTATTGTTGGCCATCTGAAAAGTTGGTCAGGACTTGAGGCATTGTTTGGTGGCAAGCCGCCGCTTTGGCTCTGGCTTTGGCTCCTGCTGTGAATGGCAATTTGCTTCGTCAAGTGAACACATTTAATTGCTAACAAATGCCAAAGGACCAAAGGCCATAGGGCGCCACTGGGTCCTGTGTCCCCTTGCATTTGATATGGCAATTTGTCCAGGGTATCCTTGGGGCTCATAATTATACGGTTATCAATTGTCTACTGTAATTAGGAAATCAAATGTTTGCAAAAATCAGTTTGAGCTCTTTCCGATGGTTAAAGTTTTATCTATTCCCCTCCCCCCCACACAAAAGGTGACAGGAAGGAAGGAATAAATTTCTAGCCAACTTCAAATTGGTCTGTGGGTCCGTCCTCGCAGTTGACTGTTAGTGCTGCTGTTGCCTGACAGATGTTACCCCCTAACAGGGACCCTCTCTTGCAATGGAGCTTAACATTTAAGAGAATTCCCTCTTAGGTTGGAGTTAACAGCTGCTGTTGACTGCGGAGGAGTCCACTCTGTTGGCTTTTCTGTTGAATTTCTCTGTTAGACCTTCGCTTAGCTGTCTCTGCTAGCTATATATGTTAGCCTTTATGCTGTTAGTTCTTGCTGTTAGCTCTTGCTGTTAGTTCTTGATGTTAGTTGTTTCTGTTAGTTCTTGCTGTTAGCTTTCGCTATTATCTTTCTCTGTTAGCTTACGCGAACAGGAAACTTACAATTATATCGAGTGTATTACCTATAATCGGAAGTTGAGAAAGCAAGAGGATTGCTTGCACACTCGACAAAGGTAGCACTAATCTGAATGTTGCACGTGGATCACAGACTTCTAAAAGCTATAGGTTTCTCAAAATATACTTGGATATTTCCTTACAATGTCGAACAATTCTGAAGAATTTATTAAACACCTAGAATCATTTTCTTTGTAATGTCAGCCCGCAGAGAATTATAATTATCAGCGATAAGGTAGCGGCGTTCACATTACATTCTTTTAAGTCATTCTGCGCAACGAATAATATTCAATTAACTTAAATGTTTAAGCTGTCTGCTATGAAACCTGACTGAAACTACGAAACCTAGCTGACTACTATAAAATATAGCTTATATGCCAACTTCAAAGCTGATTGCAATAAAACTGGCAAGACTGTGATATGAAATATCCAAGCTGCAGGTAATTAAACTCTGAAAACTGGATGATATGTCACTCCCAAAGCAGGCTGCTTTATAACTTTAAGAGCTGGCTGGTACATATGCCACTCCCAAAGCTGGTCGATCTAAAACTATAAAAAGCTGTCTGCTATGATCCTCCCAATGCTGTCTGCCATGAAACTGTTCAATCATCACTGTTTCCATTTCCGTTTCCTTTGTTCCATCTCTTCAACTAATTGCCGAAAAACATTAACTTTGTTTTCGTTTTATGCCAGTATTTCTTGGTTAGTTTGTTTTCCCCATCCAATTTTCGGAAAAAAACATGTAATAATGCACTTCACTTTTGACTAACAGTACCATGAAGGCCTCAACATGGCTTTGCACCCCCCTAACCCTCTTACCCACTTCCACTTAACCCGCCGACGCCTTGCCACGCCTCTGGTTACCGACTTCGTGCCGGCAATTTAATTAATCTGCACAAAATATGCAACACAGCAAAAGTTTCACCAGGCCAACAACAAACACTCACACACACACACAAACGCAGGCAAAGACACACACGAACACAAACACACAGTAACATACATACATATGTATATGAGAAGGAATTGCCAGAGTTATAATGCTTTACATACAAAAAGAAGGAAAGTCGTTGAAAGTCGATGATTTATATACCCTACACAAGAGAAAATTCTGTTTTTCCAAGGGATAAATATACAATGAATCCCATTTCAAGGTTATAAAAGTATTCCATTACATTCCTGCATTCCAAACATCTAAAGAAAGTCCGCATAACCCTTTTCTAGTGTACAAAAAGAGTGATAGACTGTGTGTGTGGCTGCATGTGTGTGTGGTGTGGTGTGTGGGTGTGAATGTGCCCCTAAAAGCAGGCAATGGCAAAAGGCAGAGAGAGGGCATCTTCAGAGCATCAGCGGCAGCAGCAACAGCAACGGCAACAGCAGTGGCAATAAGATTACTTAATTGATTTAAATTTGCTTGTCTTACTAGACAGAGGAGGAGAGGGGGGTGGAGGGCATAAGAGAGAGAGAGAGGGAGTACCGGGGCAAGGATGTTGTACAGTGTCGCAAGCGATAATGAAGTTGTTGACAAGCTCTCTTGGCCAAAAGAAGGCACAACAATGGCAATGGGAATGAAAACGACAAAGAGCATAATAAGTGCAGGCAAAGAAAGTACCGCACACTGAGAGAAACAATAAAGCTGAAGGATTATGCAAGAGAAATTAAGGAAAGGAGTTAATCTCAATAGAAAGGAATTGATTGAATCAGAGTTCCACTTGCACCTCCCCTTCCTGTTTTATACCGAACTTTCTCCCAGTGTTCATGTAATTTTCGCTTTGTTGTTGCTGCTGTCATCTGTGATGATTATGATGAGGATGATTATAGCGGAGGAGACAACGTGTCGCATGCATTATATAACTTGTATAATTAATCACATTACGCTTTAAGGAATGCCCAAGACTAGGATTCAATTTGGCCTAATGCGCTTCAGTAGCGTAGCTGCTTGTGTGTGTGTGTTAGCCTGTCAATTCTGTATGTGTGTGTGTGTGTTGTCCTGTCCACTGCGTCAATTCTGCAGCCTGGACCATGGACACTGTCCATAAGCCACCGCAACCGAATGATGGCCGAGAAAACGACCCCAAAGGCGTCATTTTGTTTGTGTGTATCTGTATCTGCGGTTGGCTGTTATTACAATGCCCCATTCCCCACTCAGAGCCCGAGAAGGCTGCCTCGTTAGCCTGACCATGCCCCGAAAACAAGAACCAGTAAAATGGCGAGGACAGGACCCCCGACACAGACACATAGACCCACACACAGACAAACAGACAGAAAGACAGACCGACAGACAGGAAGAGTCCGCTTAGTCATGGTGGCCAGAGGCGGCTGCTGCGTCGACATCATCGCTCCATCTCCATCTACGCCAAAAACCCGACTCCTATACTAGCTATAGCTGTACGTTGTGCCTCCTATAGCTGCCACGCTGCCACACTGCTGCTGCTGCTTGCTGCTGTATGTGACTTGCATGCTGCGCTGAGCGCCAAAGTTTTGACTTCAATTTGCCCAGTTACAAATTTTGTCTTCTCTCTCTCCGCTCCGCTTCGGTTTGTTTTTTTGTTTTTCTGTTTTTCGAACCGCAAAAAGAAGCTAAAACCCAGCCAAGACGAAACCAAGAGCAGCAAAAATGTGGTGAAAGACTTGACCAGCTTTGGGGCGACGTGTTTTGGCCACATCATCGCCATCATCATCATCATCATCATCTGGAGAAATAGGAGTAGCGACAGGGAGAAAGCCCATCCGTAGGGGCCAATGGAGCATGGCAAAATCAACCTCAATGAGACAGTTGCAGGATGGTAAATGTGCCAGGAATATCGGATTGAAATAATAAATAAGATGTTCAAAATAAAGCAACTCCCCTACGAGGTCCAAGTTTTTCTTTAATTTCTTGATGGATCTTTGATATTTTAAGGAGCAAAGAGGCCCTTCCCTTCCTTCCCAACGGTATAACTAATTTCCCATAAATTCCTATTACTTCCCCCCTTCACCCCACACACTTTTCTGAAAGACTTTCTGGACAGCCTTTGAATATCTGGAAACACTTGTGGCCGAGCTGCCGAGCAAAGCAAAAGAATGTGAAAATGTCTTTGGGCTTTTGCCTTTTCTTGAATGCGGAAATTGGAAAAATGCTGGCGGCATTTTCCTGGACAGGTTGTCGGGGGCGGGGGCGGGGCAAAGCAGCAGTAAAGTCAAGTAATGGAGGGGCGTGCAAAGGGAAAAACTGTCAGTGACAGCATTAAAACTAACAGGAATCGGGAGCAGCATTCTCAGCATACTGCACATTCCCCTCACCCGCAAGGAGTCTCCCAACCACAGCTACAGTCTCGTGTGGCATGCCACATGCAATTCAATAAGAATTTCCCACTTGCCAAGGCTGGGGGGAGGGGGGCACTGGCATTGGGCAAAAGTATTTCAAATGCATGCCAAACACTTGCTGCGGAATTCGTAATTGTGTCACACAGAGAGAAGGAGTGGAGTGGAGTGGAGCGGTGCGGAGTGGAGCGGCTCCTGGCCATAACTATAACCTCTATGGCTACGTGATTCAAATGTTACCAGAAATGGGATAGGATCTAAGCTAGGAAACTCCCCAATTCCTCAATACCCATTTGTCGCTTGAAGGCAGTACCCCTCATTATTGCAATTTAAAGGAATATCCTTCGCACAGCTTAAGAGGAATATAAAAGGTCTTTGGCAAACTCAAATGACCATCAAACAGTAGAAAATGTACTAAGTACCAGCCACCATTGAATTACTCCCGTTTACCTTTTCAAATTGAGCGCCTTTTGATAGCTGACAAAAGCTGAGAGGACCAAAACTCATTGGTTCTGCGGAACCGGAACGGAACCATGGATTTACGTTCAGAGATAATTCCGACAAAAGATAAACACTTTTGGAACTAGCTCATTTCAGATTCAAAAAGAAGTTACCGTTCGAAATTCTAGGCTAACAGGATTCAGGAAAAATTTAGCAAATACTGTTCATGTTTAGATTTCCCCAAAAGATCCCCTGATTACTACGAATACCGATTTATTAATATATTTTACCATATAAAAGACACTTTCTTCGGCATTGGAACTTCACAAACATATAGCTCAACCCTCTCGCACGGCGCATCAGCAATGCCTTCTGACCCATCAAATGTAAACATATCGCATCGTTCGTTACCGTTATCATCGGGCTCTCCGGGATACCAAATATCTTTGCACAGGGGTTCAGCATTTGAAAACCAGACATGCTTGCCCTTGTCTGCCAAGTCGGTTCCAGAAGTCCAGTATCGAGCATTCTTGTGCTCAATAGGTAAATACGCCTTAATTGCATCCAACTCTTCCCGCGTTTCGAAGCTCACCAGCTCGGCGCCTATTTCCCGACAAGCCAAGTACGCCTGATACCAGTTCAATCTTTTTGTACTCTCAATGTAATAGTATCCATTGCCGATCTTTACGAACGGTTCGAAATCTAATATGTTAAGGGAGTCAGAGAGTCACTAGCAAATATCTGTATCTTACCATCTCCAAGAATTGGTGTTACTAAATATCCTCCAGATAGGGAAAGCAAGCCCAAGAAGGCGAAGGCAAAGACTCCAGTGTATCGCAGAAACATTTTGCGTTGACTGTGCGGTAAATTTCAGAGCTGTCTCTTTTATACCCCAAAATAATCTCAATCGATCCCATCAATCACTCTTATCAAGAAGGGTTCAAGATGTTCAGTTTTAATTGGTAACACGGTCGTTACAGATAAATATCAAACACTTGAGAAACCTTTCCAGGAAATGTTCGATTGCAATTACGTACGTAGTGCTCTAATTCATTATATATTATTTATTACTGGGTTTGCTGGTCCGCTGGAAAGTACACGTTCGAGTGCGAAATGGTAATGCTTGATGGTAGTAATGACGATGATGCTGATGCCGTCATTTTACGAGTACTAATTAAAGACACTTTCTTCTGCAGCGGAAGTGGAACTTCACAAATATATAGAGCCACAGTGTCGCACCTCTCATCGTTGAGGGCAGTGCCTTTCGACCACTTATGCACCAATATGTCGCATCTCTCGTTACCATTCGCATTATTTGGCTCTCCGGGATACCACAGATCGTCGGAAACGGGTTCAGCATTTGAGAACCAGACATGCTTGCCCCTCACTGCCAAGTCGGTTCCAGAAGTCCAGTATTGCGAATGCTTGAACTCAACAGGGATATACGCATCCACTGCGTCCAACTCCTCCCGCGTCTCGAAGGTCACCAGCTCGGCGCCCATTTCCCGACAAGCCAAGTACGCCTGATACCAGTTCCCTCTCTTAGTATTCTCAATGTAGTAGTATCCCTTGCCGATGTTCACAAACGGTTTGACATCTAATAAGTTGAGGGCGTAAGAGAGTTACTAGCAAATATATAATCAATGTATGTGCATATGTTCGAGTGTCTTACCATCTCCAAGAATTGGTATTATTTTATATGCCATCGATAGGGAAAGCAGACCCAAGAAGACGAAGGCGTAGACTCCAGTGTATTGCAGAAACATTTTGGCAAGAGTATGGGATTATTCCCATAGGTTGATTCTTTTATAGGCCAACGGACAAAGGCATGTTATTGTGCAGTACGATCAAATACAGATACAAACTCAATATTGTAATACCAATAGCGCAAGCTGCAAATATTTGATTAGAAATTACTTGCGAGACACCCCAGCCACAGATAGCCTCTATAACACATTCCACAAACTTTTCAACGCTTAGGTCGATAAAAAACACACTAGAAACATCTCCCGTGTGGTTGGAGTTGGGGATCCGATGCCCAATGAATGTGGTATACTCGTATTTGAACGTAAGCCGAAGCAAAGCTGACACTCGATTTGGAAAAAGATAAAGACAAGACCCCATTGGAAAAGAACAAAGTTTTATCAGCCCCATGTCAAGGTGGGGCTGTGATATGGCGAATTACCTTTCGAAGATTCGAAACAGCGTTTTGGCCCACTTACGAAGATCAAGACAAATTTCACCTACTGGCGGCTAGTTACCCGATGGAACCCCATCAGGTATCACTTATTTTTGCTTGAATTATTGCGTTCTAATAGGTACGAGATTTTACTTGCAGCATTGTACTTTTATAGCGTTTTTGAGAATTCACTAAATGGTGTTCGATTTTCTATTGCACTTATTGCTTGGCTGAAAACTGACCTATCCCTATTCGTTACCACAGATCGAGTGATCTAGGGCCTAGTATCGTTCTTGGCTCCCAATACTTCTCAATACACATTTCAAAACGAGATCAAATAATTTAAAGCTTTTGCAAAACTTGCTCGATCGACAAAAGCTTTCTAGTGCAGCTGCAGCTACAGTGCAGATCATTTAAATAGGTCCAAATAAAACGACAAAGTATGGGCCGTCACATCTCGTTTTCATGTGGTTTGAATGAAATTTAACAAAATAAATGCAATTTCCTTCTTCCCTAACTCTGGGATGAATTCAACCCAAGTCTCGCTGTATAATATTTGTATTAAGAAACTTAATGCATGTTTATCGAAAAAGTTTTCCCCAAAAGATTCCCTGATTACTTCAAATGACCGACTTATTAATTTATTGATAACTTTATTGTGGAATATTGTACACCTTCGAGTTCGAAATGGCAATGATCAAAGGGTATAATGTCATTTACCATACAAAAGACACCATCTTCGGCAGTGGAGCCTCACAAATATATCGGCTAGGCATAGTGCAAATCTCATCGTTAATGGCAGTGCCTTTTCCATACTTATACATTAGTAAACTGCAGTTCTCGTTACCCTTCGCATTATTGGGCTCTCCGGGATACCAAACATCTTTGGACAGCGGTTGACCATTTGCGAACCATACGTGCTTGCCCTTGACTGCCATGTCGGTTCCTGAAGTCCAGTAATGGGAATGCGTGTACTCAATCGGTATATATGCATCTATGGAATCCATCTCCTCTCGGGTCTCGAAGCTGACCAGCTCGGCGCCCATTTCCCGACAAGCCAAGTACGCCTGATACCAGTTCCCTCTCTTAGTATTCTCAATGTAGTAGTACCCATTGCCGATCCTTACGAACGGATGGATATCTAATATGTTGAGGGAGTATGAGAGTCACTAGCAAATATCTGATGTACATATGTATCTTCGGGTATCTTACCAAGAATTGGTGTTACCGTATATCCTCCAGATAGGGAAAGCAAGCCCAAGAAGGCGAAGGCAAAGACTCCAGTGTATCGCAGAAACATTTTGCGTTGATTGTGCGGTAAATTTCAGAGCTGTCTCTTTTATACCCCAAAATAATCTCAATCGATCCCATCAAGCACTCTTATCAAGAAGGGTTCAAGAAGTTCAAAAACTTTCCAGGAAATTTTCGATTGTCGAAATACGTAGAGGCAACCCAGGAATCCAGGAATACCCAAATGAGAATTCAGAGAATAAAATAAAATGACCTCACTCATGATCTCAACAAATCGTAAACTTCAAACAAAATTCTAATAAAAATAGGTCATATCTTGGAAATTGAGATTAAACACATCTACATCATCTATGTATGACGTTTGATGGATAGAACATAAGCCACCATTGGGGACCTTATCACATCGGTCATATTTAAGAAACTCAAATAAATCTGTTGCGGGTATTTAGTTAAAAATTGTAATTAATGAATAGTGCTCTACGACCACTTATGCACCAATATATCGCATCTCTCGTTACCCTTCGCATTATTTGGCTCTCCGGGATACCAAATTTCTTTGGACAGCGGTTGACCATTTGCGAACGTGCTCGCCCTTGACTGCCATGTCGGTTCCTGAAGTCCAGTATTGGGAATGCTTGTACTCAATCGGTTTTGACAAGACTTAACCCATTCTTCGCAAAGGCTGAATGTTTTGTAGGCCAACACACAAAGGCATGTTAACAAATCAGAAATTGCGATATAAATTCTTGCATAACATTCTTGGAATCCTGTTATTTTCCAACTAAATTCGTATCAAATCGGTCATGTTTTGGACATTGCGATTAAATACAGCTACAAATTAATTAATATTGCAATCCGTTGCGGATATTTGATTATTTTGATTCCAATTTAAAATGCTTTTATTGAGGTTATTCTCGATCATTATACATTGTCTCGACTGAGAGATTGTACATATATCTCTCTTGTATATGGAAAAGGAATAATTCCTTCGAAATCTAAATTTAAACTCTCGATTTACATATGTGTACAACGGGAATATCTTTTTAGAATTAGTGCAAAGAAGATTATTACCACACTATAAACGAGGCTGTCTTTGGCTGCGGTGCCTCGCAAATATAACGGTTCTTGTTTGAGCATGGTCTATCATTCAGTACATTGAAATTAGTGGTGGACCCTCTGTATCCCAGCTCGTCGCAGTGCTCGTTTCCACCCTGATTATTTGGTTCTCCCGGATACCAGATGTTTAGTTTCACGGGTTCTGCAGTTGAGAACCAATTATGTTTACCCTCAGTGGCCAAGTCATTGCCTCCGGTCCAGTACACATTATCGATTTTCATTTGAAAGAGATATCGATTGACCAAGTCCCATTCTGCTATGGATTCGAATGCAACCAGGTCGGCATTTATTCGTCGACACGACTCATAGGCATCAAACCAGTTCTTTTCTAGTTTGCTCTCGATATAGTAGTAGCCACTGCCGATCTTAAGAAATGGCGCTGTGGTAATGTTCATGGATCCAGGAATTCCTAGAGGAGAATTGAGAGAATAAAGAAAACTGCTGGCTGATGACTCCTCATGAACTCACCATCTACCACATTTGGTGTTATTTCATATGCGACCGATAGGGAAAGCAGGCCCAAGAAGGCCAGTACTCCACTGTAGTTCCGATACATTTTGAGTTGACTGTGCGGTAAGCCTCAGAGACTATCTCTTTTATACCCCAGAATAGTCCCAAACGATCGTATCAAGCAATCTTATCAAGATGGGCTTATTGTTAATTTATTTTTAACACAGTCGTTGCAGAGCCACAAATGTATTTACTGAGTGTTGCTTATTGCCGACACGTACGAATACCCTACACTGTAGGGTATTGCCTACAGACAAGTGAAGTCAATGAAATAACATAGATTATGTATTTTTACTTGGGTACATTCAAATACATTCCACATGTATTTATATTCTACGTGATCCTGTTACATGAGAGGTTAAAATTTAAGCTCATTTAACCTCCACACCACCCACAGCCATCAGCCATGTACCATCAGGTGTCCGATGTCCCACCCTCCATGAAATGAGATGAGAGAATTAGCCATTGCCGATCTTTACAAATGGCTTTATCAATGTTCAGGGATTCAGGAATTCCTAGAGGACACATCACAGTTACTAAATGAAATCCTGGCTAATGATCTTACTCATGTTCTCACCATCTACCACATTCGGTGTTATTTCATATGCCATCGACAGGGAAAGAAGCCCGAAGGCGAAGGCGTAGACTCCAGTGTATTTTATGAACATTTCGACAAGACTATACCATTATTTCCTAAGGTTGAATCGTTTATATCCTTCAAAAAACATTGGTATCTTATCGGATCGCAAAATGCCATAAAAAAGCTCGCATTTTTTCGCATATTAAATTTGAATGAATTTAATCTAAACACCTCCTTGCCTTCCCTTCCCTAACTTTAACATGTGCCATGTCGTACTCCCCCCATTCTTGGATAAGATTCCTTTCTTGGCTGCAAACTATCATGCTGCAGCATGAATATAACCCAATTCTCACTGTATAATTTTTGTATTTATTTTTTTTTTGTAATTTTTATTAAAAATGTAAATTCTGAAAATGCGGAATACCATAGTTCTCTAGACCATTGACCATCTGTGTGTGTGTGTGTGTGGGTGTCATGTATGTTTGGGTTCATTCATTTCGTTTGGCTGGCAAATACTATTTCTGGGTTGAACATTTCCTTCCTTTTCTTTGCCTGTTTCACAATTTTCACTTTCAGTTTAATTTTACGTTTCTTTTTTGTTTTTTTGATTACAATTATCATTATAATGCTGCATTATGCATGTGTGGGTGTGGGAGTGTGTGTGTATGTGGTTTTTCGATCACAAAATAAGAACAGAACCAAGCAGACTATTGAGGGCCATATACATAGACAAGCATAATCCGCGTGACTGACGCGAGGGTTTTACTATACCTCCTGTATTCTGGGTGGATTTCCACACTTAGTTGCCCAACTCGTATGTATGAGCTGTAATTATATAGGGGTGTACATATACATACATTTATATATATATATATATATATATATATTTTCTAGGCATACATATATCCAATATTGCGCCAAGCAAGCAATTTCTTTTCTTCACTTTCTTCACACGATGGAAAAAAGCATTTTCGTAATACAATTTCTGGGTGTTTTGTTGTTTTTTTTGGGTTTTTTGTTTTATTTTTTGGGGTATTATTTTCTTTAGGGTTTTTTTTTTTGGCCACTACGCTCTCAGATGATGTTTGAAGCGCTGGCGTATCTAGCAAATGTTTGTGGCTGATGTTGAGCTGTGTCCAAATGCACCATAACCATGGGGATGAGGCGTCGTCTCCTGTTCTCTCCTGATCTTCTGCTCCTGGTGTCCTTTGCCGACTGATTTGATTACTCGATGACTTACTGCTCCTCGTCGCCCAGCTCGTGCTTGATCTTGGAAAAGTCGAATGTCTCGCCAGTGCCGCGCTTGAATATGTTCAACACATCCAGGCAAGTGGTCTCAAAGTGCGTGGTGGCATCGTACGATTCCGAGATGAAGATCTGCGACTGGGCCCCATCGTCGATGGGCTCCAAGTAGTCCGAAATGGTGACAAACTTTTGTGCGATCGGCTCGAGCAAGTCGAGGCCGGGCTTGATCTCCACCTCGGGGTTCTCGGTCTCCACGGTGGTCGAGACCATGCCCACGAACCACCCCTTGGCAGCCACCTGATGGGTGGAGCTGACCAGCGAGACGTAGATGTCGGACTTGCGACCGACCTGCTTCTGTGGAATGATGATTTGAGTAGAGAGGCCATCCTTGGTGCTGGCCACCGGATGGTCCAGGATGCAAATGCAACGTATAACCTTGCCACGCTTGCGCACCTGCCAACGCCATAAGGAGAACGGTATGGATTAGAATCATCAATCGATCAGGAGTATCTGCAGGAGTACTCACCTTCTCGGGCACGTAGCTAGGATCGCAGTAGACCTGCTTGCACTTGGCCACCTCCTCGCCGGAGCGCACGCCCACCACCTTGCCGCCCTCGCCAAGGACAATCTCATCGATGGGCTTGTCCAGCATGTAGGTACCACCGTAGATGGCCGACAGGCGGGCAAAGCCCTGGGGCAGCTCCCCCAGACCGTACATGGGATACAGATAGGGGGATTTGCCGTATCTCGCCAGCGAGTCCGAGTACAGCTTGATCCGCCGGATGGTGTTCACCGCCGGCTCGTTCAGATACTCGTCGTCGCGGAACAGGGCCAGGGCATGGCCGGTGAAGTCCTGCGTGTTCTTGTCCAGCCCGAACTTGTCGTACAGGCCCTGCATGTTGGCCTTGGTCGGGTCAAAGTCCTTCCAGGTCTTTGGGTCCTCCTCCCTGAAGTCCTGCACATAGATGAGGAAGTTGCGGAAGCGGCGCTTCTCGAACATACCTAGAACGAAAGGATACCAAACGATACGATATATAAATGTGTGAATATATTTCTTTGATTAGTCAGCGCACTTGCAACAGGATCTACGAGTATGCACGGGGGAGGACGTGGACAAGCCTTCGGGGGGTTTCTGGTTTCAATTTACATTTCCATTTGCATGCCACACAGACACACACACACTCACACAAGAAGGCAGGCACACTCAGGCCACTGTCCATAATTTGAAACCTCTAATTTAGGGGCGGCAGCAACAGCGTAGCAGAAGAAACCACATCCAGCAGTCGCATGGGCCACCCCATGACGTCAGACCCCGCATATGTGTAACGCTAGTACAGTGAAGCAACGCTAGAAGGATATTTGCTTGTATAGCTTGTAATTTCTTACAATTTTCTTCTCCGCAGTTGAATCATTATCGGGTTTCGACCATTCAAGCAGTTTCCACTGTAAAGTGAAAGGGTTCAATGTGCCGAAATAAAAAAAACGTAGTTGCAAGAAGAAACACAAAAAATTACAACTAAATCATAAATAGAGCGTGTGGAGCAGGCCGACTAATTGCATTTCAGTTTTTGCCACAAGGAAAAACTAATTTAAAGCCGAATTCATGGGGAAAACAGAATGAGACCAGGGAGGGGAGTAGGGGAGGGAGAGGGAGAGAGTGCGATGCGATTAGAAGTGAATCAGCATAGCGGTTAATTTGGCCAAATTCGTGGGGCCGTCCAGGGTTGCCAGACACACGCACACACACGCACAGCTGGCAAGGCCCCACACAAGAGTCTAATCAGAAAACGAGCTAAATAAAAGGCAAATAAACAAAGCTAGCGAATATGTTAGAAATTATCTTTAAAGCAAAGACCAAAACGCCTGTTCTTTGCACACATATGTGGAAGATAGAGGGCTTTTTCTGGTAGCAGGGCCAAGCAAATACGTGTCACAGTCATACCAGAGGGGGGGCAACGGCAACACCAACAACATTCGACGACAGCTACAGCGAGTGAGTGTGAAAGCCAGAGAAAGACAGAGAGAGAGAGAGAGACAAAGAACCTGGCAAAAGTGGAGCCCAGATAAGAGTCGAGTACATACACACACACACACACACACTTACACAGACAGACAGCTGGAGACGTAAAATTTTTTGCACAATACATACAAACATTTTTTCAACACGGGGAAAAGCACTTACCCATGAGATCGGATGCCAAAGCCTCCTTCTGATCCACCGGCACTTTGGCAATTTTTCCACCCTTATAGACGTAGCTGCCCTCAATCGACTTGAACTCTAGGTAACGGGTGACGCCCGTGTGTATGAGCAGCTTCACCAGCTGCCCGTTGGCCATCAGGAACTTGGGGATCAGATCCACATTCCAGTCGCGGCCACGCCCGAACCTTTCGCCCGGCGGCTCCAGGCCATAGCGCTGGAAAAGCTCCTCCAGGGGAGTAATCGATGCCGACTCCCCCCCGTAGTACTTATTCCGATCAATATGCAGCACCTTTTTGCCGGACACGGACAGCATGCCGCTCAGAATGCACTCCTTGAGGCCGGTGCCCAGGACGATGGCGTCGTATTCCTCATTCATTTTCGCTTTGATTTGCGTTTATTCTATGGGGACGATGGACTTTTCACGGGTTTTTTCACTTGCTGCGACGTTGGAGTTTTTAGCGTTCAATAATTTTTCTCTACTCGTTCGGCCTCGTTCTCTCGTTGTCGTGTGCTCCTATTCGCTGGTTTCTCTTCCAGGGCGGCATACGATGGCGGGAGTTTTAAATCTCATTTATTTCAGTTTAATTAGTATATAAAAACGTGTTTTGTTGTATCGTGGCAGTCAGGGTGACCATTTATGGCTATTTATTATATTGTTCACCTGATTCAATAAGTTCGTGCTTAAATCCGTATATTTTAAAAATTATACGGTAAATTTCGGTATATTTCTGAGGGGCAAACCGTATACTTTATTGAGACTTTTTGAGGGATTATGTTGAGCGATTTTTGGTTGCTAATGTCTTATTACGTTTATTATATATTATATAGAATATATAGTCCACAGACAGTTTCAACTATATATATACTGTATGGTTAGTGGCTCAAGTAGTTTACCTGTTCAAATACAGGGGATTAAGTGGGTTAAATTCCTATGATATGTTATGTTAGGCAGTGGGGTGCATTTTACTTTGCATGCGTTGCATTTTCTGGGCCGTTTTGCCTGTTGCCCATACCCTCTTTTTCCTCAGGGGGCATTTTATAAACTACCCTCTACGGAAGAGCATAAGCGAACAGATGAAATGTTTGTCCAAAGAACGATTTTATATCCATTTTCATACATTTCCAAGGTATTCACAAATAATCTAAACATTTTAGAGCTCAACGAACAATCTCAACTAAAATGTACAGTTTCTAGTTTACCGGCTAATACCAAAAATTTGTGTCGTGATCGAGATGTATATTCGGGAATCTAATTAAATGCATGAAAAATTTCAATACGAGAAAAAGTCATTATTTCTTGGTCTTCAAAGCAGCTTGAAAGCAGTTTATTAAAATTTATTCAGAAATAGGGTATAGGAATGTACATACTCCGTATATATGTTGCTGATATGTAGCAAATGTGTAGTTAGCGTGTAGTTGCTGTGAGGGACTTATTGTTTGTTTATGTTCGATGGCTGCGTGGGAAATAAAATTAATTCACGACATCCTTAAAATAGGACAAATAGCCGCTGATCTGGAGGATCGAGACCAAGCTGGAGACCCGCAATGGAAAAAGTATACCCGCCGCAAGGGACAGGCACCCATAAGGACCATACCAAAGGCGTGTATGTATACCGATGAGAAATCTTTCCGGGCCTTCCACGGAATGTCTTGGACGGCATTTGGCAAATTGCTCCAGCAATTGCGGAGCCGACTGGATCGGAAAAACCCCACCCTCCTTCCTGCCGAGACGCGCCTGCAAATGGGGCTGAGATACCTGACAACGGGCGACTCTTTTAGCGTCCTCGCCGGCATATATCGGGTGCCCAAGTCGTCCATGAAATACATTGTCGAAGAAGTCATC
Organism: Drosophila algonquin; assembly: GCA_035041765.1. Taxonomy (NCBI): domain Eukaryota; kingdom Metazoa; phylum Arthropoda; class Insecta; order Diptera; family Drosophilidae; genus Drosophila; species Drosophila algonquin. The sequence continues at coordinate 1,294,146 of JAWNKY010001184.1, forward strand.
AAGGCCATAGTGAAGGAGCTAAAGGAAGCCTGCCTGCAGACGCCTCAAACGGAGGAGGAATGGCTGGACATAGCCAAGCAATTCGAGGAGCTGTGGCACTTTCCCCACTGCCTGGGATCCCTCGGTAAAGTTGTTCTTCCTTCAACGATGACTCCAGCTCAACAGGTTGTCCTTTGCTTCAGATGGCCACCACATTGCCTTCCACTCGAAGACGCTGAAAGATGCCAGCTACACCAACTACAGGCAGTTCCAAAGCGTCATTTTGCTAGCTCTGGTCGACGCCCAGCACAGATTTCTGTACGTCGATGCAAGCAGTCCAGGCGGAGCGGTGAACGCCTTCACCGAGAGCACACTTTACAATGGTTTGGAGAGCAACCTGCTGAACATACCGCATGAAAAGAGACTCCCAGGCATGGATGAGGAACTGCCCCACGTGGTGCTGGCCGACAAGGGCTTCGAGCTGCAGCCGTGGCTGATGAAGCAGCATGAGATGCCCTCGACAATTGAAAAGAAGATCTTCAACTACCGCCTGAACCGAGCCCATCGCGTGGTTGTCAACGCCCTGGGCATCATGTCGAGCCGTTTCAGAGCCCTTCAAACCGAGATCAAGCTGGAGGCGTCCATGGTGGAGAAACTGGTGACTGCCACGAGTATTCTGCACAACTTTCTCGTACGCGAGGAGCCGGACTATCTAAAGGGACTGGAGAAGGAGGATACTGACTTTGTGTCTCTGATACCGGGCGAGTGGCGCACGAATACTCTTTTCATGAAGCTGGCCCCATCCCCCATACAGTTCGATGGAAGCGAGAACGTGGCCAGCTCTATCCGAGATGGATTCACAATGTATCTGCGCACGTCGGGAGCGGTGCCCTGGCAAATGGAGGCAGTCAATCCCATGTAGAAAATAAAATTTATTTTCAAAAAACTAACGTGCAAAACATTGTTCACACATGGCATTAGTATATTAGGTATGGCCATTCCTCTCTTCGAGGACCTAATCAGACACTCAAAGAAATTATTTCCTGCTCGCAGAGTTTTTCCCACCTTACCTAATATGTTATACCTTGCGGTGCAAATTCCGCAGCGAGAGAGCGATATATTGAAATATTGATGTTGGGACTTTTTCTGGGACTTTTTGAGGGATTTTGTGGAAGCAACATCATCCCAACAATTCCTTTTTTCATCGCAACAATATCCCTTACATTCCATGTACGTTGCTTACGTTACATTCCATGCTCACTTACGTATTTTACCGTTGTCAACTTTTTTTTGTATGGGCCAGCAACATGTGCCGGGAAATTAGCGACATTGTTCCACAACACTTGGACGGAATTAGGAACATTTTTTATACCCCTTAGGAAAGGATATTATAGAACTTAAGAAAAGATTGTTTTACTAGGCACCAATTATAGCAGAAACTAGTCAGTCTCTATCTCAGAAAATGTTACGGTTTTTGGTATTCTTATAAAGACTGAAAATGGGTATCGGGATCGATATGTTAATAATAATAAATTCATCAAATGCATTATTGGGTCAAACATTGTAAATATGTGCAAAATACAATATTAATTGCGTTTTAAAGCATCTGGAAAAATAGAAATATAACATGTAATCAATGGAAAAAGGGTATACAATTGTCGATACTACCGGTTGACAAGCAACAAGTGTTCAAATGACGTGACACTTCATGCTCACTTACGTTTTCCTACGTCGCATTTCATGCTCACGTATACCTTAGCTTAAACGTCATTTTAGAAACAATCTAAAAAAAAGAGTCACTAAACTTAACCAATCTTGTAGACAATTGATTCATCAATCGTATAAAATTATGTGCTCAGGCCTGAGGGTCCTAGTTAGCTGGTAATATTATGCGGAATATCAAATTGGGAAAAATTGTAAATTTAGGGGTGTCTGGCTAAAAAAGTTACGACCCTAACATCGATTATATCGATGTTAACATCGATTATATCGATGTTAACATCGATGTTTCTCCAGCTCTATAATTTTCAAAAAACTAACGTGCAAAACATTGTTCACACATGGTATTAGTATATTAGGTATGGCCATTACGCACGCTCACTGGCTCACTGAGTTTTTCCCACCCTAACTAAAATGTTATACCTTGCGGTGCAAGTTCCGCAGAGAGAGAGCGATATATTGAAATATTGATGAAACTCGTCAGTAGCCAGTGCTGCCAACACTTCGTTGCATGAAAACGCTAAATCAGCCTTTGAAAAATACTAGAAATAGCTAGAAATGTTTCTTCGTAGCTAAAAAAAACCGTTAGAATATAAATTTTTTGTTTATTGGTTTATTTCAATATTTTGGATGATTTCATCAATGACTTCATCTTCATCATCTTGGTTTATGTAGGTTTCATTGGTCCCTATCTTTCTCAAACATGCTGCTGGTAATTTGTAATCGTGGCAGCATTTTTCTTGGCGGCGTAGTCCGTATCTACAAATATGAAATTTAATGTAATTAACAATCCTATGGAGCTTTAAAAGATTGGCATCTTGAAACTTTTCTCTGCACAGCAATCCCAAATGGTCCACAGGTTTCATTGAACAATGTGTTGCAATATACAAACACAGTCCCGCTTTTTGATCGCAAGTTTGCAATGAAATTGAAGAAACAAACGGTAGTTTGTTAGGTTGTGCAAAAGCCGCTGAAGTTGACTTGTGTTTAGCAGTCTTGGCATGTGCGTGCAAGTCTGAAAGCTTTGCATTAATGCTGGACTTGCAGTATTTGCAATAACATTTGCCCTCATCAGCTGCATCTAAAGTCAGCCAATTTTTAAATGCAGGGTCTTGCATCCATATACCACGCGGTTTTTGCTTGTTAATTTTTGGCATTTTCAACTTCCACTCGCGCTTTGAAAATTGTGAAATACGATTCGGTAGACTTCACAGTGAAAAACGATAAGACTGAATGCTCGTTTGGCTTATCGATGTTTTTTGCCATTCAAATGAAAAAATACTATTCGTATGAAAATGTGGCATCATAGAGGAAATAGCTATAATTCCCGCTAGCCGCTGTTTCACAATTTATCCCGCATTTCCTTATTGCTACCCACTATATCTAGTGGGAAAATAGCTAAATTGGCAGCACTGACAGTAGCACGCAAATTTGAGCATGTCGAGAAATTGTTTCGCTCTCAATTCGTCAATTGGTCAATTGTTCAATTCTTCAATACCGCGAAAACAACGGAAATTAAACTTGGCGGTTGGCGCTTTTAACAATTCAGAAAAGTAGTTCCGTTTATTCAACAAACATCCCTAAGTTTAATAGTTTTTCTTTAATATTTGAATACGATTTCGGACGCGGTTTTATGTTGAAAAATTCCTTTAGTTGTTACGCTTTTCGTCGTCGTTTGTTGTTGTTTCTTTGTTTCGTCGGGATTTTCGCGTGAAAACCAAAACATAACATCTGCAATATCTGCAATCCAATAATAAGGGAAACATTCCCCCGTTGCAATGTAATATTTGAATATTTTCATTTATGATTACCCCTAACAACAACTGTTTTGTGCTGTGTGCGTGTGTGTGTGTGTGAGTGTGACTGTGAAGAAGTGAAAATGCTATTGAGGCCATAATATTTGTATTCTTGGCCACCAAATTCGTGGCAAAACTTACAACAAAAATAATTCGATTTCCCGCAAAGAAATGAACGACGAAAAAAGTGAGCGGCTGATTGTGGTTGCTGTTTCTGTCTAGCGTGTGGTTTTTTTGTTATTGTACTTGCTGTCTTGGTCTTGCGTTTGGTTATTCTTGTATTGTTTCTTGACTTCCTTGCTGATGAATCTGTGCGTGTGTGTGTGTGTGTGGCTGTTAGTGTGTGCTTCCCCCTACGCGTCTCCCAATTCCAAGGAATCGTACAAATCCAGTTATGAAATTGCATCAATATTCCATCTCCCTTGCTCCTTCCCCTGCCTGACCTCGGCTATCATAAGTGGCCAAGAGCGAGATGCAGCATATGGTGCTGCTGCTGCTGTTGCTATGGCCGCAGCATCCGCTCACAGTTCCTCTCTTTTTCTCTCTCCAAAAATAGCAGAATAAATACAAAAATATACCACAAAAAGGCGCGCAACAAGAGTGTTTTATTTGGTTGGGAAATACAACAAAAACACCCAAGTGGATCGCAGAAAAAAGTCAATCTTTTTGTTTGGATTAAGGCAAGTTTTTGCCCGTTACCTTATAAAATAGCATATAAAATTAGCAAATAAAAACCCCAGACGGCAAACAATCTACAGAAAAAACAAGTTAGTTGCTAAGAACCAGTTGAGCGTTGCAGACCAGGCCAGAGTGTCCCGTCCCCCGTCCCCCGTCCCCCCTGCCACCCCCTAACGACTGGTTTTTTACCTGCCTTCGTCTCGCTAACGCTCTCCTCTCCCTCTCCCTCTGTCGATGGCGGCAGTAGATCGTGCTCCTCCTTGCCTTCCCTCTCGCTCTCACTTGCACCGGCATTTAATACAAGCAAATCCTCTCTTCTGCCACTGCATTGCATTTGATGGTTGGTATTGCATTCGATACAGTAGGCGGTGTAATTAAAAATTCGTTTTTCGTGTCAGCTGTTGAACATCCACTTACCTGTGTTGTGTTTTGGAGCAGAAAGCCAGAAGTTTGACATAATTAGCATACATATGGATACGTCTGACGGAATTTTATTGTTCGTTACATTTGAACCCTTCTTCCAAAAGTCGGCGTGTTTATGGCCATGCCAACCACTGTGCGAGCGGCTCGTCTCTCTCTCGCTTCTTCTCAATTGAGTTCAAAGCTAGTTGCTTTACTAATTGTAGTTGCAGAGTGAGAGGGAGATAGACAGCTGCTCAAGAAACTCTTAACTGTTACTTTGTGTGCAACCCCTCTCTCTCCCTCTCTCTCTCTAATGCCCACTTACATTGCTCCAGGTACCGTTACGGCAGAGCTTTCAGACAATTGACTCTCCGATTCGCAATGCAATGGAAACAGAAGCTGCTGACTTATCTGCTTTGTTGTTTTTACAGTTTAACGGCCACTAATATACAGCTTTGAATTTGTTTAATTTTTATGACTGAAATTTACCTACCGACCGCACTGGCTTATCACCCAAAACACCGGTGTGGGCTACCCCACAAACTTTTTGGCTGAAAAACAAACACACAAAAAAGTAAATTAATAAATCTTCCATCAGGGCTTTGCCCCTTCCTGCCGCACAGCTTGTAAGAGATGTGGAAGTGCCCCCACATTAACGGTTGTTCTTCCAGCGTGTCACTTGATAAGCAAATTCTGTGTGGAATGCCCAGCTGTATCTGTATCTGGGCGTACGTGGCCAGGCGCGCTACTCACTCGTGGCTCTGTTGTCTCTTATCACACGACAGCTGTCCGGAATATGCACTACTCGTACTCGTCTGTTCATTGTGTTCTGTTACCATATAGTACTATATATATGCATGGTACCTACGTATGTACTTTTCTAGCACTCAGACATTCCGCAAACGTGTATTTTCTATCAATCGCAGCAGATATGTAGAGTTTTTGGCTACCCCCCAACCACCAGGAGGGCCTAACTTAATTGGTTCCACATTGCGTTCTCCGGGTTCAATGGTTCAATGAGTTTCCGTATAGTAGAATATTACGGTAGATGGTAAAATGTTGTGGCTTCGCACGGATAGAGTCCATAAAGAACTCTCTTTTATCATTTTGATTGGCTTTGGGTTATCGCTCACTATATTGGAGGTCCACCCGATTTCGCTATCTATCAAATTATTTTGATATGATTTACTCTTTGGCATTTCATTTGGTTGTACAACAAGTTGTGGTATTCGGATTCCCTCTGAAAAGTTCTTCAAAATCTCCAAAACACTTTAATCTTTGGAGTACATTTTAGCGTGTGTTTCGTTCGTTTCCTGTGACTGATAAATCAACAAACAAAAAATTCAACATTTATAGAGAATTTAAGTCGTGAAGTCTATTGTTTTTTACGAGAATTACTCCGAAGTGTTCCGAAGTGTTAGTGCTCCTAAATTGACAGCCCATCGATCGCTGGTTCTGTTGGCAAATTAAGATGGAATGCGAATAATTGAATACATTAATATGGTAATTTCTGCAGTGTGGGCTTTTCCATAGGGTCAAAGCTTCAATCAGTCGAGCAAGAGAGAGACAGGGAGAGAGATGGGTTCGTGATGGGTTCGTGATGGGTTCGTGATTTGCTCGTGAGTTGTTTCTATTATCTCTTATTGCCACCACAGTCAGAGTTCTCTTTCTTTCTTTCTGTTTTGTTCTTTGAATGTCCGACTTTTAATTTGTTGTCACGCGGCCATCTCTTGTCCATTGGTTACCCTCCCCTCCCTGTCCTCTCTGTTGAGGCTTCTCGATGTAATTGAATAGATAGCAACCCACAGAAGCGTCGAAGCCAGTGTCGTTGCTCCCCCTCCCCCGTCAAACAGTCAACAGTTTCTAATTAGTTGTGAAACTTTTGTTGCCGTCTTCTTCTTCTTCTGGTTTTGGCCGTTTTCTGCCTGGTTGTCGCGAATGCTGTTCATTCCCATGGAAGTCGGAAGTTTTCCCATGTCAAAATGCCAAAGCATCGTAAATTTCCAACTCCCATTGTTCAGATTCAGATTCAAATTCACTTTGCCTTTTGCCATAATTAACCAACGGAGCAGCTAACCAACGGAATTAGCATACGAAAACAAACTGAGAATATGTACGTACACCCCTATCTACCCCTCTGCACCCCCATCCCATCGTATATGGTATATGGAGAGTTTTGTGTGCAATTTGTCACGACTGTGATTTAAATTGGGTCTCCAAACGGAGCGAATCGGTTCGGGGTTGGAGTGTTCTCAGGCTTACTCATCGCCTCAGACTTCAATATCAATTATGGCATTACTATACGTCTCCCGATAAGTGCACTTAAACTTTCAGACAAAGGCAAATGGAACTCCCGTTTAGAACGTAATTCAAATGATCCCCAAAAGTGGCGAAAAATTAGTAAAATTTTTGTTTATCGGTTAGTGCTCCCTCCCAATGGATAAATGATATCTGGATAAATAAATAACCCATTTTGGAATAGCTGCCAATTGTTAGAATAATTTGTAAACATTTTGCAGTGCGCGAAATCGCCTTTGAACAACAGATGGCAACAAAGCAACGCAAAAGATAAATGTTTATTTAATAGAACCTGTTTTTCTGCATTTTTGCCATCCTAAATAATATTTATGCAGATGTATCATCGGTAGATTGCAAATGTTGTTAGCTGATTGGAAATTGGCTATAAAAAATGCACTCAACAAATAAATAAATACTTTGGTGAATTAATATAATTGCTGCACACATTGTTGGCGCTTAAATATAATTATAAAATATTTATACATACTCGTATATAATATTTAATTTATAATTGGCCCCCGACCATAAATGCGTTTTCAATGCAAGGTCGCGGCCATTCGATTGGAGCCATTGATTGTTCAATCGAATGAAAAATATGGCCAAAGTGAATTTTCAATATTTATTTGTGTGGCAAGGCTGTGGCGGGACTTGGCTGAGTTTTCCACCTCATCAAATTGGTTTTCCAATTAGTCGTTGTCTCGGCTCTCGCAGTTCAATAACAAACGACAAAACGAGCGACGATATAATGAATCTCTGAGATACATCTCGATTGGCAAACGCAATGAACTTTATTTTTATTTCTCATACTCATTCCCTTCTTTTGGCTCTCTTTTGGCCCGATAATCATTGCCGGTTGTTGGGCTTGGCCCATCGTCTGAAATGTTTATCTTTTTTTGTTCGGATTACGAGCATTTCGCATGTGCGTGGCTAAAAATAATTTCAATTTTGTCTGCTGGCCTCTGCCTCCAGCTCCAAGTATCGACAACCGCAATGAGGGCAAGTCAGAAGAGCACAAGCCACAGATACACAGATACAGATACAGGGATGTATGTGGCAAGAGGCAAGGAACATAGCCAAGTTTTAGATACCCTTAAAGGTGGATCTTTGCTGTCAAGACATAATCAAAAGTCCTTTCGCTTATGGCAACTTTTGTAGTATAACAATGGAGCATCAAACATCTGCTAGAATTCATCATACTCATAGATAGATAGATACCCTTAGAGGTGGATCTTTGCTTTCAAGAATTAATCAAAAGTCCTTTCGCTTATGGTAACTTTTGTAGTATAACAATGGAGCATCAAACATCAGCTGGGATTCATCATACTCATAGATAGATAGATACCCTTTAAGTTCGATCTTTGCCATCAAAAAATAGTCTATAGTCCCTTCGCTTATGGCAACTTTTGTAGTGTAACAATGAAGCATCAAACATCTGCTGGGATTCATCATACTCATAGATAGATAGATACTCTCAAAGGTGGATCTTTACTATCAAAAAATAGTCTATAGTCTCTTCGCTTATGGCAACTTTCGTGGTGAAACAGTGGAGCATCAAACATCTACTAGATATCGTCATACCCTCTGAAAGGCAGGGTATACCCTGGCATGTGGAGTGGCTTCCACTAATTAGAAGAAACAAAAGTGAACTTATCAGCCAGAGCCGCCTTCTTTGGGGTCGTTTAACCATTGGGCCTGGCCAAAATAAATCAAGTTTTGGCCACTTGAAAGTTGTTTGTTCCTCTGAAGCTCGTAAAACCAAAAACCAGGCAGAAAGAAAGGAAAATCAAAAGTGCCAGACAGTCGCAGCTGCGGTGGGTCGTCGAAAGTTTTTTCTGCGGGCAGGAGGGGGGCCTTTAATGGTTCTTAGACGAGAGTCAAGGAACCAATGAAATGACTAAATGACCAACAAATTTTCATGTTTCATTCGTTTAATCGAAAGTTGTGTATACCCAATCGTACGATGTATTTTTCTGCTTGATTTATGATTGGTTCTAAAATTTGTTCAGCAGAAAACGAAACGAAACGAAAAAAAACTAGAAGAACAAAAAATTAAAACACAATTCGGTCGTGTGCCAAATTCATTTTTAGTTTTTGTTCGAGGCATGTAGAATGATTCGGTATATATTCTATTCTATATATACAGGCTATATATATGGGCAACGCGGAATTGCTTACCAAATTAGTTCATCATTCAATGAAACACTTAATTAAATACAAATTGGTGAACGCAAAAAAACGTAGAATTTCATTTGTTTTCATTTAATTAACAAAAAATAAAGGGGGGAATGTCTTACTCTTTTTTCATCACTTAAATTCAATAAAAAATTGATGGGACACTAAAACTGAAGGAAATAACAATTCTGTTGACACAAAATACACGAAATATTTTTGGAGTCTTAGGAAATGGAAAAAAACCCTTCAACCCAGAGATAGTTGAACTTTTACTTACAACAGGGTTAGAGTTCTGTTACAGGGCGTTCATTGATCTGGTTCTCAAGACCTCCACCCCCCCATCTCCATCTCCATCTGTAATTGTTGTAATTTTCATTTGAATGTTGGAAACTTTTCAAGAATGAATGAATGAATGGCGGCCTACTGTTTCTCCCAAGAGTTGAATGTTCTCTAGAATTATGAATGCTTCAATGGTTTGCCATGAACCCACAGCAGATATGTGGGTTTTGCGAATATATTAGTTATATTTAGGGGACGGGGGGGGAATAGGAAGTATCTGTCTGAATCAAAGTTCAATCTGTGTTTTGGGGCAGCCTTGAACTTTTCTCTGTCCCACACCCACACACAACAGAGATTGTGGGAGTAGCTTTAGCCCTCCACTTCAGCCTCCCCCTCACGCGCGTTACGCATGACCTTGGGGGCACTTCGTGTGTTCCACGTCGCCTCTCATTTTCGTGCTCCGCTTCTCGCTTATCGGAAGCCCCGAATCAAGGGCGAGCTTTGAGTTTTATTCGTTTTTAGCGTTTCATTTTTCTGTGTTTTTTCTGTATTTCGTTTATCCGTTTTTATGTTTTTTCTTTGTTTTTCGGTGGTTGAGTGCCTCTCCTGGGGTTCGATAAACTCCAAACAGCAGCGGCAATTAGCCCCGCGATTTGTTGTATTTTCTATTGCCTCAAATGTAATTGTGTTTCCATCTTTATCTTGCAGATCCCCCCAACCGTCTTGGTGGTCGTGCAACAGATGAGGCATCACTCGTCGTGCCAGCGATGAGGCCCAGCCCCACGCTGGAGTCCAGGTGCTGCTAGGAAGAGGAGTACCCCTGGAATCGAAGCCATCAATCAGACATCCAGAACATCCAAAACACACACCTACACACACACACATATCCCACGGTCCACAGAAGGTAACCTGATGGTTGTGGCCTGCGAAGATGCCTTCAGCGAACACCGAAGACTTGCGGCGAAAGTTTCTAGTTGTCCAGCAGCAGCGCTCGGCCCCGCCCAACCTCTCCGGCGACGGCCTCACCCCTGGCAACACTCTGATGATGACAGCCACTGGCGCTGGAGCGGGAGTGGGCGCAGGAGGTGGCGTGGGTGCCGCCGGAGGCGAACCGGAGCGCACCTATGTGTTTCCGGGCGGGAATCCGCTGATAGGTAGCGTACCCGGAATGCCGGTGGCCAATCCCGCGGGTCCATCGCGCGGCCATGCGCGTTCCGTTAGCCATGGCGGCGGTGGCGCCATTGTGGGGGCCAATGGGCGGCCCATCAAGTCCGCGATGAAGGGCCACCAACGAGCCTTCTCGCAGGGCCAGATCACGGACTCGCCGCCGGGCAGTGCCGCGCCCTCGGGGCGTGGTCACAGTCGCGTTGGCTCCAAGACAGACTTCATCCTGCCGCCCGGACACAAGGAGGAGGCAGTGCGCGAGCCTTCGGCGCCCACCTCGGCGACGGGGGGACGCGGCCACTCCCGCCAGGCATCGCGCTCCGAGTCCATCTACACGCTGCGACGAACGGAGGCGCCACCGTGGTGGAAGCGGTGGACGCTCTGCAACTACGGCACCGGCGACAAGTTCGAGGAGCGCAGCTACCGGATGGTGGTGCCCAACCACACCGTGCCGCCCAAGACGCCCAAGCGGGAGCACCCGAACGGCCAGTTTGTGGGCAACAAGATCCGCACCACCAAGTACACCCTGCTGTCGTTCATTCCCAAGAATCTGCTGGAGCAGTTCCACCGCGTGGCCAATCTGTACTTCATCTTCATCGTGCTCCTCAACTGGGTGCCGGCGATCAATGCCTTTGGCAAGGAGGTGGCCATGATACCAGTGCTCTTCGTGCTGGGCGTGACGGCGGTCAAGGATCTGTTCGAGGATCGACGGCGGAGAGCATCGGACAAACGGATCAACAACACCACATGTCGGGTGTACGATGGGTGAGTGATCTATAATAATCCACCATCTTCCACTTTTTACAACATAATTTGCCAATTTCCCGTTTTCCCACAACTTTTTTAAACTGTTATGAGAAATGTAAGCCACAAAAGAGCCAAAAGCCATCAAAGAACTTGACTTCTGTTGACCAATTTCCACATTTCGAGACCAGACCCGCCGGCTAGACAGATTTTAACGAGAGAGAGACAGTTTGCTGGGTCTCCAAATGGGTGTCTGGGGCTTTGGACTGATTCTGATTCCCATTACCCTCCCCTTTCGACCACTGGTTGCTCCTCATGCTAATTTTTGGCCGTCTGCATGATTTGTTGAACCCGATTCGTGCTTTTGTGTGTGTATTTTAAAACGTGATCTAGAAATCGATAAACAGCCAAAAGCCAAAGCAAATACAAACACAAACAAGAATAGAAGAAAGCCTTTAGGGGTCGAAGTTTTGCGTACCCTCGCAGACATCCCCCATTGTTTCTATGAGAAATATCTCATCAGAGTTAGATTGAATGTGGGAATGAATGAATGAAAATAATGAAAATAATAAACTGCTAATCAGAATCATCATACCCTTCTTCAAGGGGTAACAATTCTGTTTGGTAAACTTTCCCTAACAGTCTTTGCCTCTTTTCAGTTTCTTCTTGGCTTCTCTTCTCCACTCTCTTGTGGTGGGGCTGTCCCACATTTGAGCCTCGTTGACGCATACTTTTGACACTCTTTTGCCCCCCAAAGCTCCCCCCATCCATCAGCCGAGCAACGATACCGTTTCTGGCTGACGACTTTCCCAAACCAAGTGACAATTTACTTGCACTGCACGTGGTACTTGCTCTGTCCCTCTCTCCCCCTAACCATAGCCAGTACCCAGTACCCGTGCACCGTTTCATTCCACTCTCTTACCCCTCTTGGGATCTGTGCCGTGCCGACTTCTTCTATCCAATTGTTTTCCGTTTTGTAGTACGAGCTGCTAACCCAACAACAACAACAAAAACAGCAGCAAAATCAACACGGAAAGCAAGGTATATGGAAAGAGAAGGTGAGGCGAAAGCTAATGTGCGTACCCTTTGGGATGCACTTGCCTTACCCTCTGGTAAATGTACCATTCTGCCCGCTCTCTTCCTCTCTCTCTCTCGCTTGGTTGTCTCGTGTGCCAATGCCTGACCAATGAACTTACGAGTGAGCCACTCGTTCGTTTGCATTGTTGTTGCTAATTATATTTGCATTTCCCTATTCTCTTGTACGCTCTTTTGCACAATTGTCATAAAACCAAAACCATAGTGATTTTTCCCGTTGTTGTTTCTTTTGCTTTTGCTTTGCTTTGGAGATTTTTGTCGCTTCTGTCATTGTTGTTGTTTTTGTTGTCAAGTAGTCCATGAAACGTGTCGTGCACAGTGGATAAGATCGGCTTGGAAATGGAACTAATTGATGATGAAAATGTGGGGAATAGCTAAGAAAAGCTGAAAACGGCTATGAAAGGTTATCCACTGTATCTACTGCCAGCCACAATTGCATTTGTGCCACTGTCTGTCCTTCCCCCCTGCCCCTCCCGTTCAGCGAAATCCACAAGTTACATGCAAATGACACGCATACGAGAGAGAGAAAGAGAGGGGGCTACCAAATATGGTAATCGAATGAACGGCCTATCCACAGCTCCACAGCTGGACAGCTGACTCACAGAGTCGCAGTGGAGAGTGGAGTTCAGGCCTACCTGTGGATTGGAATGGAGTGGAGCAAAAGCTACCAGTTTAACGGCCCTGACCATCTCTCACACGCCGCTGCCCCCCCTCGATTTTTGTCCACGAATCGAAAATCATGAATTTGATGGCCGACTGTGCAATGGTCGAGAAAAATGAATCACACGAGTGCGAATGCGAATGGAAATGTGAATTACTTGCGGGTTTCCATTGCTATTCATCTCTAAATATTGTGATTACGAATGAAATTTACTTGGCAAATTATTGGATCAAGGTTATATTTAAAATATTTCATTATTTGGCAATATTTTTACTACAAAAAAAGAAGAAGGAAAATACAGTCTGAAAGATTTCTCTTTCTCTGAAAAGATCGTGTTAATTGCAACCAAATCGGATTCGATTTTGGAAGTGCTAAACGAATGATTGAGCCTCCAAATTGATTGAGCTGCGAATTTAATTAACTTTCTTAAACAACAGTTTGTACAAAAAACAGAAAAAAAAACCACAATTAGTCATTCAGGAAGTTGCATTCCAAAGGCGATAAGCATATGTAGGCATGGGAATTTCCCGCGAAAGACCAAACAAATTTAAAGTGAATAAAACGTACATTTCCATATAATTTTATCAACATTTTATTTTCTAAAAATATTACAACTGAGGCAATTTAATTTATTAATAACTTTAATCTGAAACCCTATTAAAATAAGCAAAAGTTCACTTTTTGTTGTTGTATGTTTTAGTCAGGTTTTCTTTTATTATTTTTTCCTATAAGAAAAATGATTATTGCTTAAAAATGTTCCTCCGAGTCTCTCTAACATACAATTAACAAAAAAAATACTAGAAAATGTTCTCAATATCGGTTAATGGTATTTTTGTAACCTTGATAAAGACAAGGAATTTTTCTACCTTGGAACAGAGGTTTTAATTAAATTTTTGTAAAACTACAAACCAAAAGTATTTGCCATAAATTATAACCATTTTAAACGGACATCAAGACACAACATTTATTAGAAATATACATCAATACATTGCCTTTAGGTTAGGTTAGGTTTAAGCGATAGTTGGGGAGATGATCTTACCCCAGCTTACGTTGAAAATATTGCCTTTACTTTTGTTGAAATCTGAGTTTTAATGGATCGCTGCAAAAACCACTTACTGTTTTATCTGAAGAATAGAGTACTCCGTGTGCTATCTACCTAAAACTATATCTTTCATAAGAACAACCATCAGTTATGGTACCAAAACCACTAAAAAGAGATCTGTTAGAGGCATCTGTTGGAGCACCTTAAGCTTGTCCTCTTATTTCTTTCGCTGACATCTTTCCAATCGTTGGTTCAAGCTCCACCCTTTTCCTTACAATTCAATCTGTGGATCCCCACAGTGGCTCTCAATTGCATTGAATTCGCAGTCAATTCTCACTGATTGCATTGCTCTTATTGATATGCCCTGCAAAAAGCATGACTCGCTCTGGAAAGTGCAATAAATTCATTGGAAAAATATTTCCTACCCTTCTGCCCCTGCACCACCCCTTTAAAGATTGTCTTGTTTGTGGTCTTATCACAGGGGACGGACGAGGTCACAGCCAGCAGGCACTAGTCGTATCACCCACCAGCACAATTGTGGTGGCAATTCCATGAAATTCCATTGCATTTATTGCGCGATCAGCCCAAAAGCTTATGCAAGGTCTTATGTAACCCCCCAAACACCCCGCCACCCACGTACGAGTATCTGCTGACTTGGTGGGATCCAAGAATCGTGCCAGAATCGCATGGAAACTGTAAACAACTCTCTTGGCTCTCTTTTACTTTTACCTTTGAACTTTTGAACTTGACTTTGCCTTGGAGCATTCATATGCACGTGCCGTTCATTGCATATGGGGGGACACCAAGGATATCTATTGTATGATTAATGAGCCTTTCGCGCACATTTCGTATTCAATTTCCGAACCGCCCCAACCATTTTCTTTAACGATTAATTGTATGCCTTGAACTGGTGGGAAATACAACGTCAACGCACCTCCGCCCATCGCTTTGATTTGGAATAAATACACCCATGAACAAGTGCCAAAGGGAGACTTATTCAACATTCCCGTTCCCAGGAGTGTGCGTGGGCGTCGCTGCAGCAGATGTTTTATCTCTCAGGCGGAACTTTCACCGAACAACCAAAACTGCATGAATATATTCGCAGTATTGCGACAACACCTGAGACCTCGGACGACCCTCGCTATTAGAGGGGCGGAGCTACCTTTTGATTCTTTTGCATAAAAAATGGACTGCTGGCCAACAGCACTCAAGGTTGTGGGAAGAACAACTTGTGGGGCACGTTTGTGGCAGAGAACTAACCTTGAAAACGTTTGGCAAAACAGCCATAAAACCGAATTTACGAATTTACGAATGTCCGAATGTATCTGTGTCTAACACCCGGTTTGGGCGATGATACCTACCGATAGTTATGCTCTACTGGGCCGTGTCTGTTCTTCAGCGATGATCTCCTACGCTTTTGTGGGTTAATGTTTGTGGGCATGGAAATGATGGTTTATTGTTCTGCCCCCATGCTTAGCAGCTCTTAATAGAGAGGTTTTCGCCTGCCCCAAACTCTGACATTGAAAATGCTAAAATACAGCAACAGAGCAAACGGGTTTGCCCCCCTCCCCCTCCCTTCCATTCAAGCAAACCGGTTGGCAATCATCGTTAGGCTTCAGTCGAAGTCTCTGTCTCTGTCGCTGAGAGAGAGACTGACGTTTGTCTAGCAAGAATCGCCCCAGTCGGGGCCTAAACCTGATCTCCCCATCAGCCAAACCCCCTCCCCAACCATCCCATACATACGTCCATTGCCAGCCATCTAATGGCCATGTTAACAAACCCAGAGACCATTAACACCATGCTCCCAGAGCTACCACACTGCCATACTCCACTCCATCCATGGCTGCAATTGCTGCGGCTGCTGGTCAAGTTTTTTCGATTTGTTTCTCTCTTGTATCTATGGGCCTGGTCATATCTATGGCTTGGTCTCTTGCAGTGTCACTGACTTGCGTCTTCGAGTTGGCGCTTGGGGTTCAAGCAAAGCCATAGCTCAGGGCAGAGAGTGCTGCTGGCTCCAGGGACAAGCGGAGTGAGAAAATATGATCTGCAAGGTGGTTTCTGTTTGGGTTCAAGGAAATTACAAAACACAGAGAAATATCTATGCAATATACGTCAAAAATTGTACAATATTCTCCTGTTACTGGGTGTGCCACTCTAATGTAATCGGCATACAACTTTTGCCATAAATCATACTCCAAAAACTGATAGTTGCAGGTGGCGTCTAACAACGATAGGCTGTACATATTGCTCTGGAAATTAATCGTTTATTCATTATCTATTCAAGTACTACATAGTTCTAACTACTGTATTTCCTAGAACTCTATATACTAAACAATCTTTAGGGTTTGTTCACCGCAAAGATAATCCCATCAGAGAGAGAGAGAGAGAGAAAGAGTTGGCGCACTTGAGATAATATTTGATCGAATGCCAGTGACACAAATACCTAGATATTGTATCTTTTAAAGCGCAGAAATACATAACTTTGAATAAAGCACGTACACCCATATACGTTCTGAAGGGGAAATGGAAGAGTAACGGGCTTAGGGGAGTTTTCCATTTGAAATACAGAGAAATCTGAGACAGGAAGAATAGTTAGGGATCGTTGAGGTAGCTATGGCAATCTAATCAACATACTCAAGGGAAACCTTTATCTATGGCACATCTATTGGGTTATCTTTTGAAACCCACTCTATGTACAATTGAAATATAGTTTACACTGTGTTTCTGTTTGCCTTGCGTTCTCAAGGATTTCTTTAGAAAAATAGGGAAACAAATATCACGCCCGAATCGGATCATTTGAATGGTTTTGCTTGTTAGTCTGAGTTTCAGCTGAACAAAGAGGGGCGATTGTTGCCACAGAAAACTGTTTCTGTATCTTATTTGCCTGCAGATTGAGTACCCAAAAGATCTACTTCTTACCTTTCGAGTTCCTCCACTTGTGGCGCAATTTGCCAAGTGCAAATTCTTGTAGAGATACGCCAAGAGAATCTCTAAGATAAATATATCAAATATCTGCAGTGCGGGAGGGGCACAAATATTTTCCCAAAGCAAAAATATCGACACTCAAAGCAGAGTTCAAGCAGAGCACAGAGGCAGAGCACAGGCAGCGCACAGAGGCAGAGCACAGGCAGAGAAGAGGCAGAGTACAGAGGCAGAGGCAGCGGCACAGCCGAAGCCCTCGAATCATGAGAAATATGAGGAGGAGTCAGTGCCACATTTTGTTGGATGGTTGGACAAATAAACTCGATGCCACACACAGTTTTGTGTCTGTGGGCCGTTGTGTGTGGTGTGTGGCCTTTCCCAATAATTGACCTTCCACCCACACGGCGCCTGCCCCCTGCTCCCTGCTGCAACCCCAAACCGATAAATGTCGTATGTGGAGTGTTCCCTCGAGTGGCCCAACATTCCATTGAATATACAAACGGGGTTCGTGGGAGGGGGTGGGGGAGGGGGTGTTGGAAAAGTGTGTTATTAATAATTAATTCAGAGACGCAATTGAGCGAAATGAACAGCCGATGGACAGGCAACACTCTCCCAGCAGACAGACAGGCCAGCCCGCACATGTATGTGTGTGGGCCAATTTCCACCTTCCACATACGAGTGGGGGGGGGAGTGGAGGGGGCGATGGTTGCGTGCCACAAGCTAATTACATGACCAAACTGTCTTTTCATTTTCATTTCGAGATACCCGTAAGTACACTGTCCGTCCCCCGTCCCCGTCCGTCCGTCCAAGCGGCAGTTTGTGCTCCATTGATTCGAACCGAAAGCGACGCCTTCCTTTGGAAGCTCCTCCTCCTCCTCCTGCTACCCCTCCTTCACCTCCTCCTGCTACCCCTCCTTCGCCTCCTTAATAATGTTTACATGATTGATTCATGCGCGATGGCTTTTAGTCAATTTAATGAAGCACAGAGGGGCACACACAGGTACCCATAGCCCCACCCCCACTCCCACCACCCACTGAAGCTCCCCCACATTCTGTCTATCTATCATTTGGAGGCGTATCTATAGCCACGCCTCCCCAGTGGTCTCTCCCTGGCTGGTTGCATGTGGGTGAGTGGGTGAAGCAAACTTTAAAAATTGATTATAAAAATCACTTGCATGCTCTCTGTTTGTTCTTTGTTCTCTATTCTCTGTTCTCTGTTTTGGTTTTCCCCTCTCTCCTTCCTGCTTTTCCACAGTTTTCTCTGCTTAAAGGAAATGGACGCTTCGTCATTTCGCCTTCTTCTTCTGGGTGCGGTGCGCCTTTCCTTTGATTGCATTAGCAGCACCCACTCTGCACTCTGCACAGCTTGATAGACATTGCAAGGACGAGACCTTCAAACTAATGATGTGTGTGTGTCTAAGTGTGTGTGTGTGTGTCTGTGAGCATTGGAAAGTTTTTCTCTAATGAAATTCACCTTGAAAGTCCACTTTCCACGTGCCAGAACATTCATTCATCGATAGATACGAATGCGAATGACGTTCGGAATGTTTCCATAAGCGAAAGGACAACTACTTTAACCTTAGCTTCGACTGAATGACTATTTAAACAACGTTATGCCGAAGTGATTTATAATTTCCACAGAAACTTTTGTCCCAAGGCAAACCCCAAAACCCCAAGCCGTACATTTCCATATCTATGTATCTATGGATATCTATCAGTCCAATTAGAGAGAGAGAGAGAGAGACGGAGAGGCAAACCTTCAGACAATACCCAGGACAGAGTATAACGAATAAATATGTGTTAATTTACCCAAACCCCCACGAACTCTGAACCCCAGATAGGAATCTACCTACCAGGAGCAGCGTTGGAGTATCTCCTGGGGCAGGCAGGCGCTTTATCTTTCGGGGTTTCATCTGGATGGAACCTTATGAAATGTTGAATTATTTATGGCTGAATAGTTACAGTGGGCGGAGTGGGGCAGGAGGTGGTGTCTAGGGGTAGTAGTTCCAGTGTTTACACAACCTGAAGCTAATGCTTCGTTGGGTTTTAGGTTTTTCGGCCACTAATTTGTTGTCTCTACGTGGGACTACAAGGGACTTTGTACCTACCAACAACAGCAAGGCGGAGTGGGGAGTGCGGAGTGGGGAGTGGCATTGTGGCAGTAGCTGTCTGGCAGCCTAGCCGCCCACGCATGTTGTTTACTTGGGGACTATGGGCAAATGCCTTTTAAATAACAAGAACGAACCTTGGAAGCCTTGAACATGAATGAAAGATTGAATGAATGAATGGTAGAATGAATGAACATGCGCCTATTAGCGGTTAGACGGTAGACGATAGAACGTTAGAATGGTAGAACGATAGACTTCTTTCCTCTGGAGACCACAGAAAACCCCCACCGATTCCTGGTTATGTTTTGGGGCCTTTTATTGACTCCCGAGTAACGCGTGTAACGGAACGAAGGCATGCGCATTTGTGGAGCCACTTCTGTGGCTATTTCTTGGCCACACGTTTAACGAACTTTAAGTAAATTACCCAAGTTCCATGCTCCCTGCTCCCTGCTTCCCCCTTCCTGCTGGCTATAACATGCATGACCCACATTTGCCACATAAATTTCCATGTGCAGTGGAATGGGAACGGCGAACGGGAGAACTGGGAGGCACATGAGGGAACATGTGGGAGCAGGAGGCGGTGGAGGAGGTGAAAGAGCACTAAATAATCAAATGGGAAGAGCCGCCATGGTTCAATGCTACACTGAACACAATTCTCTAAAGAAAGATCTACTCGGTTGCTTCATCATCATCATCGTATGAGCCCCCTTGACCCAATTGGGGTTTATGTATAAAGATTGCATCATTCAATCTACATATAGTACATCTAATATATCATCTAACAGAGAATGCAGGCCCACTTTTACGTGCATCTTTTCCAGGAAAAACTTTGCTCTAAAGAGGGAACTTCATAAAACTCTCAACTGTTTACCCTCCCAATGCCATCTATCATATATAGCTGTTGGGAAAATCCCCCAACTATACAACCCACATTATCTAGATACACCCGCCATTATCTAGATACAATGTACACTTCGGCAATTAGTTAAAACACGACAAAGGGTGAACGGAAACCCAGAGATCAGCCATCGCCCGGTGATTCAGCAAAACTCTATACAGATCCCATTGATAGACCTCTATTTAATAAGGCTTTAGGCCAAGATCGAAATCGAAATTGAATGGAGGAGGGAGCATGGAGCAGGGGCAACACGTGTTAAATGCCACTTGCAGAGGCAACGCCTCACCAGCCACCATCCAACAGCCACCACTTGGTGGAGCCGCCTTTAAATGCCGCTGACACACGCATGGGAGCCTCGGGATAGGATTGGGATTGTGGCTAGGAGGAGGCGTAACCCAACGACCCAAACAAAACTCTGAACTAGTAATGGTAATGGAAATGGGAATTGGGTTGAGGAGGAGTTTGCGTGAGTTTCACTTTTATTCGAAGACTCTTCAGCTGCTCTGCTGCTCCTCTGCTGCTTCTGCTGTTCGTTGAGCAAATAACCAAGCAATCAACGTGCCCATCGTCGAGTTAAACTCGCATTAATTTTGCATTTTGCGAAAACGCCTAATAAATCGAGTCACCCAGAGCCACGAGAGCCCCTTGTGGTAATTGCCTTCACCCTTGTGCCCCACTGACAGTACCACCTACCACTAGCACCGTGCACCGCGTCACCGCCTCTCGTGCCTCATTAAAGATTCAACAACTTGGGACGCCTTCGCTGTAAATATGAATCGCGGAGAGGGGAGGACAGGTACAGTGACAGGCAGGCCCCCCAATTAGAGGGTGACATGCAACAATATAAGCGAAACTTTCAAAACACTGCATTATCCTCGACTATCCCTAGAGAGGGACACAAACGTAGACACAGACACTGTTGTCCCTGTGGGAGGATCCCTTGTTAATGGACTCATTGTCACGCGCCTCGAGAGCTGCTCTGCCGAGTACTCTGAATACTATTCGAATAATGATTACCCGTCGACGACCAACGACCACAGATGTCACCTTCATTACATTTCAGACAACAAATGGAGTTCCGATCTGTTCCGATCCGGCTATTGAAGGTTTTTTTGTATTGTATGGGAATATGATTAATGATTGTGTGGGGCTTCAGTCTCCGGTTCTCTCCGGGTGTCTCTGGGTCTCTCTCTGGTCAGCGTACGAGCATGTTGATGTTGTATGACTAACTCGTGACCTACAAATCTTACAGTGAAAGTAAAAACACATCACGAATATGGCAAAAAACAAATAAGGAAAGGGAGAGGAGGGTGGGGCCAAAATGCTACTCAAATAAATATTTAAGAAATTTAAATAAATAAAAAATAATGTACAAGCCATGAAAGCACTTAAAGAATGATCGTAAAGCTTCAATAAATATGCTGAAAAATATCATAAATTCTTATAAAGTGGTAGAAGTTCTTAGCACCTTAAATTATAATCAAAAAAGGCAATAAATTCAGCCAAATATTAAAGGTGTGGCAAAATCTAGAATGGATCTGTTGTAGAGGAAATACTGCCTCTTCTCTCCCATCGAGGGAAGAACTCATTCTTCCTGTTCTAAAGATTATTTCCCATAATTCCGATAAAAAAGAATACAATATTTCTTAAAAACAATTAACAAAAAACTTGAAGATTTATTAGCCAAAAACAAGATTCAACAAACATTTTTGAAATTTCATCATTTTTTATCGTAGAAATATATCATTACTGTAGTAGTTCCGAGAAATAAAGTATAGTAAAGTTGTATTGGTTTCCGCAATAAATCTCTAGTCTTCCGATTGGAGATTGTAGATATAATAAAAGCCTGAACAATACAGGTTTATGGGCCCATGGAGGAGGGATGGTTGGCTCAATGTTTGAGGGGATGTCGTCATATCACAGGAATAAGCCACTTGACAGCGAATGGAATCAATACGTATACGAGTACGTATGTGTGTGTGTATTGTACGTGGTAATATCTTATCGAGCAGTTTGTGCAGCAGATAATAAAGTAAAGAAAGACGATTACAATTATGGAACCACTGCAAATGTGACTGAGACTCGAGTCTGGCAGAATGCACTGAGGAGTAACGGCACGGCAACAGCAACGACTGTCTGTCGGGGGGCATGTTAACAAAGAAACAGTCAATTAGAGAAATGCAATCAGAAGAGAGAGACCAGTAAAAGGCAAAAGAAAAGACAAGAACACGAAGGAGAAGAACTTGAACAAATATAATTACATCGCAGTACCCCCCAAGAGGGGGGGTCTACAGGGTAGGAGTCGTCTTGGCTGTGTGGAATGCGTTAGAATGTGCTGCAATCTTGCTAATGACCCAATTAAAATGATGGCAAAAGCTTTCACCGCCGAATGCTCCCATTCCCATTCCGAATAATGCAGGAGAGACAGGAGCGACCGCAGGAGAGAGACAGCAGGAGTATTACTTTGTCTCCTTTGTGGCCTGTCTGTCAGCCAAATGTCAGGCCATGTCACAACACAACAGAGCAAACAGTGAAAACACGGAAGCCGAAGGGCAGGGCAGTCTTTGATGGTAAACAACCAGTGATACCCTTTAAAAGGTACACACATTTCCAGGGGAGATACAGGCAGGGTATGAATATTCGATGCTTAAGAAAAATATACAAAAATCAATGAATATTATGACATATGGGATCCCTCTCTCTTTGGTTACCTTTTTCTAACGAAGATACATCTTTCATTGCATCCTCATACCCTCTGGCAGCGAAAGGGTACTTTCACAAACAATCTGGAACCGAAAGCAATGCAAGGACATCGCCACATGCCACACGACACCACTGACAGCACAACAACAGCAGAGTGGCAGGGCACAGAGTGCCACACAGCAGAAGCAGAAGGAGGAGGGTCTCTGGTCTCTGGTCTGTGCTGGAGAAGGTCAGGGGATGAGATTACATAGGGGGGGACACGCGAGTGTTGAAAAATTACACATTTTCCAACCATAACAATTTGGCGCTCTCGCTGGCCAAATGAACTTGAATTAAATGGGAATATTGTCCGTGTCCATGTCCTTGCGCAACCCATCTAACCGCAGGACACTCTCTCTCTCCCTCTCTCTCTTTTTTCATAAATATCTAAGCAGCGAAAAGGAGAGGGAGAGATGACGCCATTACAATGGGAGTGAGAGGGATCCCCCACCGATCCCACTCGAGCGGACGAGAGTCATGCGACTTTATAAAAATCATAAAAATGAAAGCGAATGAAAATTCCAGCATGACGCAAAAAGGCCTCGACTTTCCATGGAAACTAAGCTCAAAGCACTCCTCCTCCTTCTGTCCATCATCATCATCATCTTTGGGCCAAGGTCGAGGGCAATATGACGGCTTATTATTTTGCAATTTAGTTGTTACTTTAATAACCAACCCACATGCGAGACCCGACCCACTGCTGCCCCACACTTCCATTACATTAAATGGTAACAGCAGTAGTAACTCCCTTCCGACCGACTACTTTCCCTGACAGAGGCTATATCTATCCCGAACAGAGTCCCTCCACTGGTCGCATGTAAATTGTCTTGCGTGGCATTGGCAGGCGGCGGCAGGCAGACCCATCAATGTGTTCATTTGACAATAATTGGAGACATGGGACATGGATGGGGAATGGAAGTGGAATGACGAATCATTCATGAATATTGTACATGGCTCTTACATGAGGGATTATCTCCGGCTGTCTGTCTGCCTATGTACATTAGCATTGGACATGGACTGCGGTAAATGACATTTCATGTTCAAGGATCCTCTGACATTTGGGAGGCCTTTTAAATGTTTGATTATAGAATATTTAAAGGAAAACTTTTGCTAGAACTTTAAAGGGAAATGTGACAAATGTTTGAAGCCCCAGACTAAATCGATTACTGAATGCCACTCCTTCTGACATCATAATTAATCGCAATTTATTGTATCCTCTTTTCCAGAGAGACGGAGCGCTACAAGAGGGTGAAATGGCAGGACCTGCGTGTCGGGGACATTGTCCATCTCTCGAACAACGAGACTGTGCCCGCGGATATCCTTTTGCTGCGCAGCAGCGATCCCCATGGGGTATGCTACATAGACACCTGCGATTTGGATGGCGAAACGAATCTGAAGCGTCGCGAGGTACGTGATTGTGGCCCCTATCTATCATACATTTTGTATATATAACATTTCGATTGGTTATATGTGCAGGTTGTACGTGGCTTTGAGGAGATACAGAGCATATTTGTACCTAGCAAATTTGTTAGCCGCGTGGAGGCGGATGCGCCGACAACAAAATTATATAGATTTCATGGGGCCTTAATACATCCAACTGGGGAGCGTGTGCCCATATCGACCGAGTGCCTTTTGTTAAGAGAAAGTAGACTGAAGGTACGCTTGAGAATCTGAACTATAAGAATAGCTCTATTTTTTGATATCTCCTTTATAGAATACGGACTATATCGAGGGTATTGTGGTCTATGCGGGACACGAAACAAAGTCGATGCTGAATAACAGTGGTCCAAGGTACAAGCGCTCCCAGGTGGAACAGCAAATGAATATTGATGTGATATGGTGAGTGGATCGATTCACTCTTTTATCTACAATTACTTATACCTTAGCTCTTTCTTAGGTGTGTGATAATATTGTTTATACTGTGCATTGTTGGGGCCATCGGCTGCACCATGTGGCTGAGTTCATTTACCAATTTTCCGGTACCATATCTGCCATTCGAGGTGAATGCCAATCTCGAGGGCATGTGGACCTTCTGGACGTACATCATCATTCTGCAGGTGATGATACCGCTGTCGCTGTACGTGACCATCGAGCTGTGCAAGATCCTGCAGGTCTTTCACATCCACAACAACATCGATCTGTACGACGCGGACACCAACAAGCAGACCGAATGCCGTGCCATGAACATCACCGAGGAGCTCGGCCAGATCCAGCACATATTCTCCGACAAGACCGGCACTCTCACCGAGAACAAGATGATCTTTCGCCGCTGCGTCGTCAACGGAGCGGACTACAATCATCCGCCCTCGGAGCTGGAGAAGATGTACTCGAAGCCGGGGGCTCCGGCCCCTCCGCTGGTGCCGAATGATACGCTGACGAGCGACATGGCCCTGCTGACGCAGGGATCGTATCTGACGCCACACGCCCAGCGGATACAGGAGTTCCTCGTGGTGCTGGCCATATGCAACACGGTGATCGTGAGTGCGGCTCCGCATCGGGACCTGATGAATGCCAGCGGCATCATTGAAGTGCAGCAGCAGCAGACGGGCTGCAGTCCGGCGAACCTGAAGCACAGCAAACAGCGACAGAAGCTGCTGGCTAGCACCACGCCCACCACGACGACCACGACCACCATTATGAATGGCCAGCAGCCGTCATCCATCCCAGTGGATCGATATATGCGGCTGGCAGAGTCGCGATCCGTGACTCCATCGCCTCCGCCCAATCTGATCTTTGCGATGCCCGCCCAGAGCCACCAGCCCACGCTGTCGCCCATCAGCAGTTCGGCGGAATCTTCGCCAAACTCGGAGTCAGAGTCGCCTCCCATGAAGAGCAAGGCGCTGTCCAACAGCATCTCGCCCACGGGCAGGGCCAAGGCGGCCATCAACTCGAAGATCACCAGCATAGCGACCTTCCTCAATGCCAAGACCCAGGGAAAGCGCCTGAAAATGACGTAAGTGAAGCCAAAAAGAGTATTTTTATACCCGGTACTCGAAGAGTATAGGGGTATATTAGATTTGTGGGGATAACGGTTGTGTGTAATGCCCAGAAGGAAGCGTTTCCGACCCCATAAAGTATATATATTCTTGATCAGCATCAATAGCCGAGTCGATATAGCTATGTCTGTCTGTCCGTATAAATGTATGTATGTATGTATATACTGACTGAGTACCGGGTATAAGGTAGAGCCGCGGCCTTTGCCGCGGCTCACAACGTTCCCCCTCGTTTTTTCTATGGATTTTCTAACAATCTGCCGTCCCTGCTTTCAGTTCAACCAAATCGGAGACCATTTATAGAACCGCCGATGGCCGTCCGCTGTACGAGGCCGAGAGTCCGGATGAGCTGGCTCTGGTGAATGCCGCCTACAGCTACGACTGCTGCCTGCTGAACCGCAGCCCCAACCACATCCTGGTCAGCATGCCCACGGCTGGGGCCACCGTCGAGTATGAGATACTCAAGATCCTGCCCTTCGACTCGAGTCGCAAGTGCATGTCGATTGTGGTCCGTCGCACGGGCACCCAGGAGATTGTCCTCTACTGCAAGGGGGCGGACAGCACCATCATGCCCGTCCTGTCGCCCTGTCCGCACAACAGCCCCGAGGGCATCCTGCGCGAGCAGACCCAACAGCAGCTGGACCGCTATGCGCGCGAGGGTCTGCGCATTCTGGTGATGGCCAAGCGCACCCTGAACTCTGCCGACTACACGGATTGGTGGGCGCGCCATCAGGAGATCGAGATGTCGCTGGAGAACCGCGAGCGCAGATTGCGCGACTCCTTTGCGAAGCTTGAGAGCAATCTGACGCTGCTGGGAGCAACAGGCATTGAAGATCGCCTGCAGGACGGTGTGCCCGAGACGATAGCATCCCTGCTGGCGGCAGGAATCTCCGTGTGGGTGCTGACGGGGGACAAGCCCGAGACGGCCATAAATATAGCGTATTCTGCCAAGCTTTTCACCCAGCAAATGGAGTTGATCAAGTGAGTAATTCGTCAGGGATTTACCCCCTAAATCAGTGTGCTAATCGGTGATGTTATTTATGCAGATTGACAGCACGTTCCCGCGATGCAGCTGAGACGGCCATCAATTTCTATCTGACGGATATGGAGAATGCCAAGCCCACATCCTCGATTGGCTACAGCCAGACACTGCGACGGAAGCCACGCGCCTTGGTGGTGGATGGCAAGACATTGACTTTTATTCTGGATCCAAAGTAAGCTATATTTCGGGGAGATCTCATCAATATCTAATTACCTTGAATTATATTCCTTTAGATCCAAATTGATTCGTCCATTTCTGCGCCTGGCCAAGCGATGCGCTTCTGTGCTCTGCTGCCGTTCCACGCCTCTGCAGAAGGCCTACCTGGTTAAAGTCGTGAAGGAGGAGCTCAACCTGCGAACTCTGGCCATTGGGGATGGCGCCAACGATGTGTCCATGATACAGATGGCCGACGTGGGTGTGGGAATCTCTGGACAGGAGGGCATGCAGGCTGTGATGGCTGCCGATTTCACGCTCTCCCGCTTTCGCTACCTGGAGCGGCTGCTGCTCTCGCATGGCTATTGGTGCTACGATCGATTGTCGCGCATGATCCTCTATTTCTTCTACAAGAATGCGGTACGACAAGTCATACCTTTTCCCCTTTGAACTGTCGTTTCATATGATCTTGTATGTTTTGCAGGCCTTTGTCTTTCTGATATTCTGGTATCAATTGTATTGCGGCTTCTCTGGCTCTGTGATGATGGATCAAATGTATCTGATGCTGTACAACCTGATATTCACTTCACTGCCGCCCTTGGCCATTGGTGTCTACGACAAGCGAGTGCCGGAGGATCTGTTACTCAAGAATCCGTATCTCTATAAGAATGTGAGTTGCAGAACGAGTCCTGTCCGTAAGCAGGTTAATTATACCCGGTACTCGAAGAGTATAGGGGTATATTAGATTTGTGGTGATGTGTGTAACGTCCAGATGGAAGCGTTTCCGACCCCATAAAGTATATATATTCTTGATCAGCATCAATAGCCGAGTCGCGGCCTTTGCCGCGGCTCACAACGTTCCCCCTCGTTTTAATTGACTTTTGGTGTATTTTCAGGGTCGCTTGGGCGTTGCTTACAGGCCGCACGACTTTTGGCTGATATTACTGGATGCCCTCTATCAGAGTCTGGTCATATTCTTTGTGGCGCTGTGCGCCTACGCGGAAAGCGATGTGGGCATCTGGGAGTTCGGGACAACGATCACAGCCTCCTGTCTGTTTGCCAATCTGGTGCACTGTTGCATCGAAATACGTTCCTGGGTAAATAGAGTAACCCCCTCAAAATGATTGATTCGTTTACTAATTGGATTCGTTCTTTGTAGACTGTGCTGCATGTCATATCCATTGTGGTTAGCCTGGCCTCCTTCTACCTCTTCTCGATTGTGTACAATTATTGGTGCGTCAATTGCTTTGGCCTGCCCTCAACCTACTGGGTGATCTTTGTGTGCTTCTCCTCCGCCGTCCACTGGCTGGTGATTCTCCTCTCCACAGTGGTGGCTGTGCTGCCCCGGTAAGTCCAAGAGAGAGTGCTCCTCCCCGAGAAGGACTAATCGCTAATTGAATTCTGTAATCTGTTTAATTTGCAGCCTTATATTGACAACGGTGCGCACTTCCCTGTGCCCCGACGACAGCACCAAGGTTATACTGCACAGCAAGCGGGAGAGCAGCAGAGGTGAGGGTTTGTTAGTTACTTGGTCGCGCTCCACCTCAGCCTCATCAATATATAGGTAAAAAGGCACAAAAAATGAATAGTTTTCCTTTGCACGACTCTTGAGTTTCACTTCGTTTCTGAGTTTCTTTATGATTTTGTGTCTTTTTATTTGTACATTGCTTGGATTTCCAACTCTACTGAGCGCCAAATTGAATCTAATAGATATTTTGTTGTTGCAGAATCACCGATTATGGGTCTAAGAATCAGATTATAACAACGATTACCTGATCGAGCGCCAAAATGCAAAGTGCACCTCTCTACGAAACACTAAAACTAGAAACCTTACAAAAACACATGTGCTTTCAGTCTAAATATGTGGCCTTTCGACACCGATTAATAATACAATGTTACGTTAGTTAATTACGCCCTTAGTTGACCCGCTTTTGTCCCGTAGTGTAGTTTAACACCCCCCGCCCCCACCCAAAAGCAATTAGTCTAAAATGTACGAGTACTTAGTAACAAATTGAATTAGATTGTTTAGCTAATGTTCTGTTGAAGATAGAAACACAGATACAGAAACACACATTAGATTCCCGCGAACTATCAGAAGAGTCTTAGTTAGAATGTTTGCCTTAACGTTAAATGGGAAGCAATTGCAATGGCACACAATTGCACCCCCCACCCCCTATGTCGTAATTTATATATTTATTTGTATATAAGAGAAGGGTATAAAGCAAGAAATCAAATGCCCGATCTATAACCAACCTAAAACCTACTTATTGTTAAACAAAACCGAAAAATACACTGCTAAATGTATGTGGGTACAATGATTATGATTACTTAACTCCCCACCCCACCACCCTCCCCTCGTCCTAGCGATTAATTATAATAGATATACTATATATATATATATATCACCCACAACGGAAATACTTGACAATTCAAAAACACAACAGAACTGCAATGTTAGTTCGATGAAAGGCTGTGATTCTACACTCATGAAGGATATACCTAAGCATAAGATACAGTATATATATACACAATACAATACATACCTTAAACCTAAACCTACTATATATACATATATATATATATATATGTGTCGATTGATGTGCAGGTTGTTGTGCATATCTTGGATTCAAGTATTTGACAGAATTGTTTCTCACCTTCTGTTCTCTCCTAGTTTTCTTGTGTGAAACAGTCGATTTTTTACTTTTTTATGGAAGAACCCCTCTCTAGCTACCATCCCCCTAGCCCCTACTATTATTATTGAACGTACGACGGTAATAATCAATTGTTGTAATCTAATCCATTAGTTGTACTATTAATGCAAACAAATTAAACCAGATTTGAAAACGTTAGCTGAATATTTACATACATTGTTGGAAAAGCAAGAAATCATTAAATGAAATAAATGTATATTTACCTAAACTGTATGGCGCTTAATTAATGGCAGTTTGAACATAGAAATGGTGAAAATTAAGCGAATATCTACATATTCGAATTTGGCGCCAAACTTAAACTCATATTTGACCAGCGATACTCGCTGTTATCGGTGTTATCGATGTTAAAGTAGCATTAACATACCAGTAACAGCTGTAAATTAACAGCAGCAGTGGCATTGCTGTCAACTCAGCTTTTTTCCCACATCTCAGGCTATATCGAATCGGCTATTGATGCTGATCAAGAATATATATACCTTATGGGGTTGAAAACGCTTCCTTCCGGGTGTTGCCCACACCCACGAATCGAATGTACTCTTCGAGTACAGTGTATAAAAACAGCTTTTTCATTTGAAATTTCAGCTTTTTTCTACATGTTTCCCGCAAAAACAGATATTTTTCTTGAAAAAAGTTGGCAGCACTATTAGTAACGCAATTATGAGCTCCAGTTGGTTTTCAAAAAATCCATTATCTACAGCTGGTGAGCAGCTGTTCGGGAGAAAAGTTCCCTTACCATTTGACATCAGGAGAAAAGTTCCCATTTGACATCAGGAGAACAATTTCCTTTTTCATCTCATACCGTGAGAGTAAAAGAGAGTAAGAGCTCATACCGTGAGAGTAAAAGAGAGTAAGAGCTCCTACATTAACGCTAAAATGAGAAAAAGAGCGCGTCCAGTGTCACACCGATCGGTTCGACACAACATTTTGGTTCGAGCTTGGGTTGAGCCAAAAAAGGTATGGATAACGGGTAAATTTAGCCAAGGGAAATTTCACGGCTCGCACGATTTTCACCCTACCCGAAAAATCCCCGATGCCTCTCGAAGCCTATTAGTCAGCTGGGTGGATTTTACCTTGCAGGCCTTGCATTTTCTGGGCCGTTTTGCCTGTTGTCCATACCCGACATTTTCCGAAGAGCCTCAGCAATTTCCCAGGGAACTTCCCAGTACGGCGAGGATTTTTTACTGCGCGCGCATTTGAAATGAGTTTAATCAAAACATGAATGAAACACGTAACGTAAAAAGAGTAAAGTAAACATTCGACGAGCGCGGGTCTCTTTTTGCTGCGCGCGTCAAGAAAATTATTTTCACCCGCGGTGCATGTGCTTTCGCGACTCTAGAATTGATTTTACATTTTACACTAATTAAAACGGTTTTAACTAAAAGTGATGAAAGAAAAATGTGTAAGTCGTGCGGCCAGTAGAATAACGTCGAAAATCGTGTGCAATTAACGGGGTCACTCACCCACGCCAAGCAACAAAAACAACAACAAAAACAAGCGAAATGTGTTATCAAAGTTACAACCGAAATGTAAATTAATTATAGTTTATTGCCCGAAAAGTGAACAGAAGCGCTGGAAAAGTGCAGAAATTGACATGGGGAAGTGATGCAACTGCAATTGTCACCAATACATACATACATACACGTGCACCAAAACAACTTTGAAATCAAAATAAATGCTGCAGAAATCAGCAGAAAGAAGACAGGTGAAAAAGAAAGACAAATATGAGCGAATATCGAGCAAGGTGATTTCGAACGTTTAATCTGCTTAGAAAAGAGAGTGTTTAAGTGTGTCTTATTTGCTCTTTGGCCCTGTCTCTATGCCCCCCTCACAGACACACACACACACACACACACACACTTGGGACATCTGTGCCGTGACTGTCTCGAAGTGTCTTATTTTGTCTGTCCTGTCCTTTTTTGCCCCCCTGCCGCAGCCGCAGACTCGTTTTGCTGTGTGTACGTGTGTGTAGGTGGGCTAGATGTGTGCGTGTGTGTACTTACAGGGCTCCCCTTTTGTTTCCATAAAAAATCTCGGGCAACAGTTACACCAGCCCAGAGCAGAAGAGCCCCCTGTATTTCTAGAGCTGAGGTGGTGGCCTGGAGGTAAAGGAAGGCACTTGTTACAGATTCCTCTCCCCCTCGCCCTTCCTCTTTCCCGGTCTATGCTCTCTCTCTTTCTCCCTCTCGCTTTTTGTCCCCCCCAACAGGGGTTTTCTTTGTGGCGTTTTCCCGAGGCGTTCTTGTTGTTTTTCAATTGATTTATTTTTGCATAATCGTTCAGTGCCAGACCAGACCCATCGAATCGACCGACAGAATTCATAAGCAAAACGCACGCCAAGTACAACAATTGACATAAGTATGTACATAATATATGTACATAGTACCTACAATACATTCGTATATTCGTGTTCCATGTGCGATTTTTGACAACGAGGGGAGAAGTGCTAATGGAGAATGCATATTTCCAACGATTCCCATCTCAAGCCATAATTCTTCTGGTCTTCTACATGTCCGCCGCCTCCAGTGACTCACGGAAACTGTCAAATTAACTGTTTTCTAGTCGTGTTCTTTTGATAAATTGCTAATGCAAAAAGTTCCAGATTAAACTGGTTTTTCCACCTCAACTTTTCTGGATATTCTACGAACTTTCTAGTATTTTGAATCTCAAAGTATTGCCTATCAGGGAGTAGCTTGGGATTTGATTACACCTCGATGTGTAATTCCCATACGGAGTGTTTGTATTGCTTGTTCCATTTCTTGCGCTTGGCTGGCGCTCTCCCCGCCCCCCTCTCTCTGTTCCCTTTAACTTTGAGTCTGTGTGTGTGCAGCCCCAATTAGCTGCTGGGGGGCCGCCGCTTGCCAAATCTTCGCACGTAACCCAATGCAAAGGAAAAAGACAGCAATAACTATAACAAAGCATCAACATAATCAAGCAGCCGCGTCTCGCTCTCCCTAACGGTGCCTACCTGCCAGCATTAAGAAAACGTAAACCTGTTCTCTCTCTCTGTCCTCTCTCTCTTGCTCGACTTACTCATTCAAGCAAGTCTTTCGCGCAAAGCAAAGCTCTCTCAGGGCTCAGGTAGACAGGGGGCGGTAAATGAAAGGTAAGGCAGTCCCGCTTTCAAGGTAACTCCCATATGAGTGACTGCCTTACCTTCTCTTGAGCATGCTCTGCGAAAGAGAGCCTGTGATCTCGCAAGGTGTTTGGACGAAAGAAAAATGCAATAAATAAATTAAATCGTTCATTTCTGTGCAGCAGCAAAAATGTTTTAGTTTAATGCCAAAATAATGAAATAGCAGAATCTCGAGGAAATTTTGTGTTTACAAATATCTGAATGTGCGAAAGAATCTCAATGAACAATCCGATCGAATGAAAACTTGAGATCAAAATTTTGAAAAGTGTGCAGCAGCTGCGCTGCCTCAACGACAGAGCCAAAGAGGACGGAACGGAAGGACGGACGGAAGACAAGTTGAAGGTGAGTGCTCAAATTGTGTTTGCTTTTGTTTTTGGTTTTGGGGAGCTCTGTCAACAGATCTTTACTGAAAACTTCCCACACACATGCCCATGCCCACCATGCCCCGAGAAACCATGTCGCGACTCGCGAGCATTTTGAATGGGCCACCAGATTGAATATTACGTGACAGCTCTCCGAAAAACGTAGCTGTAACTGTAACTAGCTGTAGGTATGACGAAAATTGAAATTGAATCCGAGAGTGTGTCACACAATATCAATCAAAGTCGCAACAAAAAACAAAAACCCAAAAACCTGAAACTGCAACCCAATTTCGGCCCTAACAAAGATTGGTCTGGAGTGCCCTGCCCTGCCCTGGAGGGGGTGGGGGGAACAACTTTTTCACACTGGCGAAAAATGTGTGGAAAATCGATTAAAACGACAGCAATTGGAACGATTTAAGGACTTCCTCGCTCGTGTCGAGGGCGTTCAACCTTTCAGGCTCTCAGCCCAGAGACAAAGTTCGATTCGATTTGATTTGATTTGTGCGCTAGGCTTGGGGATGCCCTTGCCAAGGCGGGCATATTGCGATATTGATAGAAGGTTACGCGAGAACGTAGAGGAAGGAAATGCATTAACATGGTCAAAGGATGTGGGCTCTCAATGGGTTTCAATGGCTCAAAGCGGGGGTAGCCAAGGCTGAGCCCAACAAAGGGAATTCCTAGCTTCGGCTTTGTGCAACTCCCTACTGTTTTTTTTTGCAATCAACTTGCATCATTCAAAGTTCTGGCGTTTTTGTTGCTGTCTTTTGCCTGTCAATTGTTTTCCCCAAGGCACTGTGTGGGGTAGTGGTAGTCACTGTGACTAAGTCATTAAAAACTTTTCGTTTTGTTTCCCAATCTCTCCATCTAACGCGGCGCCGCTGCCTTCATTTATACCCTTTGTTCGATGTGTTCGATCCGTAGTTGGTCGCTGAAATGGAGTGTTTTTCTGTTTTTGTGTGTAATCATCGAATGAGTTTTCCATCTATTGTCCAATTACGGCCTTTGAGCGAGCTTCGCTTTGAGTTTCATTAATTCATTATAAACCCATAGGCGGAAATGTTTTCATAATCGAAGCACTAGCAGCAGCAGTTACATAATTACGACACTTGCAAATCGTTTAATGCCATAACCCCTCCCCTTTCCTCGTCTCTGCATAATTTGGAGCATTAAAATTTCAATTAAGTTTTCTACGGTAGTCAGCAGAAATCATAGTTTTCCCTCTCAAGTTTTCCCCAGAACCAAATGTTTGCTTAGGCTCTGACACTCTGACTTTTCCCACTTTGATGATTGAAAGTAAAGTAGCTTCTCGGGGTCGGGTGTGCAGTGCCCAACCCCACTTACTGGGGAAGCACTTAAAAATCAGCCCCCACCCCACTGCCCACTGCCTTAAAAAGCAAAGGCAATTAAAAACACATAAAAAATGAGAAGAAAAACGAGCACAAAGGCGAACTCTAAACAACAAATAAGTTGGCAAAATGTTTACACTTAAGTCTGGAACAAATGCGTTCCGATGTGCTAGGAATCGCTAGAAATCGGTGCTTTCCGGGGGCGGGGTGGGGGTTCAGGCGGGGCTGGGTGGCAGGCGGGACTGGGACTGGGGCGACACGCCAACTGATTCCAGTTTTTGGTGTTTCGACTTGGTGGATAGACGAAAATACACCCGAAATTTCTCATATTCGTCATTCGGCGGCGACTTTTGTTTTCGTTTCTCATTCTCAGGCGGAGAGAAAGCGCGACACACAAGAGTCTCTCAGAGCCAGCAACAACAATGAGAAATTATACAAATTTTAAGCCATAACAAAACAATGATAACCCAAAGAAACGAAACACCAGAAATGTTGCATTGAACCTAGAGGGAGGAGAGGCTTTAGGGCCACCCATTTTACACTCAAACACTCTGATTCACTCTGATTCCACCACCCATTCATTCATTCACCCATTCACCCATTCCCTCACTCATTTACCTATTTATTTAATTTTTTTCCATGTGCTTTTACATCTTTTTCCTGTTTTGAATTTGTTTTTGGCTTTGCCCCGACTTTGTGTCGCATGTTGGCGTTTTTGGGTCACCATAATGGGTGGGTTGTGTGTTGTGTTTTGTGTGCCCCTAATGCACACGCGAATTAAACTTTACCCCCACCATACCCCCCGTTCCCCCTAATTTCACTCTCTAAATGCAATTTGGGGATACCTCTCTGGCCCCCATGCGAGTGGAATATTAAATAATTCATGTGTTAATTTTGGGCCACACTTAATTTACTTTCTTTTTTACCAAAAAACATATAGAGAAAACTGATTGGAGTCGAAACTCGAGTTCTTATCGGGAGACTCGTGAATAATTTATGCAGCTATTGCATATTCAAAGATCTTGCTGGGGTTTTTATGGCACCATTTCTTTGTGTTCTTCGGGGGTTCTTTCTGCTTGGAGTCTGTGTGGGATGGTTGGCCTCTAATACCAATCCAAAGTCTCTTCCCATATTAAGTCCCTCTGCGATGAAGCTAAACAAACAAAGAGGCAAACAAACAAACCGAATCTGGCTACGATCTATCCAACTAGTCGTAGATTGGGGATCTGTGGAGAGAATCTGTGAAGCTGTGGAGTGAATCTGTGGATGTTGATCTCTCTGCTTGGTGTGTGCTCTGTTGATTTGCCTTCATTATCAGCTCGTTGACTCGTTTCTTGAATAAACATTCATATCGTTTTATTTCATTTCATTCGGGGGGCAGCAGCAGCAGCAGCACATCATCTAATAGATGTGGCCATGATTGTTTGTTGGTAAAACACTATTTTTAATCGCAGAGCACATCCCAGCCGCCTCCTCCTCCCCCTCCTCCACCCAGCCCTCTGCATGAGCTATTTTCGTTCGATCGAACGCTTTGTACATCTAATGGAATGCCTGTCTTGGCCCCCTCTATATATCATATGTCATATGTTTTGACAGTACTGCTGCGGCACTGTAGTTGTTGCTGCCACACAGAAGCGAAAGCTCCCAGACGCCAGCCTCCTCCCGTTTTATCGGAATTTACCTTCCAACTAAATCTAATTATATATTTTATTCATGCCAATGCATCGCTTGTTTATCTTTGGCTTTATCTTTATCTAAGATACATTTATTGACGTATGACTTCTGATTCTGGCCCCGCCTCTGCTTCTGCCTCTGCCTCTGCTTTCGTTTTTGTTTTCTTTGTAAATTATTCCACGGCTCTAGTCTTTATTGTATAATTGCCAAACATGCGTCAAATGCAGGGCACGTCTGGAGGCAAAAGATACTCTTAGAGTATGCACACGTATGTGTGAGGGGGGGGGCCAGAATATGGCCAAGCTTTAGATTTCATTTCAGCCAATTGCTGCCGTAATAATAACTGTTATTGTTTGCTTCTGGCCATATATTCATTTCCCTTCTTCAGAGTCTACACACATTTCTCCCTTTCTCCATCTCTTTCTCTCTGTGTGGCAGTGTGGCAGGCAAAGTGTGTCTTTTGTTTTATCAGCTGCTAAAAGTTGTAGTCGAGCAAAAGGTTTTTCTTGTCTCAAATATTGTTTTTCGTTATGCATGCGAGACGGGGACTTTGTGTCTTTCAACTATTAGCCAAGAGCCAAGAGCCAGGCCAGCGCCAGCGCCAGTGACGTCAAAGTGCAGTCCCAGGGGAAATACAAAGTGTAACTGCAAAGAAATCAATGGATTTTCTATCTAAACTTATTGTTTATTTACATCTGGTAAGGAATCCTGCGGGCAGGCAGCTACCAATAACATCTATGGAGTACTCTTAAAGATCTATGAGTATAAGCTATAACCAGCACAAGGCTAAGACTTGACTTGAGTAAGTGCTGTAATCTCAAGTACTTGCATAACATTCTGCTGCTGTTTCTGATTCTGATTCTGTTTAATCATGTTTATGCTTTCAATGGGATTTATTTGTGTCAATTTGTGGTGGAGTTGTGTCGCCTAAATGGCCTTCACAGCTGGCACCAGCCGGTCCAACGAGTGCGATGCAGTGGCTCTATGTTGTGTTACCGGTTTGCAGAGTGAGCCAGAAACACACCCACTTGAAATGCTGTCATCCATTCCATCCAACCAGCGGCTGACCAGCGAGCGAGAGCAAACCGCGGAACCGTAATTATCAGAATCGGTCTTTGTCTTTGTCTTTGAGTCGCTGACTCTTTCGGACTCTTGCGGCGACGGGGCTCTTGACTCGTGATCATGAATCGATCAGTTGCTGCCCCTACTGCCCCTGCTGCCTGCTGCAGTTGGGATGACTGTCTGTGAGAGAGGTTAAACTGTACCCTTAGTAATAATCGAGGTCATCATTCTTGGAGTTATGGGACGGGGAAGATCAGCGAACTCTTCAAACGATGTGCAGATGATTCAGCCCCCAGAGGCCACCTTCTGTGTGCGTGTGGGAGGGAGGTGGGGTGATGAGATCTTGAGCAATTCACGGCGTCTCGCTCTCTCGTTCGGTGACATGTGACTTTTGTGGACTTTTGTGTTGCAATTAAAAGCAGCTGCAGCATGCAACAATGGCAAATGTGTCGTCGCTTTCGCATTGGCAGTTCCAGTTTCAGTTACAGTCCCAGTCCCAGGTTTCCATTCAGCAGAAACCCGCTCTACTGGCAAAAGCCAAACTCTGCACCCAACTGCAGTGACTGGGACCACTAAGAGGATTATTATTTGCCACCCGGCACCCGGTTGAATCTCTGACAAGACTCCACCGAGTAATCCGATCCACTCCATCTAACTCACACTCGCACCAGTTTTCGGTGTTTTGTTGTGCTTGGGGTGGCATCTGGGTGGGTGGAATGGATGGCTATGGATAGGCTATGGCTATGGCTAGCACGTCATGGAAGCCCCTTTCATTCAGGCCAAGACACAGCCACAGCACCAGCCGCTGCCCCAGCTCCGAAGCGCAGTAATTTAAAACAAAAAACAAAGCTTAAAACGAGTTTGTCGAATTCCAAAAGCCAAAATAATTACACGAAACGCATTCGAGTTGCAGCAATGAGTGTCGTGGCAGGAGGATGAGGGGGTAAGCCGTTGGGGGCTTAGGAAACTTGAGAGCTACAGTTGAGTGGCCCCAGAGAACCCCCAAAGAAGAGAACAGAACCCCATTGTGTGTGCTGATACAGCAAAAAGAAGATTCACGAGGGAAAAAAGGGGTGCGTTTCCTTAAGTAATTTATTCATGAATGGGGAAAGCAACAGAGATTGTACATTAAAGAATAGATGAGTGTAGAGGACAAGCGAGAGCTTGTTACTAGCCATAGAAAAGAAATAACGAGAGAAAAGAGAACGAGTGCCCTCTAGCTAGAGAAAAGGATGGAATACCTGTTACCTTTCCTGTAATGCCTCTCCCGCCGCAAGAAATTCGCCCGCGATTCCCAAAAGTCAGCCAGAACGAGTGTCAACCAACGAGTAATTGAATAGCGAGAGAAAAGAATGGAATACTCCTGTTAGGTTTTCGCTTGCGTTCCCCAAAAGCCATCGTTATTTGCTCGTAAGAGAACGAGTGTCAACCAACGAGTAAGCAAATAGCGAGAGAAAAGAATGGAATACTCCTGTTAGGTTTTCGCTTGCGTTCCCCAAAAGCCATCGTTATTTGCTCGTAAGAGAACGAGTGTCAACCAACGAGTAAGCGAATAGCGAGAGAAAAGACTGGAATACTCCTGTTATGCTTCTCGCTTGCGTTCCCCAAAAGCCATAAAAGACATCGAATTGTGGTGGGGTGGGGTGTTTATTTATTTGCTCGCAATGGGGTGGGGTGGGGGGACGCAACGGGGCAATACTCCGTAGTAAACAATAATATATTACGTAAAGTGTACATACGTATGAATGTGGGTCAGAGGGTCAAGCCGCAAGGCAGCATCTGAATAATCTGAATCTCGTTTCCACAATTTCTGAATTATTTAATGCAAATGGATGAAGAAGAAGTGAGAAGCGGCACCCGCCGAGTGCCTTATCTCCGTCTCTCTCGCCGTCATTCCCTGTCATTCGCTCTGTCTCCCGATCTATACAGATCAGACCTAAGATCAGACCTCAGTTCAGACCTCACTCGTCTGTCTATTTAGATTGTTGATGTTATCTCCATTCCAAGTGCATTTTGAGATCTCAATATTCCTGAAACCTGAACATAACTCGAACAAATGGAAACCAGATGAGAATTATTTGAGTAATTAATCGCAATATTTATTTATTCTCTATTTTATGTCCCGTCCTCTACCAATTTTTATGGGCTTTCCGGTTGCGGTCTCAATTTGATGATGGCTGTGGTTGGGCTTGGGTTGGCCTTGAGAGATTATCAGAATCCAAAAACATTAAACAGCTGCGCATACAAGAAAAGTGGAGCCCCCACCGTCACCAACCCCCCCACGCTCGCTTTTGCCCTCCTCTGAGGGTATGGGAAATCTGGTTGTTTGTTTCCCCAGAGAGTGATACTCGTAGATGTCCGCAGTGTTATCAGCCTTTTGCCTGTTGCCTGTTGCCATGGCCCCAACCCCTGGGTGTTTCGTCGTAATTTCCCCTAGAGTTCCGTTCTGTTCCGTGCCACGGGGAAAACCTCGAGAAAGACTTCTAAGTAGACAGAAATGTATCTCTATTCTTGACTATCTTTCAGTCGAGAGTCTCTCGCTGCTCCTTATCAGTGGGAACAACATCTCATTTCTTATCAGCAGCAGCCGCAGTAGAAGAAGGAAGAGAACATTCTGGGAGACACTGTTATGCACAAGTAATGTTTCGGCGTAAATTAATTATTATTGATTCAAGTTTTTGCTCTATGGGTTCGAAAGTGTATCTGTGTATCTTTTATCTACCATAACCACTACTAACACAGATGCACAGATACAGAAGGCGGAGAAAAACAAAACAAACAGCGAAGACAGGCGAAGAAAAACTCGTTTCGTAAACTTAACTTCCTGTATGAGGGGGCCGAAGGCGCATAAGATTTCATATGTATTAAGTATCTACATCTACATATATCTACATATACGTATATATGTATATAAGTATATCTGTATCTGTATCTGTGTATATGCACTGCTTTTTTTATGGATTTGCAATGCACAATTTAGAATTCACAATTGTATTCACTTTCCATTCGCTGAGACTTTTGATTGTTCCATTAAAATTCTAAAAATGAACGCATGAACAATAAAAACCAAAGAAGGAAAGAGAAGGAAACACTCTGTGAGACAGAGAGAGAGAGAGAGAAAGAGAGAGAGAGAGAGACAGGCAGACAGGAGAGGGTGACACATGATAAAGCCAAAATTACTCCTCGACGACGACTCTCGAGAGTCTCGAAACGAGTTTCTTTATTTGGCTAAGACAACAAACTGCTGCTGCTGCTGCTTGTCGGCAGTTGACGACTGGACTGACCTTTACCATTTTTTTTAAACACCTTTTTTTGGCCAAGAATCAACCGCCAGAAATAAATCTTGTTTGTGGCTTTTGCACTTGTGATTCTGTCATTGGCTCCAGGCCACTTCTCTCTGCCACTCTGCCACCCTGCCACTTGTTGACTTTCGTCTCATTGTCTCATTTAATTACATCAGCCATTGCTCACAGTCCCCCTGCCCCTCTCCCCGCTGTGCGAAGTTCAATGTTCTCTACACCCTGAAGAGATAGCGACAAAGACGGAGACTCGGAGACGGAGACTCGGAGACGTAGACTCGGAGAGACGTGATCGTCATACGTCGATGAGTGGAATAACCCACCGAAAGGGCGTGACCAAGGAACTAACTTCAAACGATCAAGATCAAAACAGCAGGTGATCTATAAAAAAACAGCCACAACAGCCACGCATTCGGAATTTTCAATTCATTTGCAATTTGGAATTAAAAGAGTGGAAATTTAGTAACCGAATTGTATGCGGTAATTGTTGTTGAGGATTGGATCGAGTGAGTTATCCTGCAATCTCTGACCACATCCGCAAGCTTATACAAGATGCAACTGTCAGCTGCCACCTGTCCACCTGTCACCTGTCACTGGCAGCCATTAAACCCGCACAAAAATATTAATTTTAAAAATTGTGCTGTCGTGTGGCATTCCTCGGGGTCTGTTTGCTTTCACCGGAGTCATTTGGTCAATGTCCAGGGCCCACATCCATGCCAAGCCATCCCAATCCATCGCATTCCATCCCAATCCATCTCAATCCATCGCATTCCATCCCAATTCATCCCATTCCATCCCAAACCATCTCATTGCATCCCATTCCATATCCCATCCTGTGGCCACAGATGGAAACACATTTCATAAATGATGTCCAGTATGCGGCATCCCAACTGCAATTATGTAATATTTCAGTGTTGGGTTTTCTGGCCCATTCCAAAGGGGGGCCCAAGGGGGACCCGGTAGGGGGGGGGGGGGTACGGCAAAAAAGGTTGTACCATGGCCATGTCGCGGATGTCGCCCTTTAATTAACTCTCATTCGTGCAATTCATGCGAGAGACTCACTCGAGAGTCGAGCAATGGATTCGATTGGTGTTTTTGTGAAACACTCCACGAAATATATTTTACGATGTGATGGATCGGATAATCAACAAAAAACAACAAGGAAAACATTTCCTATCTGTGTTTTTGTTATGAAAGTTCTCTAATTACGGATGGATCTACACGAATCACGTTGACCCGATCCGATCTGATCCATTTCCTGACTGACTGCCGCAACTGGAACACGAAGGGGCAACCCATGTGTTTTTTTGGCAATTGGCCAAAGAAATGGCCATAAAATAAGGCCACTAAAGTTGGCTATTTCATCATCCAATCTGTCTATGTATCCATCCGCTTTTGTCCATGCAACAGAACAGAACAGAGGCGCAGTGGCAGTGGCAGTGGCTGTGGCAGTGGCAGCATCTGTGTGACACCAAAAACTGAATAAAAGGCACACAAAAATGTTCGAAAATGTTCAAAATGTGGAACATGAAAGCAATAAGCTGCAACATTTTGTGGGTCATCCCATCCCAAAGGGTGGCAGTGGCAGGAGGGGAGTAATTGATTAACTGCTGGGTGGGTGGGTCAGTGGGTGGTGCAACCCAGGAACCCCAAAGACTAATGGGTAGAACCCTGGATAGAAGCAACTAAATCACACTTAAGCGGTCATCCAATCCACCAAGTAAATCCACGAATTAGTGGCCATTTGCTTAGGTTCCCAGAGGAACAGAGCCACAGAGGGACAGGGGGAGAGAGCGGCAGAGGGACATGAGGACAGAGCGGCAGAGGGGACAGGGGGACAGAGCGGCAGAGGAGGAAGGACAGGAAGGAGGGAGGGGGAGGCTCTTGGTGAAGAGCCAGCTGAAAGGAGCACAATGACGAGCATTAGCCTTTTTTTCTGCTGATTTTCATATTTCCTTTGAGCCGCAGGGGCAATCGATTTATAACGGTCTTCCTGCCTCTCCCACTGCCCCTCTGTCTCGTCTTTAGGGGTGCGTGTGAGGGGGCGTGTTCAAGTGTTGTTGTAGTTCCTATTGTTGTTGTGGTTGTTTAATATATAAAATGTACTCGTATATATATTGTATATTAATGAAGGGAAAATCGTAAAGACTGGTTAAGTGAGCAACTGCTGGCTCACACCCTTTGAAGAGGAAGAGGAGGGGGAGGGAGGAAGGGAGGCTTGGTATTGTATCTTAAAGATGGATTTGGGGTCTTCAGGCTGTGTGTGGTTGTGTCTCACGCGTGCATCTCTATCTTTAAGCATCCTTCTTCCTCGTGTCACTGCTGCATCTCTTTTAAAGGCCTAACCCAAATGTAATCGTTGCATGGTGTCATGTGGCATGTGCTTGTGGTGCGTCTGGTTGTGTGTGGCAAGCTTTTTTAATAGAAGACGGCGGCAATGGCGGTGGCAAGCATCCTTCTTATCCTTCAGCGGAAGTCTGAACAGCCGAAAAGAGGGATGGAAAGGGGCCAGATGTCGAGGGGCATTCCGTAATTATCTTTCTTTTTCCCTTAGTCAGTCTCAGTGTGGCAGGGGCAGCGGCAGGGGCAGGGGCAGCGGCAGGGACAGGGGCAGGGGCAGTCGCATGTTGCACACTGACTTTGTGTGCGGGGCTTAGGGAGCAATTAGTGGGCTTTCCATGGGGGCGATGGAGCTTCGTTCAGGAAGTAATCGGCGGCGTCATCAACTCGCGAGGGAATTGTCCGCCTGTGTGTGTGTATGTGTTTGTGTGTGGGAAAGTCGAAAGTCCCTAATGACAGATGTGTGGCAAAGTGGGGCCGACAGAAGTTAGACCGAAGTTAGACTGAAGTTAGACCGAAGTTAGACCAAAGTTAGACATTCCATTGCTAAAGAAAAGCCGTTTTCCCTGTTTCTTCTTTTTTCCAGGCTATGCCTCAGAGTCGTGCCGGGCGATTGTTTGATTGATTGAACGACTGAATGATTGTGACGACCACCTGAGCGCTGGATAAATGCTACAACAGAATGTCGGCGAAACGCTCATCCGGATCCGGTGCCCAGCATATCGAACAGTATACGAACCCCTCATTCGAGCAGGAGTCCTCCGACGCCCCCGCGCAGGCCACAGCCACAGGAGCAGCAGTTGTCGGCACCGCCACCGCGACTGTCACGGGAACAGGCACCGCCAACACCAACGCCAACAGTACTGCCCCTGCCACTGCCACTGCCAGTGGCAGCAACATCCACCACATTCAGAGCTCCAACAGCAATGCCAGCGATGCCAGCACGACACATCGCAAAGGTCACAGGTGAGGAAATTGAACGAAACGAAACGGTTGCAATTGCCAAAGACATTAGCCACGTAATTTGGAACCTCCCCCTCCTGTTAGTCTCCTCTCTTCCCTTCCCGCTGATAGAAGGGGAAAACTATTTGCATAAATTGACACTTTCCCTGCGGGGGTGGAGGAGGGAGGGAGGGGTGGGGTCTATTGACAAACAAACAAACAAAAGCGAAGAACGAAGCGAAGCATTAGAGCCGATACTCCATATCGATAATTAGCTTAAGGGGAGGGGCGGGGCGGGAGCAGGTAGTCCTACTCGTTGTGGCACGTAGCAGGTGTGGGAGGCGCGAGGCACGTGAAGAGAGGCATGCTTCGTGGCAGAGAGAGAGGCACGTGGCAAGAGGAGGAGTGGCTGGTTTAGGACTTAATAATTCATAAGACTGCAGCGCCTTTCGCTTCGAAATCCAATCGATAAGAGGCGATTACGATGAGTAGCAGTCGGTCAAGTTTGAAATATTCAAAGGCACCACCCACTCCACACCCCGCTCCGCCCCCCGCCCAGTCACCCCTTCAAGCCCAAAGGGGAAAGCGTGACAAACAAGTCCAGGGTGAGAGCAGCACGTGAGCTTCGAGTTCGATTCACTCGATG
Source organism: Drosophila algonquin (assembly GCA_035041765.1). NCBI lineage: Eukaryota > Metazoa > Arthropoda > Insecta > Diptera > Drosophilidae > Drosophila > Drosophila algonquin. The sequence goes on from JAWNKY010001184.1 coordinate 1,338,548, forward strand.
GCGCCGCAGTCATCCGCGTGCACTGCCAGACGAAGGAACGGAACTCCGAACATAACCGGAAGGAGAACGGGAATAGACTCCAGACCTCAGACCCCAGACCCAGTGGCACATCCAACGAGAGGAAGAGTAAGAGTAAGACTAAGAGGCAGAGTAGAGTAGAGCACATTTTGTGGTTACAGCAGCTGCTGCAGCTGCCAAGCCAAACAAACAGCAGAGTAGTGCGGGGCAGAGCAGAGTGTGGTGGTGCGGTGTGGTGTGTGTCTTGGCCAAAAGCCCAAAGTGCTTGACATTGAATGGGTGATGGAATAATGGGGGGCAAGCCCGAGTTGTCCTCGCCCTCCAACGGCCTTGGACCGTCCGTGGCGCCATCCAGGCCCAAGCCCACGTCCGTGGCCGTCGCCAAGTTCTAGGCCGGCTTATAGACAGCCGAATGCCGTAGGCCTCAAAAAACATAACAGAACCGAGAAAGGATTGAGGAAAGGAAGGAAGGTCGAGGCTTTCAATACCCCAAGGAGAAACGAGGAGAAAGAGACTTTCAGGCTTTTAGAGTTTTTGGAATCAATCGATTTGCAAGGATTCAAGAATACTATATCCTATACGCAGAGAAGTCTAGAAGTGCTGCACTTCAGGAACTGTTTTGTGGTTTGTGGTAGCGTAGCCAATGTTGAATCTGGTGTTCTTGGGAATCGTAATCACATTCGTTACACGTTTGTCAGGGCACACAAATTTCCGATTAACCAGTTTAGACATCAGACACACAAACACACATATAGCCGTATCACATTTCACTCGTTTTGGCCCAAAAGTTTAGCATCAAAAATCCAGTTAAAGAAAAATGCAAGAAAATCAAAGAACATTGAAAGTCTAAGAATCTGACATCAGGCACAAATTGCCATTTCAGGCGGCAGGAATCGATGTACCAGATGACTGGACTCTACTCCGAGACGAACAGCGGCGACGACAGCAGCATAGATGCGGCCCTGGGCGATCCCCAGGGCGGAGAGCCCCGATCGTCGTTGCCCCACTCAAGTGGCACGGCTGCTGCGGGTGCTGCGGCTGCAGCATCGGTGGACAGCGTGATGGTCAAGTGCCACAGTCGACAGGCGTCGGCGGGCAAGTGTCCGGCGGATGAGAACGAGGACTACGACGAGGAGCAGTTCAGCTCGGGAGACTGCGGCATCCTCAACTGTCGGCCCAACAGCATCCAGAGGTTCGCCCGCATCAAGATCTTCGTGCTGCTGCTCTCGCTCCTGGTGATGATGCAGCAGGCGCTGAGCTCCGGGTACATCAACTCTGTGATCACGACCATCGAGAAGCGCTTCGAGATCCCCTCCAGCTACTCGGGCCTGATCGCCTCCAGCTACGAGATCGGCAACGTGATAACCGTGATCTTCGTCAGCTACCTGGGCAGCAGGCGCCACATCCCCGTGTGGATCGGCATCGGGGCCGTCATCATGGGCATCGGTTCGCTGGTGTTCATGGTGCCGCACTTCACCGGAGAGCCCAATCCGGGCATTGCCATCCTGAACAAGACCAGCGACAACATCTGCCGCAGTGCCTTGGTGCGGGACCAGGACATGGATCTGGGACGACTCTCCAGCGGCCTCTCCAACCAGCCGCTCGCCCCGCACACGCTGCGCGAGGACAACTGCCTGGAGGGCAAGGCCTCCACCACCGGCCCCGTGCTGCTCTTCGTCCTGGCCCAGCTGCTGCTCGGCTGCGGCGGCAGTCCGCTCTTCACCCTGGGCACCACCTACGTGGACGACCACGTGCGCACCGAGAGCTCCTCGATGTACATCGGCTGCATGTATAGCATGGGCGCCTTTGGCCCCGTGGTGGGCTTCCTCCTGGGCGCCTATCTGCTCTCCTTCCACATGGACTCGCTCTCCTCGGCCACCATATCGATCAGTGAGTGCCCAATCCTCTATAGACCCTTGCAGTTGCTCTAATCTCATTCTCCTGCAGCTCCTGGCGACCGACGATGGGTGGGCCTCTGGTGGGGTGGCTTCCTGCTGTGCGGAGTCATCCTTCTGGTGGTGGCTGTGCCGTTCTTCTCCTTCCCCAAGGTGCTGGCTCGCGAAAAGAAGAAGATACGCAAGAGCAGCGTCGTCCAGCCCGTGCTGCCCAACAACTCCGTGGTGGCCGGTGGCGGAGGCGGCGGTGGCGGCTCGGTAGTGGCCACCGATGAGCTCGGGAAGGTAGTGAAGAAGGTGGAGATCGTGGCGGTGACCAGCAAGGAGGAGCAGCAGCAGCTGCCCCCGAAGGTGGACACTGGCTACGGCAAGGACATCAAGGACATACCGAAGTCGATGCTGCGGCTGGTGAAGAACCCCGTGTACATTGTGACCTGCCTGGGGGCCTGCATGGAGCTGATGATCGTCTCCGGCTTCGTGGTCTTCCTGCCCAAGTACCTGGAGACGCAGTTCAGCCTCGGCAAGAGCCAGGCCAACATCTTCACGGGATCCATTGCTGTGCCCGGGGCCTGCATTGGGATCTTCCTCGGCGGCTGCATCCTGAAGCGCTTCCAGCTGAAGCCCAAGGGCGCCGTCCAGTTCGTGTTGATCACGAACGTGATCTGCCTCGCCTGCTACGCGATGCTGTTCTTCCTGGGCTGCGACAACCTCAAGATGGCCGGCACCACGATCCCCTACTACACCAGCAAGGGGGGCTCCACGCTGGAGCAGCCCTTCCAGGTGAATCTCACGGCAGCTTGCAACTTCGGCTGCGAGTGCCTCACCAGCGAGGTGGAGCCCGTCTGCGGCAACAACGGACTGACCTATTTCAGTCCCTGCCACGCCGGCTGCACGGCCTTTTCCTCCAGCTCCAACTACACCAACTGTGCATGTGAGTATTCCACAGAAAGATCTCCTGATCCTCAGATTACTAATAATGTTCCTTCCTTCCTTTGCAGGTGTTCACGCTAATATCTCGAGCAGCATTTATCGCGGGGCTGGCGGCAGTCAGGCCCAGGCTCTCAGCGCCAGAGAGGACTTTGCCGAGGTCACTGTGGTGCCGGTGGCCACAGCGGGGCCCTGCGCCACGCCCTGCCGCACTATCTACCCGTTCCTTATCCTGCTCTTCTTCATGACCTTCCTGGTGGCGTCCACGCAGATGCCGCTGCTCATGATCGTCCTGCGCTCGGTGTCCGAGGAAGAGCGCTCCTTTGCCCTGGGCATGCAGTTTGTGATCTTTCGACTCTTTGGCTACATCCCCGCCCCCATCCTCTTTGGCAACCTCATCGACTCCACTTGCCTGCTCTGGAAATCCTCCTGCGGCGAGAAGGGCGGTCGCTGTCTCATCTACGACATTGAGAAGTTTCGTTACAAGTATGAACTCTAATCTCTTCTAAGGAATAGATTGTAAACATCTCTTGCTATCTATTCTAGATATGTGGGTCTGTGTGCCTCTGTGAAGCTGGTTGCTCTGTTCATCTTCATCGTCGACTGGTGGCTGGTGCGACGGCGCAAGCAGCTAGAGAAGACCAAGCCTCTGAATGCCAGCGATCCGATCATCGGCTCCATCATCAGCCTGGACAAATGTGAGTGAAGAACTTAGAATAAGAAGAAGATTGGTTGAAGACTGAGAACGTGAAATTATACTGTAAATTGTACGAGTTAATGTTAAGATTGTATGTGAAAATATGAGAATATCTAGAATACGTTAAATAGTGCTTAAGCCCCATTATCCTCTGCATTTGGAGGGAATCCTCAATCTATTGTCCCTTGATATTTGTTTGCAGTATTTGAGGAGAAGCTGTCGGGAGCAGAGCCAGCCACTGGTTTCGTTGGCGCCACAGGAGAGCTGATCATACCCACAGATATCTTGCGGCATTCGCGCAATGATTCGCGCACCATGCAGATGGATTACTGGTGAGTAATTGAGATACAATCCTCTAGAGAATCCTTTTGATATCTCTCTTCTCTTGCAGCTACGACAAATGCGGTCATGTGGTGCCGCCCACGAACACTTGCAACCAGCCGCAGACAAAGTCAAAGAAGCATTTCCGCAGCGCCTCTTGTGATGTGAAGATGATCAGAAGCTTCGCCAGGGATCACAACTCCTCGAGTGGACCGGCCGATGCCGCTGGACAGGAGGCCGGTGGTGGCAGCAGCAGCAAGTACAAGAATCTCAAGAAGTTCCAGGCGCACACCCGAAACCACTCCACGGATCTGCACGACAACAGCCAGCCGATACGCTACATCCAGAACCAGCTGAGGCCCCAGGACTGTGCCGAAGAGGAAGACGATGATGAGCTGACCACCGGCTGTGGCCACTTCGTGAAGAAGCATTCGCGCAACCACAGCTACGATCAGATCTACATGCCCAACAACATACGCTTCGATGCGGACTTTCTGCGGCATCCCCATCCCCATCCGCACCACAATCCCAAGAAGAACGTGAATGTGCTTAAGAATGTGGTGGCCGAGACTTGCGGCAAGCTAAAGAACTCCAACGAGATGGAGGCCGGAGGAGGCTCTGGATCGCGTGGCCATTCGCGCAACAACTCCAAGGACTTGAATACCAAAATTGCCAGTGGAGGAGCTCCATCGAGCAGCGGACAGCCGGCGTCTGAGACGGCAGCCTCGACGGGACTGAGTGTCCTGCGACATCGTCGCACCAACTCCAAGGATCTGAACTACACAATGCTGCCAGAGCCGCCTTTGGCTGCTGCGCCCGCTGCGAATGTGAATCGAGGCGTAGGAGGAGCTGCAGGCCATCAACAGCCACAGCAGCCGCATCACTCGCGGAATACGTCGCACCACAAGATCCAGATCGATGACGACCGGAACGAGCTCATCAACGACAACGATGAGGAGGAGGACCGCTCTTCTCTGCGGCTGTAGTTCTTGTTCCTGTGCTTAGTATAATAGCGTATGTTATAGGCACCAAGTGTGGCACCATTCCAGGCACCTCCTTCGCCTCCTTGTGTGTGCGCGTGTGTGTGAATCCCAGTCGCAATCCCATGCAATGCAATGCCCCTGCCCCCAAACAGCAACTGCTCATTGTACTTACAACCGAGTGTTCAAATCTACTTTCCTCGTAGACAACCAAAACAATAGAAGTCTTTTGATATGTGCAACGTGTTCAAACCAAAGTGCAATCCGCATTCGCACTCGATTCACAAACATTGGTATTCTCGACACAATTGCAGATAATATTTATGGATCTATGGATCCTAGGCACTAGAATAGGCATCATATATACCACTATAGCGATATACTGATATAGATACACTACAGATATAGTAAGCAAAGTAGCAGCATATTGTAGGACGTAGATCGTTGTGATAGGAATATTTTGTATTGTATTTTGTAGCGGAAGAGTGTGATCCCTCACTGCTCTCGATCGTAGTGCAATCTCGGTTTCGTAGTGGGACAGACGCTTTGACTGAGACTGAGGCCCTGAAGGAAAAAGTGGAATGAAAAAGGATACATACATCCAGAGAAAGCAGGAAGAAAGTAGGAATGGTAGAAATTAATAGGAAATTTAATATGTTTTAATAATCTACGAACGTGTAAACAATTGTCAATGGAAATTGTGCTGTGAAACAATGTGTGAGTACTCGTGTATAGGAAACCATACAAAAAACAATTAAGGAAACGAATGTATCTAGAAACAAGAGAAGAAATGGAGAAGAGGTCGAGGGAAACACGCTGAATGTAATTCTTATGCAATACCACATTTATTTAGAGAATCTTTGTGGACGAACGTACGGACGGAGGAGGATAGGTTTGAGGATCGAGAAGCTAGATCGATTAGCTAGAGATTAGACTAGGTGTAAGAGTGTAAATTCCTTAATTCCCTGTTTTAACAGTAGCGACGAGCCGGAGCAGGAGTCTAGCCTAGATTTTAAACAGAATGACGTACTTTAAAAATGCGATAATGCCTTAACATATATCAATTAAATCCATATGGATAATACCACACCATAAGAATAAGAATAAGTATAAGAGTAAGAAGAAGATCCTAAAACTGCAATGGAGTATCGAGTTCACTTCCCCCAAGTAGTCCCTAAGTGATGCAATCTATAGGTTAGCTAGTACTAGCCACTAAGTATATGTATACACCAGCCAGCCAGCCCGGCATCTTCATGGGCAGCACTATATAGATATACCCCTATATATATATACAGAAGATATACAATTATACATTGATAAGTACCTACAAAATAGCTAAAATTCGTGTTGCACGTGTGTGCAACATAACCTAACTTATACATTATTGAAAAGCGATTTTAATATAGACCACGCCAACTGTATGATGGTATGTCTGCATACTACATGGATCGTAGTATCTATGCGGATCGGAGGAAAAATATTTACTTAGAGAAAATTTTGACTAAACTACGGGCAACAACGGCAGTGATTCTATTGGTGAAATCTGAAATCCGCGATTTCAGCTAAGAGATTAGCTAAGACGCTATCATCTCCTATACCAGAGACTGCGATGAGTTCCTGCTACGATACCAGCAGACGGTGCTTCGCTCCTGTACAGAATGTGGCCGCTGGCGTGACCTCCGACACGGCACGTTTGCTCCACAAAGTTAGCGCACAGGACACGATGCTACGATGCCACAGCCGATCTGGCATCTTGGCAAGCACCGGGCAGTTTCGAGCGAGCCTGGGAAAATCTGGGGGAATGTAGCTCTTAAGGGAGGCACCGGGCACCAAGGCGCCATGCGAATATCGCCTATTAGGGCATTTCATTTCCATTTCAAATTGTCGCGGCCTTATTATCCGACAGTCGCCTGTTATCGGACGCTCGGGGGAATATTGGCGCTATCAGAGTGAACAGTTGTTTTCTTTGCCGATAGTTCCCTTGTGGCGCCACCGGGCTGCGCTTAGCCGAGACATCAACCAAACATTACTGTAAAATATCTAATACCGTTTTTCCAGGGCTGCAACACTCACCGAAAAATATATTTTTATTTAATTTATAGTTTAAATTTAAACAACATTTAACATTAAGTTTTAATTTGTAAAAATACCCTTTTTCGTTTGTAAAATATGCACTTTATTTCAGATCTCAACGAGAAGCAGCGACAACCATGCAACCATCAATACTGATAGCTTATCTTTATTGATTTTAGATCCACACAGCGACCACCGACCTGGCGGCTGAGTAATTTTTACAGGGAAAGACGCACTTGAGAAGTACAATCAAATGGAAAAACGATCCTCGTCCGCTATGCAGGTGCTCTATGCGGAGCTGGCCTCCGGTGCGTATACTTTACCCCAAGTTAGGATGCAACATGTAACAGGACAATCTATTGTTATGCCTTTGCAGCAAAGGCACGAAGTCTCAAACTGGAGGAGGAGAATGTTCTACTGCGCCATCGCCTCAATCGGGTGTCCACAGACCACCACACGAATGCAGCCGAGGAGGTGCAGGCCAAGATCGTGGCATTCCAGATGGAGGAGGAGCGGGATCAGATATTAGAGACAGTGCAGCAGCACAAGAAGAGGTACAACAAGCTGCACGATGCCTACCTGGAGAAGGTGAAGCGCTGCAAAGCCCTTGAGGAGATGTTCAAGCGGCAAAAGACTCTCACGGGTCTGGTGATGAAGTCCGCCGTGGATCAGCGGCACATGGAACAGCGAATGATGTTGGAGAAGCGGCAGTCGGCACAGAAAGAGCTTAATGAAGTCGAACAGCTGAAGGCTCAGGTGGAGAAACTCCAAAGAGCCCTAGATGAGTCCTATGACATTATCGATGAAATGGACTTTGAGCTGGACAGCGTAAGATTCCTTTAGCTCTCAAAATGAAATTGAATCTTTAATCATTAAATTTGCAGGTGGATTTGCTGGAGACGCAAAACCAAACGTTGCGCGAGGAGGTGGCTGCCTTGAAGGCGAAACTAGAAGCAGCAGATGGCGCTGTCTACGGTGCCGCCACCACCGAAGACGATGATCCTCCACCCAAGTACCAGCCGGAGGATCCCACTGGTCGCCACGAGTGTCGCAACTATCGACAGCATGTGGTCTCCTCCTGTTGTGAGTCCTGTTTGGGAGATGATGATTCCGACTCGCAGACCATGGAACGAGCTGCTATGACCAACAGCGTAAGTGGAAACACCCGTTCTAAGGGATTTTTTTTACAAGTAGTTTAATGATTCCCGAATACAGCTTGTCCAAACTATCGAGACGCAGAGCAATAGTCTCCGACGGGAGCTGCTCAGATCTCGTTGCCAGCTGAAAATACGCAACAAGCTGGAGAAGGAGGGCGAGGAGGACACTGCGGAATAACTGGGGGACGATTTATCATCCGACAAACAAACCGCAAAAGATGACAAACCATAGACCACAACAACTGACATGATAAACTACAAATTGAAAACCAGGGGACAGGACGGGACGGGTCGGCCCACTACTGGCAGATCGGAGACCGAAGACCGACCCCACAAAGTCCAAGTCTAACCCAGATTCGGAGCAAGTTACGCCTAACAAGTGCACATACCAGAGATTGCTTTTAAGGTTCGACAAACACGATCTGCAGCTAAAAAAAGTCCACATCCACGTCCACATCCACTTCCAAAAACTTGGAGATAAGAGTAACCTGAATTTCGGCAAAAGGAAACCCGTCTAATGTCTGATGGCGATTAATTAAAATATTTGTTAATGGCATCCAACGTGCTGTGTGTCCCAATCACTTGGCCGTTTGCCAAAGGATCCTGTCTGTCCTGTAATCCATGAAGGTTCCACACCACCCCACACCACCCCAAGCATCGCCCCCCACCCGCGTTGCAATCAAACAAACATGACAATTATTTTTTATGACTTAATGCAGTCTCGCACTGTCGCAGGCCTCGTTGCCCAATGTCTGGTCTGTGTTTGAGTTGCAAATTATTGACAAAATAAATTAATCTGCACATTTGTTGGCCCGACTAGCGGACCAGATCGCTCACTAACTAACGCACCGACACCTCTAATATCGCATCTCCCCCTCCGGGTCGGGCATATTGGTTCTGTGGCAAGCTCTTGGCTTCTTGTCAATGTAGATCACTCGCTGGGTCGCCATACTCTGCACTTTGCATATTTCGTGTTTAATTATTATTTTTTTTCGGGGCTCACTTAATGAGCGCGCTCCATGGCCCACTTGGAGGCGCGTGCCACACCAGCCATTTGGGTGGATTGCCACATCGGGCTGCTGTCGGCCTGCATGGAGTATAAAACCACCCGAGGACTCGGTAGATTAATTACTTCGATTCCGATCTCCGTCGAGTGCATTACATTACCACAGAGTTCTCAGAACGCCACAGACCAAAAACCAAATGATGGGAAAAGTGAGTTGCAGCTCACACTGGGCTTTCCTTGGATTTGCGTCCATCTAATCTGTGTCCTTTTGTTCTAGGTGTGCTTTATGTTCTGCGTGTGCCTGGCTCTGACGCTGAGCAGCGCCCTTGAACTGCAGCGGGAGCCGGACTACGGACCAGTGGCCTACGAGTTCCACTGGTCGGTCAACGATCCCCACACCGGGGACATAAAGAGCCAGAAGGAGACGCGCAAGGACGACAAGGTCGAGGGTGTCTACGAGTTGATCGACTCTGATGGCTACCGTCGCATCGTCCAGTACAAGGCGGACGATCACAACGGCTTCGAGGCGATTGTCCACCGGGAGCCCACCGACATCAAGATCCCTCTGCCCGAGGCGCCCAAAAAGCTGATCGCCGCCAAGCTCGTGGCGGCACCACTCGTCCACTACGCCGCCCCCAAGGCCCTCATCAAGCAGGAGCTGTCGCCAGGTAACTATGTCTCTGTTTCCGGACCCACAGCTCAGTACAAGTACTGAAGGCCCCGACTGACCACCACTCACCAATTGCACCTCTCCATGAGCCCATAAGGAAAGCAATCTCCACAGCACTCGTCATAATTAAATTATATATATGCCATTATCCTGTACCCCAGTACACGCTTGTACATACATACAATCAGTCTACTTATAAAGATGCATCACATTCATTCTGTTCGCCAGAAGAACACAAAAACGTTCGACTTGTTCGCTGATGATTAAGAGAGAGAAGAGACAGACCTACCTGAAAGTTGGGAATGGGAATTTGAAAGTTAATTAAGCATTCTACCAGTATAGATTAGATTAAGTCGAGGGCGGCACTTTGCTTTTCATTGTGAGTGAAGTGATGTCTCATAAGCAGAGACCATGATGTGTCATGGCTTGCTTTGGTGTGGTTCGGGCTTTTGGGGCATGATAAGCCGAAACTAATGCTATCGCTGGCAGACGAGACATGGCCCCATAGATGCCTCTAATCTCACGTACCTGCCCCCAGTTGTAGGCGTCCAATTACAGTCGTCGACGACGCTGCTAACGGCTAACGGTCTTGCCAAAGATCAATGAAGCATCAGTGCGAAAATGTTCGACCCGCTGCCGACACGACTTCTTCTGATCACACTGCTGATGGCTCTCGGCTCCTGCCATGGCAGGCAGGCATCAGATGAGCCGGATGCCAGGTGGATGGCACCGCTTAAGAAGTACGGCTGGAGTGCCAGTCAGCTGAAAAACAAAGTGGAGCACGGCGACTTTACCACCTTCGAGCTGGGCACACCCAACTACCAGATTCTCAATCCGGAGGATGAGCCCGAGTACATCACGGCGGACCAGCCCCACTACCAGGAGATGCTGCGACGGCTGACCAGCGGCCAGAGCGGTACGGACACCATCGATGTGGCTATGTCTGGCACTTCTCGTATCCCCCAATCCACGCCCAATCCCCCAACCTACGGCCAAGTGCGATTTAAGGACTATTTGGATTTTCCGTCAGAGCGTAAGCTCCAGGCTGGAATCAGAATCAGTCCCTGGGAGAAGTTAAAGAAGAAGCGCAGCTTCTATTATGGAGAGGAGGACAAGGACGCTGTGGAGGCCGAGCCAGTGGATGAACAGAGTTTGCATCCGAAAATACAAGTCTATGCCGGCGCCAGACCTTTCCAAAATCGTGTGTCCAATCTTAGTTGAAGTTCCCTCTGCGATCGATTCAATCTTTCAATCATATTTATTGTTTATTTTGCTTTAAGATCTCAAATGATACGTGTTTAAACGAATAAATTGCAGTCGGAATTTGTAGTTACATATATGTATGTGTAATCATTAGGAATTTATAGCTATAGCTTTGATAATCTCTCTGAGTGATGGCTAGATTTTCCATTGAATTGGTACTTGAAAAATAGTAATCTAAAAAAAGTTTGCATTCTCTTAACCAACTTTTATTATTCTCTTTCAGGGACATATTATTTGGTATCTTAAAGATACGAGATGATAGATGCCTCTTCAATGGAGAATATTTGATGATATTCAGAGCATTCCAGTTAAGAGATAAATTTGAAAGATAGCTGGGACTATCGATGTCCAAAAATCTACAATATGCAACGAACGTGGTCTTACAAAGAGCCACGAAAATGTACCCTAAAGTTGATAAGAATATCAACGAGTGAATATGATACCAGAACTCGTATCAAGTGAAGCCCAAAAATCCAGAAATTATAAATCCCCCAAACAGATGCCATTGATTCGGCAGAACCAAAAAAATGCTCAACCAGTGCGGTGTCTGTAGATCCAAGTGCCAAGTTCCAGCCGACCCATGGGGTCGAATTGGATCGGTTGCATCGATGTTGACTGTAGATGTTGACAAGTGGGACGCATTTCTTGGAGTGCTGAAACCTCTTGTTTGCTATCGACAAGTGCGGGTAGAAATGCTTGAATGTGTATTACGGAAGCAGCGACATCTGGAGATTATAATGTCGATATGTAGAGTGGTCTGGCAGCCCCCGCCACGGCCCCCGTAACCTACGGTTCCGATCCGTCAAGCGTTTGGAACGTGATGCGATCAACGCTTCCGCGATGCGACCCATTTGCATGGCGTTGTAACAGTGGCTTCGAATGAAGAAGAAGCAGCTCAGGTCACCGATCTAGTCTCGGCCAGCGAAGCGTATTTAAGAGCTATTCAGCAAATTGCATGAAAGAGTTACGCACGCGACCGACAAGCAGCCAACAAGTGCCAACCCAACACCGATCCGGGACAGAAATTCCACGAGTCAGAGCCAGACGGAACGAGAGCGAGCGGGGGAGATAAATACTGCTGAAAGGTAAGAATTGAGTCCGATCAATTGGGAGCGCTCGAAGCGGTCTGACCTATAAAGCGCCCTACCTTTAACAGTGCCCCATTTCCCTTTGCCATTTCCCTTTCAGATGTACGGACGCTGCAGTTTACTGTTCGTGGTGCTGTTGTGCGCCTCGGGTCTGGCCCACGCCCACTTCCCGGAGTACTGTGCAGAGTGTGAGCAGGAGGTGTGGGAGCAGGTGCCATGCAGCCATGTGCCCACTACTGCCCGACCAACCACGGCGCGGCCGGATTCTGGGACGACAGCGAGACCCCCTGCTACCACCACAACCCCCGCCAGCACCACACAGGTCCCGACTACAACAGCTTCATCAGCGGAGGAGATTACCACCCAGCCCACGGCCTACAAGAAGTGCTACTGCGAGTGCAAGCTCGGCTGCAAGGAGTTCTGTCGCAAGGTGGCCACTTCCGGACCCAAACAACAGCTCACACAGATCTCATCCACGGGCGACTACGCGCCGGGCGGCCAGATAGAGTACACGCATGTGCATCAGCGCAAGTATTTCCCCAAGTACGGAGGAGGAGGCTATGCAGGACTGGTGGGCCCTGTGGACGGTCCCAAGTCGTATAAGCCGTACCCTCTGGCCTACAGCGAACAGGCTGCCGCCGCCTCCTCGCCAGCAGCGAACAACATAAATGCTCCCAATTACACCCTGGAGGAGCTGGCCCAGCTTCTGAGCACAGCCTATGGTGGCAAGAAGGAGTATCCAGCCCCACCTCCACCCAGACCCCAGCCACGACCACAGCTGCAGCCAGCGCCTCCTTCTGTGTACTACTCTCCGGTGTACAAGCAGCAGTCCGCAGGCCCTTCCATTCCTCTTGTGAGTAGAGTTGAGTCGACGCCAAAGCGATATCCCAGTATCAAGATATCCGCCGCAGCAGTGGCCACCTCATCCGGTGGGGCGGTAGCCAAGGCAAAGACGCCCTATGAGGAGAAGATAGCAGTGGCCACACCGCCACCGTCCACCATCTATGACAGAACCACATCCTATCCCATTGTGGAGGAGCACACGGCGTACGCTCTGCCACACACCGAGTCGTATCCAATTGCCCCCAGCCAGACGGAGTCCTATCCAAGCATTACCGAGGCGTATTCGAGACAGACGGAGTCCTATCCCAGCCAGACAGAATCGTATCCCAGCAGGACAGAGGAGCACCCCTTGCAAGAGCCCGAACCTAACAAACCATCCTCATCCTTCGACCTGGCCATCGACAACTATCTCAAGGACTTTGGTTATGGCAACCAAGGAAGGGGCTACGCGGACTACTAGACTCTAGATAGATCTCGTTGTTGTTAGGTTTAAGGATATATCCGTCTATTCATTTAGATAGTAGGTATATATTTTTTTCACTTGTTTATTTATTTATACAAAGTTAAGTTATGATGAATAAACTTATTGAAATAACATCCTTGTAAAGGATCGGGGAAATTATCCTGACGGTACGCCGAGTTCGGCCCACAAATAACGGAGAAAATAATCCTGAAAGAAATATCCTTGATCCTTGATCCTTGGTCCTTGAAAAGGACTCCATCGGATCAAGGATGTTATTCCGATCACAGGAAGCCGTCGCACGCCCAGATCGGCCCACAAATAACGGGGCAAACAAGATATATATGACTGGTGAGAATATCCTTGATCCTTCGTCCAAGGACTCCATCAGATCCAGGACTTTCTTCTGATCACAGGAAGCCGTCGCACGCCCAGATCGGCCCACAAATAACGGAGAAAGCCACAAAACAAAAATGCATTGTTGTTGTTGTCTATTTGTTGTACAACAAATGGTTGTTGTTGTACAAAAACAATTTTCAACTTGCGACAGCTCAAATGGCCAAAAACCAGAAATTCAGATCTGGGATACCAGGCGAACAGAAATCAGCAGCAAGCAACTGAAAAAAATGCAAATTTAAAAAAGTGGTGCATACTTTTGGGGGCAAAAAAACCCCGTTGCTTTCTGCTGATTTCTGTTCGCCTGGTGTAAAATTGAAATTTCGTGGCTCGCGCCGGTTGACGAAAAATTTGGTTTGCATTTTCATTGCAGTATATCTCGGCTATTTATGGGCCGATCTGGACGTGCCATACCTTTTTGTGATCGGGAGAGTTCTGCCAACCGATTGGCATCAGAAAAAAAGGACATCCTTTTCGACGTTATTAGTTGCATACTTTAGGGGACCAGGACAGTAGTCCTTGTCGTTTTTTTGATGCCAATCGATAGTCTGGATCCTTGCGATTCTGTGAGAGCAGGTCCTTTGGCGATCCGACCCTGTTTGGCCGAGATATAACGTAAACAAAAATACTGGGTTTTTTTCAATGCACTATATCTCGGCTATTTATGGGCCGATGGGGGCGTGGCCTACCTTTTTGTGACCGGGAGGGTCCTGCCAACCGATTGGCACCAAAAAAAAGGACATCCCTTCCATCACGATTTTCGCGAAAATCATCATTGAAATTGCCAAAAATCGGCCAGATTTTCGAAGTCGGTTTTTTGATGCCAATCGATAGTCTGGATCTTTGCGATCCTGCGAAAGTAGGTCCTTCGCCGATCTGATCCTGTTTGGCCGAGATATAGTGTAAACAAAAATACTGGTTTTTCTTTTTTACGCTATATCTCGGCTATACAGCGTCCGATTTGGAAGTGTTATACCTTTTCGTGATCGGAAGAGTCCTGCCAACCGATTGGCATCAGAAAAAAGGACATCCCAGGACAAATACCAGAGAAAAAAAGTGTGGAAAAAATATCCTTGATCCTTCGTCCTTGATAAGGACTCCATCGGATCAAGGACTTTTTTCTGTTCACAGAGAGCCGTCGCACGCCCAGATCGGCCCACAAATAACGGAGAAAACAAGTGTGGAGAAAATGTCCTTGATCCTTGGTCCTTGATAAGGATTCCATCGGATCAAGGATTGTCTTCCGATCACAGGAAGCCGTCGCACGCCCTGATCGGCCCACAAATAACGGAGAAAACAACAAAACAAAATTTGCATTGTTGTTGTACAACAACTTTTAATTTGCGGCCGCTCAAATGGCCGAAAACGAGAATTTCAGATCTGGGATACCAGGCGAACAGAAATCAGCAGCAAGTAGCTGATTTTTTGTTGAGTGTTGTACATTTCAACTTCTGTCACTATGCAGGTGCTTGTAGACAGAAGTTCAAATGTACAACACTCAACAAAAAATCAGTTGCTTTCTGCTGATTTCTGTTCGCCTGGTATCCCAGATCTGAATTTCTGGTTTTTGGCCATTTGAGCGGCAGTAAGTTGAAAATTGTTTTTGTACAACAACAACCATTTGTTGTACAACAAATAGACAACAACAACAATGCATTTTTTGTTTTGTTGTTTTCTCCGTTATCTGTGGGCCGATCTGGGCGTGCGATGGCTTCCTGTGATCGGAAGACAATCCTTGATCCGATGGAATCCTTATCAAGGACCAAGGATCAAGGACATTTTCTCCACACTTGTTTTCTTCGTTATTTGTGGGCCGATCTGGGCGTGCGATGGCTTCCTGTGATCGGAAGACAATCCTTGATCCGATGGAATCCTTATCAAGGACCAAGGATCAAGGACATTTTCTCCACACTTGTTTTCTCCGTTATTTGTGGGCCGATCTGGGCGTGCGATGGCTTCCTGTGATCGGAAGACAATCCTTGATCCGATGGAATCCTTATCAAGGACCAAGGATCAAGGACATTTTCTCCACACTTGTTTTCTCCGTTATTTGTGGGCCGATCTGGGCGTGCGATGGCTTCCTGTGATCGGAAGACAATCCTTGATCCGATGGAATCCTTATCAAGGACCAAGGATCAAGGACATTTTCTCCACACTTGTTTTCTCCGTTATTTGTGGGCCGATCTGGGCGTGCGATGGCTTCCTGTGATCGAAAGACAATCCTTGATCCGATGGAATCCTTATCAAGGACCAAGCATCAAGGACATTTTCTCCACACTTGTTTTCTCCGTTATTTGTGGGCCGATCTGGGCGTGCGATGGCTTCCTGTAATCGGAAGACAATCCTTGATCCGATGGAGTCCTTATCAAGGACCAAGGATCAAGGACATTTGCTCCACACTTGTTTTCTCCGTTATTTGTGGGCCGATCTGGGCGTGCAATGGCTTCCTGTGATCGGAAGACAATCCTTGATCCGATGGAATCCTTATCAAGGACCAAGGATCAAGGACATTTTCTCCACACTTGTTTTCTCCGTTATTTGTGGGCCGATCTGGGCGTGCGATGGCTTCCTGTGATCGGAAGACAATCCTTGATCCGATGGAATCCTTATCAAGGACCAAGGATCAAGGACATTTTCTCCACACTTGTTTTCTCCGTTATTTGTGGGCCGATCTGGGCGTGCGATGGCTTCCTGTGATCGGAAGACAATCCTTGATCCGATGGAATCCTTATCAAGGACCAAGGATCAAGGACATTTTCTCCACACTTGTTTTCTCCGTTATTTGTGGGCCGATCTGGGTGTGCGATGGCTTCCTGTGATCGGAAGACAATCCTTGATCCGATGGAATCCTTATCAAGGACCAAGGATCAAGGACATTTTCTCCACACTTGTTTTCTTCGTTATTAGTGGGCCGATCTGGGCGTGTGATGGCTTCCTGTGATCGGAAGACAATCCTTGACCCGATGGCGTCCTTATCAGGGACCAAGGATCAAGGACATTTTCTCCACACTTGTTTTCTCCGTTATTTGTGGGCCGATCTGGGCGTGCGATGGCTTCCTGTAATCGGAAGACAATCCTTGATCCGATGGAATCCTTATCAAGGACCAAGGATCAAGGACATTTTCTCAACACTTGTTTTCTCCGTTATTTATGGGCCGATCTGGACGTGCCACACCTTTTTGTGATCGGAAGAGTGCTGCCAACCGCATGGCATCAGAAAAAAGGACATCAAATGACAAACACCAGAGAAAATAAGTGTGGAAAAAATATCCTTGGTCCTTCGTCCTTGATAAGGACTCCATCGGATCAAGGATCCTCTGCCGTTTACAGGAAGCCATCCGCACGCCCAGATCGGCCCACAAATAACGAAGAAAACAAGTGTGGAGAAAATGTCCTTTATCCTTGGTCCTTGATAAGGATTCCATCGGATCAAGGATTGTCTTCCGATCACAGGAAGCCATCGCACGCCCAGATCGGCCTACAAATAACGGAGAAAACAAGTGTGGAGAAAATGTCCTTGATCCTTGGTCCTTGATAAGGATTCTATCGGATCAAGGATTGTCTTCCGATCACAGGAAGCCATCGCACGCCCAGATCGGCCTACAAATAACGGAGAAAACAAGTGTGGAGAAAATGTCCTTGATCCTTGGTCCTTGATAAGGATTCTATCGGATCAAGGATTGTCTTCCGATCACAGGAAGCCATCGCACGCCCAGATCGGCCCACAAATAACGGAGAAAACAAGTGTGGAGAAAATGTCCTTGATCCTTGGTCCTTGATAAGGATTCTATCGGATCAAGGATTGTCTTCCAATCACAGGAAGCTATCGCACGCCCAGATCGGCCCACAAATAACGGAGAAAACAAGTGTGGAGAAAATGTCCTTGATCCTTGGTCCTTGATAAGGACACCATCGGGTCAAGGATTGTGTTCCAATCACAGGAAGCCATCGCACGCCCAGATCGGCCCACAAATAACGGAGAAAACAAGTGTGGAGAAAATGTCCTTGATCCTTGGTCCTTGATAAGGATTCTATCGGATCAAGGATTGTCTTCCAATCACAGGAAGCTATCGCACGCCCAGATCGGCCCACAAATAACGAAGAACAAGTGTGGAGAAAATGTCCTTGATCCTTGGTCCTTGATAAGGACACCATCGGGTCAAGGATTGTGTTCCAATCACAGGAAGCCATCGCACGCCCAGATCGGCCCACAAATAACGAAGAAAACAAGTGTGGAGAAAATGTCCTTGATCCTTGGTCCTTGATAATGATTCCATCGGATCAAGGATTGTCTTCCGATCACAGGAAGCCATCGCACGCCCAGATCGGCCCACAAATAACGGAGAAAACAAGTGTGGAGAAAATGTCCTTGATCCTTGGTCCTTGATAAGGATTCCATCGGATCAAGGATTGTCTTCCGATCACAGGAAGCCATTGCACGCCCAGATCGGCCCACAAATAACGGAGAAAACAAGTGTGGAGAAAATGTCCTTGATCCTTGGTCCTTGATAAGGATTCCATCGGATCAAGGATTGTCTTCCGATTACAGGAAGCCATCGCACGCCCAGATCGGCCCACAAATAACGGAGAAAACAAGTGTGGAGAAAATGTCCTTGATCCTTGGTCCTTGATAAGGATTCCATGGGATAGGATCACAGGAAGCCATCGCACGCCCAGATCGGCCCACAGATAACGGAGAAAACAACAAAACAAAAAATGCATTGTTGTTGTTGTCTATTTGTTGTACAACAAATGGTTGTTGTTGTACAAAAACAATTTTCAACTTACGGCCGCTCAAATGGCCAAAAACCAGAAATTCAGATCTGGGATACCAGGCGAACAGAAATCAGCAGAAAGCAACTGATTTTTTGTTGAGTGTTGTACATTTGAACTTCTGTCTACAAGCACCTGCATAGTGACAGAAGTTGAAATGTACAACACTCAACAAAAAATCAGCTACTTGCTGCTGATTTCTGTTCGCCTGGTATCCCAGATCTGGAATTCTCGTTTTCGGCCATTTGAGCGGCCGCAAATTAAAAGTTGTTGTACAACAACAATGCAAATTTTGTTTTGTTGTTTTCTCCGTTATTTGTGGGCCGATCAGGGCGTGCGACGGCTTCCTGTAAACGGCAGAGGATCCTTGATCCGATGGAGTCCTTATCAAGGACGAAGGATCAAGGATATTTTTTCCACACTTTTTTTCTCTGGTATTTGTCCTGGGATGCCAATCGGTTGGCAGGACTCTTCCGATCACGAAAAGGTATGGCACTTCCAAATCGGACGCTGTATAGCCGAGATATAGCGTAAAAAAGAAAAACCAGTATTTTTGTTTACGCTATATCTCGGCCAAACAGGATCAGATCGGCGAAGGACCTACTTTCCCAGTATCGTAAGGATGCAGACTATCGATTGGCATCAAAAAACCGACTTCGAAAATCTGGCCGATTTTTGGCAATTTCAATGATGTAACCATCATGATTTTTCGCGAAAATCGTGATGGAAGGGATGTCCTTTTTTTTGGTGCCAATCGGTTGGCAGGACCCTCCCGGTCACAAAAAGGTAGGCCACGCCCCCATCGGCCCATAAATAGCCGAGATATAGTGCATTGAAAAAAACCCAGTATTTTTGTTTACGTTATATCTCGGCCAAACAGGGTCGGATCGCCAAAGGACCTGCTCTCACAGAATCGCAAGGATCCAGACTATCGATTGGCATCAAAAAAACGACAAGGACTACTGTCCTGGTCCCCTAAAGTATGCAACTAATAACGTCGAAAAGGATGTCCTTTTTTTCTGATGCCAATCGGTTGGCAGAACTCTCCCGATCACAAAAAGGTATGGCACGTCCAGATCGGCCCATAAATAGCCGAGATATACTGCAATGAAAATGCAAACCAAATTTTTCGTCAACCGGCGCGAGCCACGAAATTTCAATTTTACACCAGGCGAACAGAAATCAGCAGCAAGTAGCTGGTTTTTTAGCCCCCAAAAGTATGCACCACTTTTTTAAATTTGCATTTTTTTCAGTTGCTTGCTGCTGATTTCTGTTCGCCTGGTATCCCAGATCTGAATTTCTGGTTTTTGGCCATTTGAGCTGTCGCAAGTTGAAAATTGTTTTTGTACAACAACAACCATTTGTTGTACAACAAATCGACAACAACAACAATGCATTTTTTGTTTTGTTCTTTTCTCCGTTATTTGTGGGCCGATCTGGGCGTGCGACGGCTTCTTGTGATCGGAAGACAATCCTCGATCCGATGGAGTCCTTTTCAAGGACGAAGGAGCAAGGATATGTTCTCCAGACACATATATCTTGTTTTCTCCGTTATTTGTCGGTCGATCTGGGCGTGCGATGGCATCCTGTGATCGGAATAACATCCTTGATCTGATGGAGTCCTTTTCAAGCATCTAAGATAACGTTATACGTTAAATTTTGGCTATTTCTTGTCCGTTTTGGACATTTGTGGGTTACCCTCTACATGTCCCGATTAAGATCAGGATCGTGAGGATCCAGACTTTTGACCGCCATTAAAATCTCGGCTACGAGAATTTAATTTATGTGTGTTTATTATAGTATTTTAAAAATTTCCTTCATTATCATGCTATCATTTTGATATATTTTCTTGATGTTCATAACTTTTAATAAGATTTTATCTTATGCATTTTCCAGATTTATCATTGAGTATGCTTGCAAATCTGATAAACATAGATACATACATATATACATAAATTACGATTTGCTTGGTTGTTTCATTCAGTTTTGTATGCATATACAATGCAATATGAATACTTCAATCAAGTTCCCATAGCACTTGCATTTCAAATTGTTTCTATTTTAAATTTTCACAAATCAGCCGACAATTTTCAGTTTCAAGTCTTTCAATTCGTAAGTTTTCTGCACGTCTGTCATGTCAGAAAATTTCCAATTTCTCTTTCCTTACATTTGAATGAAAAAGAGGCCTCTTTACAAAATATCGCGCTCCATTGAGAAGAAAGCTGAAGAAAGCAGAGAGTTTTACAGTTTACTATAATTGCACTTGAGAGTTTTTTTGTTCAATATAAATATAGATAATAAATAGTATAGTTATCAAATAAAAGATTACCGAATACACTTGCTAAGATGCGAATGTGCGGTTTTATTTCATTTCAATAAATTATGCATAAAAATCTCTATAACAAATGAAAAAGTTTAAATAATAATGTTGAAAACATTGTCGTATATCATAAATTAAATGAAACTAAAAACGATATGCTCCAACACATTGAAATGAAAATATGAAATTAAACATAAATTATGGAGAAGAAAATAATTATAGTTATACGATATTTTAAAATGTATATATACAGCTTCATTCGTTAACAATCTCAATCCGATGTTTTTAAATATATATTTCATAGATTTTGTTTTCTTTTCATTACTATTTTTTTTTTACCTCACTTCATTCAAAAATTTTCAACTGGATGACCCCAAAACAAAGCGCGAAAAGCGCTCTAGATTTTTGATTTCTTGTAGTTGCTGCTGCTGCTGCTCCACCTTTTTCTTGTTGATTTCGGTCCCACAAAATTTAGCTAATTATTTATATATGTATTATTATTTAGTTGCCTTTTGTTTTGATTAAGTTTGCTGACTAATGTAGATTCAATTGCAAATAGGAAATAGTTTCTGTTTCTGTTTGTGTTTTTGGTTTTGGTTTCTTTGCATTTGTCTAAGATTTGCTTTCCGTATTATGTACGAGTATTATGTAGCCACAGTTCGAATATATCCACATCGATATATATGTATATACGAGTATTACATGTGTTCTGCTCAAACATTGATTATGCTTCTGTGTTTGCTGCTTTACCATTTACCATTACCTTTAGCTTTACATTAAATGTGTAGAAAAATTCGTTAAATTGATTTGCATATAGTTATTTGTTCTCGTACTGCTCCTGCTGCTGCTGCTACTACTGCTACCTCCTCTCCTGTCTCCTTTCTCCTGTCTGGTGGTTAGCCACAAATATAAATGGTTTAATTGGCTTCACAAATTAATCGAATGGCCGCACAGCCACCCGGTTCGGTTCAAGTATTTTACTAGTAGTTTACTACGATTTGTGCATTGCAGTTCTGCGCTATTAGTTAATTATATTATTCTTTAGTTGGCTGCAGTCTAGATTTGTAATTCGATTTTGTTTTGTGTGTGTTTTGTCCTCCTCTCTTGGTTGTACATACGAGTATACGAGACGAGTGTGTGTGTGTGTGTGTAGTACGTTGGATACTTATTTTGGTTCATAATTTGTTACTGCAAATGCTAAAAAGTAATTAGCCCCGCCCCCACAAAAGTGTGGGAGGGAGTGGACTACACAAAGCACGCACACGAAGCAGTGAATGTCAGACTGTCAGCGGGGGCTGCGCTCCTGCCCAACTGAGCGTCTGACCGACAGCGGCTCCAAAAAAGCATAGCCGAGCCGCAAGCACATCTGCTCCTGCCTCGTGTCGTCTTGCGTATCCTTCGGCGCTAGGTGAGCATGTAGACAAACAGTAGGGCCAACGCCGCATTGAAAAACAGGACAAGCAGCACCAGTTGCTGGCGCACAAACCAATCCTGGAAAGAAAACAGACGAAAAGGGATACAATCCATCATCAAGTGTTTTTGGGGGACACTCCACTCACCTTAACCTGTGGACTGACCAAGTACAGCAAGGGATTCGCTTTGAGGCGCTCGTTGGTCTCGATCTGTCGACGCACTGCCTCGCGTCGGGCCGAGCCCAGGGCAGACACCTCCTCGCGACTCATGGCCTCGGTGGCGCGCGGCAGCTCCTGGAAGTCTGGCATGGACTTCTTTCGCTGCAGCGACACATTGATGGGCACCGTCTGAAAGAAAGTAAGCAAAACTCACATATTATGGCTGCTGAACACGGAATCAAAGAAAGAGATTCTCCACCTCGACTGGCGGCTCAACGATCCAGCTCTCGCTGGCACGACGCGCCAACAGAGCCGGCGAGAACATAAGGTCCTCCTCATCCTCCTCGGGATACCAGTCCATTGTGTTCTATCGATTTCACTGTTTCAGCAAGGGTTCTACTTCTACGGCTGCAGCAAGAGCGATGCTTGCATAACGTTGGAAAATTTGTGTAATCTCCTACAGGCGGTTCAAACTTGTAAACGAGTTGAACATGGCGTTTCGGTATCGGTTTTACTTAGTACAGACACAGTGGTGACTCGGACGCGGACGCTGACACATAGACGGAGACGAACGCGGAGAGAGTCAAGAGTCGCAATTCGACAGCCAAAAATAGTCGGAACAACCCACGGCACGGTATACGGTATGGCACGGCAATGAGCCAAAATAACAACAGATATTGCCGTCCTCTGCTTCTACTTCTGCCTCTGCCTCTGCTTTAGCTTTTTGAATTTTTATGTATTTATCTTGTTTTGAATGGGACACATATGTATATTTATATTGCTTCTGCTACTGATCCGAAGTGGCATTCAAAGTGGACCGACCGGACCCCAATATTCGGAGGCGAAACCTCAATCTGCTGTGGCCGACGCGTTGTTTGCTACTAGCGCTGGCATTCCGAGAACTGTCGACTGTCGCTGGCAGGCTACAAATGAGCAGAGCGGCGGTAGGCGGTAGGCGACAGGCGACACTCTTGACGAATGCTCATTCCCTCGGGGCTTTCCAATGGCCACTTGTGGAGTGTTCATCCGCAGAGAAGCAGCGAGAGATTCAGCAGGAGAGCAGAGCAGAACAGAGAACATGGGACGTGCATTCCAATCTCAAGAGGCTAGCCTCTAGCTGGCTGATCCGCCTGGCGTGCATTCGCACCCAACTAAAAATAGCCCAGAATGGGCACATGTTAGCCCCGCCGCCAGAGAGCTGCTGGCCGAGAAATGTTTCAAAATGAATACAACAAGCCTTCAGGCCCCGTACTGGTACTCTCTGGTAGCCCCACTCACACTCACGCACTCCAATGGGATGGGACATACCAAAGTAGATGCTAGATGCCATACAAATAAAGTTCATTCCGCGGATTAACTTTGTTATGAAATATACGATACATATACCACCGAAATGCTACTCGATTGTCGATTCCATTTGAAAGAACAATAGATAGAGGAGATGCTGCCACTCACCTTCATTTTCTTTCCGCCACCTTTGCCGCCCATGGCCATGCCCACCGGCGTGGCCGGCTTGGCTGGCAAGTAGAGGCTCTCCGTGCGCTTGGGCTGCAAGGGCGAGGGAATGATATCCTGTCCGAGAGTCCGCTGACGCAGCAGAACGTCCTCGAACGGCTGGTTGGGCGAGGAGAAGAGCGGCTCCGCCGTATTGCTCTGACTGGGCGCCCGCCCTGCCGCTCCCAGACTGGGTGTGCCCGCTCGCGACAGTCTGCCACCAGTTCCGGAGGGCAGAGATCCGTTGCCGGTCATGCTTGAGGTGCCTGCGGCTGCTCCTGGCACCGGGGTGGATCCTCGGAATACTGAGCCCGCACGCGGACGCCCGTCAGGTGTGGTGGTGCCCCCATTGGTCAGCGTGGGGTCGGCGATTCCGGAGCGATCGAGCGAGGTCTGGCGTGAGCCGGCAAAGGCGCCGCTCATGCGACTGGCGGCTCGCGCGTACCTGTCGATGGAGGAGTCGCGGCTGGGCGGTCGCTTGTAGTGGTCGAAATGGTCGATGGACGACTGCTGGCCCATCTGGCCCAGCATGGGCGGGCGTCCGCTTCTCTGTTGCTGCTGGGCGGCTGCCATGGCAGCGGCATTGGCAGCCACAGCCTCCTGCAGCTGTTGCTGCTGCATCTGCGAGGCGCGTCGCAGCAGATTGGAGGCATTGTGGCTGGGCGAGGCATGCATCGCGGATTGTTGCTGGAGTTGTTGTTGCAGATTCTGGAGTTGTGTGATTGTATGTGGATGCTGCTGCTGCGGCTGCTGCTGCTGTTGCTGTGGCGACATGTTCGCCAGATTGGTGCCAGCTCCGAACGGAAGCTGCTGCCCTTGAGCCTGAGCCTGAGCCTGTGCCTGCGTCTGCGTCTGGTTCATTTTGGCCTGGCCGGGCGGCTGCTGCTGCTGGAACTGATATGCAGGATTCATTTGTGGGTTGCTCTGTTGCTGTTGCTGTTGCTGCTGCTGCTGCTGTTGGTTCTGGTGCTGCTGCTGGTGGTACATCTGATTGATGGCGCTGATCACCTGGGCGTGGCTCGGCTGCGCCTGGCTGACCATTCCCGAGAGATCCGTCTGCGGCGAGACGGGCAGCTGCTGCGAGTACATCGACGAGGGCACGGGGCACTCGGACTCCTGGTGCTGCTGCTGGGACATGCGCCGCTGCTGCTGCTGCATGTTCAGATACTGCTGCTGGCGCTGTGCTTGCGTGGCATAGGCATCCGATCCGCTGCTGCTCGCCGGCGAGAACTGTCCCGCCTGCTGCTGCTGCTGCAGCGTTGATCCCGCGCCAGGTCCTGCTCCCGCTCCCATGCCCATTCCCGATGTCGCCGTCGCAGTGGGTTTCATTCCAGCCTCGGTTGGGGCCGGCGGTGGGCCGCGGTAACGTTCTCGCTCGCGGTAGCGGAGCTTCTCGAAGCGCTCCAGCACCGATGGCTTGAAATCCGGGGCAAAGTCCCGGGCCATGCGCACGGCGTTCTCGCAGTCGATCCTCGCCTGCTCTGCGGACGTGTCCGCATTCTGGGCCTTGGAGGCGGCGGTGGCCATGCGGGAGATGGCCATGTCGGAGCGCTGCATCGCCATTTTGAGGGCGCGCTGGGCGGAGTTGACGGCGGCCGTGATGCGGTCGCGGAACTTGCGCGAGCGCGCCAGGAACAAATGCTTCTTCTTCTGGCTGGTGATCAGGATGTTGTTCTTGTACTTGCCCTCCTCGACGGTGCCGTCGCGGAAGGTGGTCACACCGTAGCCATGCTTCCGGTTGTTGTACCACTCGCCCTCGTACCTAAAAAGGATTCAAGAGGATTCATTGAGAAGATTCATTAGGAAGTTCAGAAGTTTCCACTCACTTGAGGCCATCGCTGCGCTCTGCTACGCCGTGACCACAGCGTTTGTCCTTCTTCCACTCGCCCATGTAGGTCTCCACGACAGTGGGGTCCAGCTGCTCGTCCTCCAAGGTGAAGCTGGCATTGGACTCCGTGTGCGTAGATCTAGATTCAAGGGGATTCCATTTCAGTTAGTTGACTCTCTAGATAGGTTATATTTCGACTTACTTTTGCGTCAGGTTGGACTGCTCGGAACCGGTGCTGATCCACGAAGCCGAGGACATGGTGGAGCGTATGCTGCCGGACGCAATCGTGCCACGCTTCTCCAGGTCTCCGGTGCTGCGCTGCTTGCGCATCTTGAGGCCCTGCAGAGAGTGAAAGGAAATCAGTTGAAGGCTCCTCCCTACCCGAGATGTAAAACCCACCATTAGGAATCCCTTCTTGGTCTTCTCCGTCAGACTGTTGCGGCGCACCGGCAGCTTGTCCGACTTGGCCGTCAGCACAAAGCCCCCGCGGATCTCCTCCGACTTCTCCGCGGCCATCTTGGCCGCATTCCCGTTCTCTCCGCTGCGCAGGGAGCTCAGCGAGGCGTGCAGGTTCTTGCGGCGGTGGTGCGAGGCCAGGCCGAAGGGAGCCGAGGTCCTGATGCCGTATCCATGGCGCTTCCCCTCCTGCCACTGTCCCTGGTACTTGCCTGCAATCAAAGCGGTCGAATGAATATGCAGCAGTCGCCTCTGAACTCTCGGAATTCAATTGATATGCAAACGATAGGTGCAGCCGCATTGTGTCCTGTCCCTACCCCTCCTACCTCCTGCTCTGCCTTCACAGGATGTCCCTAAGTGAAATGTGTTTATATTAATGGCCACCACGCGCCTTCCGTCTGAAGGAGTCCCGCCATTTACATGCCTTCTATAGCTGTTGCCATTACTTTTGCCTGGGGCAGAGTGGAAGTGGCAAGTGGGTTGATTAGGAAATGCTACTTAGCCCTCGGCTAATGCTAATTAATAGAGTTATGCGCCAGCCGATTCCCTTGGGCGTAAAGGTTACATTTGCATATTGGGGGAAACCTTTCCAATTAGCGGGGAACGCGACACTCTTTGGATGGATGGACGGAGCATTCGGGGAATGCAATGAGGCAACAGCCATGTGTTTTCCCATCACGAATTTCCCCAGAAAAACCCCACTCATGCTGCAAAAATGTACAAACGAAAGCCATCAAACGAAGAGCGGCGGCAGGCAACAGAGCAAAATATCATTGAACCGCGGATGAGAAATAAAAATATGACGTCAGGGTGGGTCACTCTTCCTCCCCGTGTGGCACACACACACACACACACACGTACAAACACGGACACTCGGACGCCTACAAATGATTACAGAAACGTCAAAAAGTAAAACAGAAGCAGAGGCAGAAGCAGAAGCAGAAGCATTCATATTCGCCGCGTTTTGAAACCGAGCCAAAAACCAAACGCAAAATGATCTCATGCACGTATTACGTATACGTATAACGTATACGCAATACGCGAAACGCAGTGGGTAACCTCCAATCTCTTACCTCCATCCGCGTAGGTCTCGCAGCCGGAGCCATCCTGGTAGCCCTCGTTCCAGGTGCCCTCGTACTTGGCCGTCGACACGGTGCTCTCCCGCACGCCGTAGCGTCCCTTATGGCCGTCCTTCGACCACTCGCCGCGGTAGATCTGCCGCCCGATCTGCTCCACGCCCAGGCCATGGCGACGGCCGTTCTGCCACTGGCCCTCGTAGTGGGATCCACTGCAACAGACACAGGAAACATGGAGAGGTCAATCCCAGCATTGGGTTTTCCATTAGCAGCGTGGACTTACCTGGGCCAAATGTACGAGCCGGAGACCTCAAAGCCGTAGTTCCAGGCTCCGGAATAGGCGCCCTGGTGCTTGGGCCCCGTACAGACACCGTGTCCGTGGGCCTTGCCCTCGTCCCAGCCGCCACAGTAGGTGCCGCCGTCCTCAAAGTCGAAGCGGCCGCCGCTTATCGCGGCACGCCTTCCGCCCCCTTGGCCTGCAGCAGCTTGGCCAGCAGAGGCGGCGGCATAGGCCGCGTCGCCGCCATTCAGTTGCTGCTGCTGGAGCTGCTGCTGTTGCTGCTGCTGTTGGAGCTGTAGCTGGAGTTGTTGCTGCTGCGTGAGTTGGCCAGCCTGTTGCATGCTCAAAGCTTCGTTCTCTCCCGGTTGCCTTGCGCTCCTTCTCTCTCTCCCTCGCTCTCTCTACAGGTTGCCTCCTCCTCGTCTACAGTTGAGTGTCGTTGTTGGCTTGAGCTTTTTATGCTTTCGTTTGCTGCTCATTGATTTTCCGCTCGATTGTTGCACTGCTCCTTCTTGTTGTTGCTGTTGCTTCTGCCTCATCTGCATTTAGTGGCGATGCCTCTGCTGCTGCTGCTCCTCTTAGCCGTTGGGTTTAGTATGTAGTTTAGTTTAGTTTTTAGTTCGTTTCGCTTAGTTCGTTAATGTTCTTAATTGTTGTAGTTGTAGTTTTGTAGTTGTATTTGTAGTTTAGTTAGGGACTAAAACTATGTTCCGTAGCTGTTAAATTGTTGGGTTTTTTTCACTGAAACGCGAAAGTTACAATTTGTGGTCGGCTCTCTCTCTCCTGCCGGTTCCCTCTGCCGTTCTTTATGTTCTCCTGTTCTCTGGTCTTGTCTTCTGCTAGAGTTGCATGCCCCAAGAGTCTATCGTTGATGGCGTCTGACAATTGTTGTTCTCTACTATGCTGATGTCGTAGGCCATTCTTGTCCTGTCACCAGAAAGAAGTCTGAGAGCGATCTGCAAAACAGAGAGAGCGAAAGAGAGCGAGTTCTAGACATTATGCAATTTTTAGTAAATATTTTTGGAGCATATGGAAGCATTTACTGCAGCCTCCGGGGATTGGATCACTGCATCTGTATATTCCGAATGATTTATTGATTTTCGTCAGTCGAAAGAATACTCGAGTCTGTTCAGAATTTCCCCCGATTCGCATCCCTGCCTCTTGCCACGCGCGTAACGTGATTTTAACGATCTGAAATGAGCGGGAGGAGACAGCAGGGGATAGGAGGAGACAGCGGAGGGTAATGGAAAATACCTTGAAGAAAGTCGAGGGCGAGGTCGAGTGAGAGCGGATGATGTGATGTAGGTGACGCTGCATAATGGATTCATAATGTAATTGCATTCGATCGATGATGCGGCGATTGCTGGCTGTGTGTTCCTCTCAATGCACTGGCACAAATCATATTATACCCCCACATCTACATATAACCCACTATATCTATCCAATAGATTGTAGGTGTATCTGTGTCTGTGTGTGTGCACGAGCCACGTCAAATGCCACACAATTCTCAATGGCAGGCGGCGCCTCTCGAGTGGTTTTTCTCTCTGCTCAGCTGTTCTCAGAGGGGCAGCAGATGGATCGATGGATGGATGAATAGACGTACTCGTCGTAGGTAGGTTTGTTCAAATATACGCCCGATAGCAGTAATAGAATATAACGAAGATTGCATAGTAGAAGGCAAAGGCCACGCACAGCACCTGCAGAGTTCTCTTCATAGTCTCCCACTTGCTCCAGCGATCAGAGATTTGGGGCCATGTGTGTGCTCCTCTGGAGATCGAGGAACGACGAGTGGAATTTTCGTTTGCTTTACGCGGATGATGAGTAATCCCAGACTCTGCCCCGTAGTTGTATAATAGAGATTTTATTATAAGTATTTTGCGCTCAAATTGTTTGTTAGTTTATATCGAATATTCCACATGCCCACAACTCCCCCTGAACGGGTAAGAGCGGAGGAGTGGGGGCGGAATATTTGTGTATTACTTCGACAAGTTTTTGGTTTCGAATTCCGCTTCCTGCTGCCTGCCACACACAAGCCGCCGCCATCAAGTGACAGACACATTCCCCATCGACAAATTCCCGAAAATCCAAGGAGGAGTAGGGCAAAGGGAGGGGGGTAAAGGGGGGAAAACCTATCACAGCTCTGCCGGAAATGATTTTATTTGTGAATGGCAGGATTGAAGATTGCGAGAGCACTGCTTGAGTTTGGCAAACAGTTCAGAGTTCAAATGCACTCACAGGAATGGAAGAGTTGTGTCGGGGCATGCCCCATCATCCCCCCCCACCAGGGCTCTTGTTTAGTTTAACCATCTTGCAACATTGCGTATTCCGCTCAAACATTTTCGCTGCTTCTGCTGCTGCCACTTTGTTGTTGGTTTTGGACTGCTTCTGGTTTTTGCCTCTTGCGTTTTATTGTTCTTTTGCGGTCGCCGCCAAAAACGATTTGGGTTCTAGACGCGAGACGAGAGGCGAATTCTTCAGAAGCTTTGTTATTAATAGACAGCATCCACACACCGAGCACAGAAGGAATCTCCGTGTGCCACAGTGGCAGAACAAAGGAGAGTTGGCTCCACTGTGTGGCACTGTGTGTCCCGGCATCGGTGTCGGCAGACTCCAGACTGCAGAGGGGAGGGGTACGGGGTAGGTGTAGGGGCTGGGGCCAATGTTGTTTTGTTTAAACATTAATGATGATGAAAACACACGCAACTACCGCTGGCTCTTAGGAGCCACTGACTCGGAATCGACTCCTCTTGGGCAACAATCCCCGCCCGTTTGTTGCTCTAAACAAATGGATATTCCAGCAATGGCATTGGCAACAGGCGGAATATGGCCAAAACCAATGGCTGAGAGAGAGTAGGGGAAAGGCAGAGGTGGAGAGGGGTACCATAAATCGAAGCAGCAGCAATTATTATCTGCAAGACAAATGGAACAATCAATCCAATCCAAACCAAGCCAATCCGTTCCCAAGCAAGTGGCTGCCTCTGCCTCTGCCCAGGGCACATTATCACTCTCCCTCTCTGTCTCTCCCTCTCTCTCTTTGATAAAGAACATCATCCTACGTATGAGCATTTATTTATAAACAAGACAGCGGCCAGTGGCCAGTGGCCAAAGGAGAACGGACCGAGGAGAGCGGACAGGGGAGAGCGGTATGTGTATCATTGTTATTTTAAAAAGATTTTCTTTTTCGAACAAAAGCGTACGAACAAACACATACTCGACTCGTAAAATGGGAAAACTGAGAGAAACTGAGAAAAACTGAAACTGAAATTCGCTCGAGTTCGAGCAACCGAAAATATTCGTAATATTCACTGTACGAGTGTACGGGTGTACGACTGTATTCAACTGTATTTTAGTGCTTGCCTACGTCTCCGTCTCACTCTCCGTCTCTGTCTCATTTTCTGGCTTTTCATTTTATTTTCTTTGCTGGCAAAACTGTCCCCGCCCCAACGCCCCTTCCCTGCCGCTCTCTCTCTCTCTCACTCTCTTTGCTTGCCTGAGATTTAGATGAAAATTAAATAATAGTCCACTGACTGACTGACGTCGCACAGTGGGGCGGGGGGGGTGGCCCCTCTGCCCCCCTCCGTTGGAACCCAAAACAACAATCATCCCATCTGCCAGGCGGCTG
Source organism: Drosophila algonquin (assembly GCA_035041765.1). Classification (NCBI taxonomy): domain Eukaryota; kingdom Metazoa; phylum Arthropoda; class Insecta; order Diptera; family Drosophilidae; genus Drosophila; species Drosophila algonquin. The sequence continues at coordinate 1,369,762 of JAWNKY010001184.1, forward strand.
CCTGTGGCTGTGGCCTGTGTTTTTAGTTTCATTTCAGAGATGGATCACTCTTGTTTTAGTTGCGGACTTTTGCCTGCACTTCAATCAATTCGCACTGCACTCTCGCTCTCTCTTTCGCTCTTATAGATACACACACACACACACACACACACATACACTGTTAAAAGAACACGCAGCGTTCAGTTTTTCGGTATTTTTAGCATATTTTTTCGTACAACTCGCACTATATTATAGTATATGGTAGTATAGGAAGGAAAGGCAGGGAAAGGCAAGGAAAGGCAGGGAAAGGAGAAGCGGAGAGGCTAAGACTAAGACTGAGAACTGGGCCTGGGGCGACTGGGGGGGGCTGAGAGGCACTGTGGCGGCTCTAAATTGAAATTATTTATAGCTTCACATAAATTAAGTATTAACACCCGAAAAGACAGACCAGAGACCGCAGGCGACTACTGACTGTGGCAGTTATTGTTGCATGCCTCTCAGTCGTCGACGGGGCAGGAAGGTCTTTTACTTGACACGCTTTTCCTCAGTGGCACTCAGCTGCATCCCAGCCAAAAGAGATGGCAAGTGGCAGCCACAGAGAACGAGAGAGAGAGAGCGAGAGAGCGAGCGGAATGTGGCAAATGGAAAATGGCGAATGACGGCTTGACTCTTTGCCCCAATCGATCCGATGCACACACACACACACACACACACGCGCACAGCACACACACACGGATTGGTTTCTTTATCGAATCTAAATTGGATTCGCACTGAGATTATTATTCGGGAGAGGATTACTTTCGGCCACAGAGCACAGTGGATGGATCGATCGAGTGGCACGGCACTGTGTGGCACTGTGGCACTGTGGCTGGTGGCTGTTATCCCTTGATTCCTTTTGTTATTTATCGATTATTTTCGATTGCAATCAGTCCGTTTATCAATACGTTGTTTTATAACTTATTTAATGCCATGAAAACGAAATTTTCCACACATTCAAGCACGCACACACACACACAGCGAACACCCAACACATGCATATAGCTGTGAGGCAGAGCAGAGGAAACTCGGGCAAATTTGTTAAGAAAAAAATATGTGAAATTTTTAAAAATGTTGTTTGTGTGTCTGTCTGTGTGTTTGTGCCGCACCGCACAGCAGCGCACACACACGGTAAAAATAGCAATAGAAAATAGGCAGAGGAAGACAGAAAGACAGAAAAGAAAAGCTGAAAATCCCGTGCCTTTCAAACGCTTCTTCTAGTTCCAAACGGCTCTGCACATCGTCCGCTCCACTCCACTCCACTCCACTCCGCTGACAGCTGGCAGCAGGAGTCGATCTTCAAACCGCCACGGGATGCGGTTACAGATTAACGGATACGGATACGGATTAGCGGATCCACGGAGCGACAGTCGCTTGGAAGTGGTGCGCGTCGGTCGGTCGGGAGGCAGAGCGACACAGAGCGACAGAGCGAACGGAACGCACGAACGGCGGGCGACGACTGGCAGCCGCTGGGGAATGCGATTTGCGGCGGATCGAGATTGGGGGATCTCTCGATCTCGATCACGATATCGGGGAACGCGGCCACGCAGTAACGACGGCAGGCGGCAGACACGGAGACGAATGCGACGGTACCACGGGGCGGATGGCGTATGGCTGATGGCTTATGGGTTGGCAGGCAGGCAATAGGCAGTTCGGGGTTCGAGGCGCGTTGCCTGGCGTTGCGTATACGCCCAGTTAAACTAACTTTTTTGCTCTGCGAACGGGGGGCCAGTAGGTCGACGCGACATCCAAGCGACACGTCCAAACGCCAAACGCTTGCAAAGCGAAAAGAAATCCCCGCCACAGGCCACGGGAGATTCAAGCCAATTTACTCTCTCTCGCCGAATGTTCATTTCAGGGATGTGTCTAGCTGAATTCATCCAAAAACGAGAACAGATCGGAAGAGAGAGCGAGAGAGAGCGGTAGAGAGAGAGCGACTGGAAAGCGACAGATGAGAGAGTGAGAGAGAGACTACAAAATATGTCGCTTTTCTCTTTGCAGCTTCACGTCTTCTTCTAGCAAACAGCTGTTACATGCTGGCCCCCACAGATGCACACAGACACATCTATACATACACAGATACATCCATCTTTATGAGCAATATTTGGGCATAAATGAATTGCCTCGAAAGAAATATGAATGAATGAACGAACGATCATCGTTTGCCATGCATCCATCCATCGCCCCCTCGCTGCTCCGCCTCCTCCCTCCTCTTGGTAGTCCGTATTCCGTACTCTTGTATTCCGTAAACTTGTATTCCGTATACGTATTCGGGGGCGCTGCTTTGTTTGCTTTTGGGGGCCCAGGTAATTGGCTGAATGACAGGCGGCGGCTAATGGACGCTCGCCAGCCGCTGACTCATTCACCTGATGGACAACACAGCCCCCTCTGCCCCAGTCATCGGAGGGGGAGGCAGTTTTCTGCGTGGGCGGAGAGGCAAACATTCATGGAAATATTGTATGTAGGTGATAATTGACTGGAGAATGCCCCTTCCTTCCTTCCTTCCAAAGATCAACGAGGATAATGGAAGGGCAAATGCACTTTTTATAAGCTGCTGCTACTCGGGGCACAGACCCCCACCCCTGGCCATTTATGTATCCCTGAGTCCACTTAATAATGCAATGGACCGTCACATGTGCCCCACTTTACAGGAAATGCAATTACCCCACATAAAACCAGAGGCGGAGTAGGAGAAGGAGTAGGGAAAGCATAGTAGGGAAACCCCTGCTGAGGGGGAGGCAAGTGGCTCCTTATGGATTCCTTTTGCCTCTCTTTTGTGCCCTGCTGTACACGTCACAGGCCATTAACCGGAGTACACACGCGCCCAGGCGTAAGCCAGAGTCCCGAGAGGAGAGAGCGGGGAGAAAGTGCTCCCAAGTAAACAGGGATATACAGCATACAATACAATTTCCAAATTAAAAAACAAACAAGTAAAGTAAGTAAAACTCAGGCAAACACACACAGCACGCATACCCTTCCAGAGCAGCCACCACCGACTCACCGACTCATTCCATTTTTACGCTGGGAAATCCCAGGGAAAAGTGAAAGGGAAAGAGTATTTCTCCACCTTGCTTTTACCCCCCTTTTCCCTCTAATTTTATTTCCATTCCTATTGTTTTATACACACGCAACGCGGAGGGGCTGTGGCGGTGGTCCACGCAATCGCGCTGCCCGCTTCGAGCCCGGTCAACACGCACTTGGCCACGACACGTCCCCCTGACTGTCTTTATCCTCCCCAACTGCCCGGCGGACAATGCAGGGGCCGTGCACTAAATAATTGTACATAGCCGATGTGCGGGTGCCACCCCAGGGGGCAGCCGTCTCTCAGACATTGCCTGCGGCCTGCCTGCCTGTACGTCGGGGGTTTGGGGGTTCTTATAAGAAATACAAATATATTTGCAGGCCTCTTTCTGACCGCAAAAACAATAAATACACAAGAAAAGGCAGGCAATCTGAATCTGATTCATTTGTCAAAAATACTGTTTGCTGTTGGCTATAAAAGTACACAGGAATACAGACAGAATATACAGCGAGGTCTCATCTCAAGATACCCCAAAAAGCAATCTTTTTTCCATTCCCTGCCCAGTTTTATGAATTTTTAATCGCTATTTTAATTCGGTTTTGATTGTCCAGCATACATATTGGTCGTATATTTTTGGGCAGTGGAATTCCATTGTTTACGATATTTTCTCCATTGCGTAGACTTTTAATTTGTTTCCTTCTTCTCGGAATTTTATGGAAAACAGAGTCTGCTGGCCGCTGTCCGCTGTCCAGAGATCATCTGAGATGGGAGGCAGGCGGAAATAGTACTCCCATGAATCACTCATCCCCCCCAAGCACCCCTCCCCCTTGACTCGAGCGAACTTTTGACAAACGACGGAAATTGAAACTCGGGAAAACATTTCCTTGAGTCGAAAACAATCGACAGGACGGGACGGGACAGACACTCGCTGGGTGAGTGTGTGCCTCCTCCAGTGGCAAATTGCTCGCACACTCTCGGACACAGATACGCAAATGATGCACACGCACAGACAACACCTAGCCCCCAACCATCGAGGGGGTTCCTTGATTGATGACCCCTTGATGATGGCAGGAAGGAAGCAGGCAAGGAGCCTGCGAATCGATGCGGAGGATCCTGTCCGTCTAATGGGTGGAATAATTATGATGCATTACAGTGAAGCCGAAGAGCAAAAGGAGATCAAATCGGGGCCTCGAACAAACGTTTTTCTATGCCACGTAATCTGCCTCTTTCATGGAAATGGAAACCCAACCCCTCACCCTCCTCCTCCCCGTAATTACCGCACAATCGTCAAGTGCTCCAATACCGATTCCACTCGAAATCGGGGCAAACTGCAGAGACACTTGCAGAGGAGAGGACGACCACAAGAGGGGAGGGGTGGCACAGGAGGAGGCAAAGCTCTGAGAAATCCGATATATATAATGAAATATTCATGCACACACACACACACACACACATGAGTCTCTCTCTTGCTTTCTCTTTGTCTGTGGTATTTTATTGTTGTTTCAAACACAAAAGGATTGAGAGCCACACACACACTCACACACACTAACATACACGCATGTACAAGTACATGTATACATGCATTTACACTTACACTTATGCAAATAACAGTTATGGCTGCGGCAGAGAGAGAGAGCGAGAGACGTGGGGTGGAAGGTGGGAGGAAGCATAATAAGAATAACGAGAACATCGAGCGACAACAACTTGAGGCAGCCTCAAGTGAACCCAAAGACCCTCCACACACACAGGACACGAAGATGGATATTTAGTAGTGGGTTGGGGAGGCCATTATGCCACATCCCACATCCCACATGCCTCACATGCCTCACATGCCTCATCCTCGACGTTCGGATGGGTGCGATAAGCCCGAAAGCCGACAAAGACAATGCCAAAGCGAAATCGACATCAGCATCGACGTTAAGTGTTTATGGGATAATACATGCATGTGGCATGTAGCATGTAGCGGGTAGTGTGTAGTGTGCGTGTGTGCCACACGATATTACAACAATAACAGTAAAAGCCAAAAGGGATAAAGGCAGCAGCAGGCAACAGCAGGCAGACAGCCAGCCGACAGTTAGGCCAACACTTTGGCACAGATACAGATACGCATACGCGCTCTCAAAGATACTTTTCGGCCGTGCATCTCATCGTCTGATCTCATCGGGGATGGGGTCGAGTGTTAGTGCTGCTGTGGCTGTGGCCTCCTGCTGAGGGGCGACACCGATTCCGAATCGGAGGGCTCCAATCGTGCAATCGAGGCCAGCGCCGGATGTGCAACGGGAGGCCATAGCTGAAATTTGTTTAAGCAGCAGCGGCAGCAGAGTAGGAAATTGGGTTACTCCTGGGAGCTGTTATATAAGCCATGTTCTGCGTGTGGCACAGAGGCACATAAATCTAGTGGCAACTATATGCAGGCAGGCATGTTGTGCCACGCAGTGGCAAATAAATGGGGAAAACCCTGGGAAGCTGGGAAAAGAACAAGTCACCCAGCAGTCGTAGAGTAGTGGAGATGGAAATGCAACAGGAATGGAGGATGCTCTTCCGCTGTGTCGTCTTCTTCCTCCCCTTCTCGCTTCCGGCCATCTTTCTGCTGTCCACAAAATGTGCCATCTACTAACTAATGCCGCACCTTCCCCCTCCATCCCTTCACACACCCAGCAATCTCTGGACACTCTGGCAGCTCTAAACCAACAAATCTCGTCCAGCGACCAAGCAAATGGAGGCAAACAGAACCGAGCAAATCGGACATGAAAGAGGACACAGTAGACAGGACGAAGCGCAGAAGAAGGCAGAACAAACAACAGAGCAACAGCTAGAAGTAGAGCTCCAGAGCTCTAGTGCTTTGGAGCCAAAGGAAAACACAGCGAGAGACGCAGAGCGACAAACGGTGGGGGGCTGGACGGGTGGGGAGTTGCACATTCAATTTAAAATTTCCTGTGCTCCAAATGCAAGGATATACGGGGGGCAGGACATGCCTCTGCTTCTGCTCCTGCTGCTGACGAAATGGAATGACAAACAGGAGGCGAGCACAGAGGCGAAAGGCGGGACTAGGCAAAGAGCACACGGGATATCCGTTTCCGCTCTGACAAGTGCCATCGCTCCGCTTCGCTTCGCTTTGGTCTCTTTCGTCTTCAAGTACTCCCTGTGGTGGCACATTCACATTCCGTCACAAGCCCGCCACAAGCTGCCACAAGCCGCACACAAAGTTGCAATGAAGCGCAGTTTGCGCTGTCTTCCGGTCCCCACCAACACACACGTACAACACACAGATACTTTCAGCGTTTAGCGTCCGCATGCAAAATTCAAATTGACATAAACACTGCCTGTCGTTTGTTCGACACACACAGACAGACACACACACTGGGACGAGAGGAGAGGCGACACTTGGAGGAGGAGGAAACGAACGCTTCATTTGTGTGGCTTGTGTGTGTGACTGTTGCTGGCTATAAAAAGTGAACGCCACTCATCCATCTACCCATCCATCCCTTCATCCATCCCTCCACCCATCTACTCATCCATCCGCCATACGCCGTGTGGTACGTGTGGTACCAACAACAGTAACAACACGGAAAATGACGAATTAGTGTGTGCGATGGCGACGGGGATAGAGACACCAACAAGGCAAGGGCACACGCCACACGCCACACGCCAAACGACACTCCACTCCATGCCACACCACACCACAGCACAACACTCTCTCTCCCTTTCTCTCTCTCCTGCCACTGAATGTGACGCACAGACGAGGAAAAGTAAAGTTTGTTATTTCGATTTTTCCCTTAATCCGATCAAGATGGGTCAAGGACAATGGCAAAGGTCTCTCTACTCACACGGATCCTCAAAGCTCCTCCAAAAGGCAGGTGGCACTTCTACTTCCTGGTAAAAACTACCCTTCTGCAGGGGGCGTGGGGGGGCGGAACAATGCACTTGTCTCCGAGAATTGCTCGAGAGTTTATTTTTAGAGCGAGAACCAGCATTAGCCGACCCAAAAGAGCAATTATCCGATCTGTTTGGTTATTTATCTTTCCGTCTGGGGCCTGCCCCGCGCGTTCCGTCGCCAGCTACTTGTGGATTCTTTTGTCGCTATCGCGCTGTCTCTGTCTCTATCTCTATCTCTGTTTCGGTTCTCTCTCTCTGCTGTTTTCTTCTGTTCTCGATTTCAATCGCAATCTCAAGTGCAATCAGTGCAATCCTCCTCAATCCAGTACGAATATATATCTAGATACAATATGTATCTCGCGTTCAGTCTCTGTTTTCGATTCGATTGTTTATTTTAATAGCTAAGATTGTTATGCCCCGCTCCTCGCGATATCGATGTAGCTCTTGCAGGTGGCAGAGGGGCGTTGGGTGGGGGCGGAGGTTAATTTTTGTGTGCGCCCGCTTTTGAAAATATTTCTATTTTGTGGGAAGCGCGCGCGTTCGTTTCGTTTTAGTTGTTGGTTCGTTTCACACTGAGGCGGAAAAGCATTGAGAACATTTTCCCCTGCTCAGGCGAAAATTTTTGAGTTTTTCGGCGAAAGAATCGAATCGAGCAAGAAGAAAAGTGGACGCTCTGCCGCTGCTGCTGCAAGCCATTTGGGGAGAGACTGCGAGAGGCGGTGAGAGGCAAGAGGCAGGCTGGCAGCGGTCAGCAGTCAGCAGTGAAGAGCTTTTGCCGTTGTTGGTTGCCCCGAAAAGTTGCCAGACCACGTCACAGGGCCAATGTGGCGTATGCGTAATGCGGTTTATCCCCTTGCACCAATTCTTATCCCCCCATCCGTTACTCTTTGCTGACTTATCGCCATCAAAAGACAACAACAAGAGCGGGATTACAGATTGCAAAATCAACCAAAGACCGTAATCGGCCAGAACTTGGCCAAAAATCGACTTCAGGAATCACGGCCATGCCGCCGAAATTCTTGGGATAACTTTGTCGTTCCTTCAATTATCTCTGCCAGATGGCGGGGGGGAGCAATTTCAAACTTTTGAACGTGCCATCCCGCTCCACCCCCTTCGTCGCTGTAAGCTTAGATGCGAGAGATTATTCTGGAAGTATCCTCCCGCCCCCCGAGTTCCAATCCCAATTCCCAATCAAACGAAACATAAGCCAGTTCCTCATGTTTAACCTTCAGCGGAGGCTCAGTGGACCTTGAATTATAAATTAATTAGAGTCGGAAACGGGCAGTCGAGAGTCGGATACGGATGCGGGTGCGGGTGCAGAGAATCGGGAAGGTTGAGGTTGAAACGGAGGTTGAGGTGGAGGACACAGAGACGTATAGAAGGGAGCAGAGCGAATGGTGAAACGACAATAAACCGTGTTCAAGGACTCGACAATCACATGAACTGGCAGGTGGTGTTAGTGTATGTGTATATGTGGTGTGTATGTGTGTTAGAGTGTATCGTGTATGTGTGTGGCATCTACAGGTAGCCGCAGCAACGACACCCACAATCCTCGAGCCAGCCCCTTGCCAGTTTTTGTTTCGATTTTCTAACGAAATCGAAACTCTACATACGCTGACACAGAGAGAGAGAGAGAGAGAGAGAGGGTGTGTGGGAGAGGAGAGAGCTACTCAGAGAGAGAACAAGAGAGAGAGAGAGGGAAAGAGGGTTGCTGGAAACAGAGAAACAGAGACAGCGAGACAGCGAGAGAGAGCAACAAAGAAAGAGAATGAATGGCCTACCTACTGCGCTTCAGAAATTGCATCCAACGGAGTCTGCATCCTCCTCTGGCATCCTTGATTCCTGCACTGCCCCAGTCCCTTCTCCCCTCCTAGCTCCGAGGAGTCCGAGTCCGCGTCAGAGTTTCGTTTTGCTTATTCAACTTCACTTTTCGCACGGCGACGAGTACAGGTGCAGGGTACGATCCTGTGTTCCATTTAAAAGTTTCGAGCCCCCATTTTGGGTAAATAATTCATGGCAAATATTTTGAAGCGCACACAGAGGACACAGGACAGAGGGCACGGACACGGACACACACACAAAGCGCGCACAGGACGAGGAAGAGTCGTTCACCAACACATCGGTAAACGCGTTACCAAAACAAGACACGGATTGTACGGCGCACGGGCGTCTGCCTCCAAGGATAAACAACAACGCGTCTCGACCGTCCTGTGGCAACTGAGGCAAGCTTGTGTCAATGTGGCAGCGCAGCGCCAACTGCACTTGGAAGCTCTCCCGCTGTTGACCAAGTTTCCCTCGGCTTTGGCTTCGGCTTTCGATTCGGCTCTGAGTTCGGATCCGCGGGGCTGGACACACGTTGTGTGGCATGTGGCATGTAGGCCAAAACAGAAACGAGCCTCCTTTTTATCGAATTTCTGAGCGTAACGCATGACACAGCCAGCCCCCGAAAGCTCCCCCTTTCAGGAAGGGGTAGAGAGAGAGAGAGGGCTGACAGGCAGAGCGGAGCCGTGTGCTTGCGGTGAATTGCAGGGCAACAAAGTTGTAAACAAATCATTAAAGTGCCCGGAATACCCCATACCCGTGGCTGTGGGGGTAGGTGGCAGTGTGACTGTCCTACTCGTGTGAGTTGTGAGTGTGGTGTGCCCAGAGCTTTCCCAGAGCTTTCTTTGATTGAATTACTAAGGATGGCAGTAGAAATAATCGAAAGGACTTGTCTACTCTGGAGGTACCTCTTTCAGATGAGTAAATCTGTGATATATCTTTGATCTAATCTATGAAATGTCGACCAATCTTGAGTTGAATTCCCTGTGAAACCGTTAAGCCGGAAGTGACAGTCGCCATCTGGCGGCAACGTTTTCGAATGTTCATATTTTAACAAATTTCAAATGTAAACAACAATTCGCTGAAAAGCTTGCGGGAGAGAGAGGGACAAAAACGTGCAAGGAATAAAAGCTTTTTGAGCAACAACAAATGGTTTTGTGTTGTTTGCTCGCTTTTATTGTTGATTCTGAGAGCGGGCAGCAGCTGCTGCCGCTGCCTGCGGGCTGCTGCCTCTGCCTGCGTCGGCGTCAGTGTATCTGTGTCCCCGTATCTGTGTCTGTGCCTGAGTAAGCAACTGTCGCTGTTTCGGTTTCAATGTTCGCTGAGAGTTAGAGAGAGAAAACACAAGGTGCAGGCACACTGGGCCCCGATCGCAGGTAAACGGTTAAAGATCTCACAGTTCAGACAGGGATTAAAGAATGTTTGAGTGTACAGTAAACTCACCGGAAACAATAACAATGAGCGGATCAAATCCTCTCCGAGATCCGACACACACGACTCTGGGCCCACTGTGCAACAATTTTTGTTAGTCTTTGCTGTTTTTTGCGTCTCCCCTCCCCGCCGCTCGCCCTGTTGCTCTCCTGCCGCGCCGCTGCCTGGCTGCCTGGCTGTCTCACTGTTTCTTTGCATTTTGTATCGCGCAGTTGCCGTTTCTCTGCCTTGGTGTGTGTGTGTGGGTCTCTCTCACTGTCTGTGTGTGTATCTGTGTGCATTGTTTGTATTATTTGTTGTTCGTCAGCAACAAAAGCAACAATAAAAACAGTTGCCTGCTCCGCTCCTCTGTGTGTTCCATGTGCATGTGTGTGCCGTGCCTTGTGTGTGTGTGTGTGCGAGCGACAGAGAGCAGGGTTTTTGTGCGTTGTTGTTCTCTGTTTGCTCGCCGCTCGTTGGACGTCGTCGGTGTCGGTGCTGTTGTTGTTGTTGTTGTTGCCTCTGTGTGTTCTACGTCGCCGATAGATACTTTTCGCCCATGGCCCCGTCGCGTTGCTCGAGTATCTGTGTGTTTTAGTCGCTTTTGAACGTGGTGAAACATACGACATCGACACAACCGACTACCGACTACTGCTGCCACCGTCGCAGCAGCGCGCCCGAGCGCACAAATTTCAAACTTAACATTTTTGTACGTTACGTCAGTCGTCAGTCGAATCGACTTGAATCCGTCGTTGCTGTTGTTTCGGTCGCGACTCGCGAGAGGAGCAACAAAATAGTTTTTGGCGCCGTTTTTTCATGCGCCTGGGCGACCATTTGAAACCCGATTTTGGAAAATCCCTGCAAAGAGACAACAACAACAACACCAAAAAGGTATAACAAACAATGAACAATGGTACAAAGATAGCAAAAACCAAGTGAAATCTCCTTCTTCTCCAAGAAACTGTTTCCAATGAGCATCATTTTCATTCCCCCGATAAGAGCCATATTGTTGCTGCTCCCTGTCTATATCTATGTGTGTGTGTGTGTGTTTGTGTGTTTCTTCGTATCTATGTGTCTGTGTGTGTCTTTTGTTGCTCCCTCTGCTGGTGCTCGTGCTGCTGCTGCTTTTGTTGTTGCTGTTGCTGTTGTTCTATCTAACAAAAGTTATTGCTCTGCTGTTGCTGTCACTGGGCCATGGAGCCAAGACAGAGAGAGAGCGAGAGAGAGGGCGCGATAGAGATGGTGATGGGAGGGGGACAGCCGGGGGTTTCTGCAAGTTTTGTTAGCTTTAGAAATATGTATTTATTGTGTTTGCGATATTATTCCGCTGTTGTTGTTGTTTCGATTTCTGTTTCTTTTTGTTTTTTGTACGTTCCGTCCGTTCTATAGCTGTAGCTGTACTTTTTCGAGGCACAGGCCTGGGCTCTCCGCTCCCCGCTGCTTCTACTTTTGTTATTGTTGTTAATATATAAACATTTCTCGGAGTACACACACACACACACACATGCTCGTGCACATGTATGTTTATGTTAAATAGACGTAATAGTACAATAAATATTGCTAGAACACTGTTAGTTTTCTGCTGTTTGCCCTCCAGCCATTCCCTACCCCCTTCCCCCCTCCCCGTCTATCTATCACCTCGCTGCTTAAACACATAACATTTCAGGCAACAACAACAGGAACAACAAAAAGTAGAACCAAAACACGCGCACCACCAACGTTCGCAATGATCATGATGTTCGCTGATAATAATTATGACGGCAAAACAACACCCCCTCCCCTACCCAACGGCACAGTGGCACAAAAGTGTTTCACTTACCTCAGATCCATTCCACTGTGCTCTGCTTTCATCACTTTCCATAGCCAAATTAGCCCACTGTGCGCACGTTGTTTCTGGTCTAAACTGGTGGGTCGCGCTTAGGCGCCTGCAAGGTGCTGAAAGTGGCGGGAAAAACTGTTAGTCAATCACTCGGAGACAGAGAGAGATAGAGAGCGAGAGAGGCGCTTAAAAAACCACCGAATGAGTGGGCTTTTGATTAGAATCGAAACAGGTAGTCGTCGGCGTCGCTGTCGCAGTCGCTGTCGCAGCAGGCTCTTAGCGAATCAATTTGTGAATGCATTGCGAATAACGGCCAATAGCGCCAAGCAAATGGAAATCGTATTCACGCACACAGAGCCGAGTGTTGCATTTGCTTAACATGTTTTTGTGGCTGTTGTTGTTGTTGTTTCTGCTGCTGCTGCTGCTGGCTGTTGTTATCAGTGAAACTGGCAAAGCTTTCAAGTCGAGTCTGGAGTGGCAATAACAATAACAAGAACAATAATAATATTCATATGAAAAGTAAACAATGTTGCCAGCGCCATGGCATGCCATCATCGTTGTTGTTTTGCGCTCTCGCTGCTTTCCAGCTTGCAAAAACAGAACTGTACTGGCAAAAAATACTAGCAACAACAACAGCAACCATAATGTTTTATTAAGTTTCACAAAAATATACAAACTTACACACAAACATATAAAATGAGAGAGAAGCTAGCGTAGTTCGTAGCCGAAGCATTTGATACACTTCCTCGATCGTTTACTAGAGGAGAGACACGGGCTCAGGTAGGCTTATGGTGAGCACCGTAATGCTCTCTCTGAGAGGGTAGCAGCAGAAAGCTCCAACGCTTCAAAGCTGCTGAAACAGCAGCCACAGAGCAGATGAGGGGTGAGGCAGGGGGCAGAGGGGTGAGCGCCCAGCAGCAGGCAGGGGGCAGCAGGAGAGACGAAACCAACACAAACATATGACACGAACAAAACGAAACGAAACGAGTGGAACGAGGCAAAGAGACGAGAATTCTTTCTCTCTTTGTTTGCCAATATCTTAACGTACATTCCGATGTCTGCGAATAAACATGTCTAATATGTGGATGTCTACCCAAATGTCTAATATATATGTGTTTTGTAGTATAGTTTGTAAATTCCTTAGACCATCTTTTGACAAAACCAAGGACTCCTTTGGCTTTGTTAGAGATAGTAGAGATATGAGAGTTGAAACATAGATTAGATACAAAGGTAATGCCCAAGTCGTTAACTTTGAAGAGGCGTTGAAGGATAATGTTATAGATAGAGTAGTCGAAAAGTATGGCTTACTGCATTTAGAAATGTTAAGAGGTAGAATGTTGATTAGGCACCAGTTGTTAAGGGCATTTAGATCACATATGTACATGTCTAACAGATATATGTATGTATATATTTTTGTTTCCTGTTCAGGATAGTATCACAGGAGAACATCGAATATGACAACCTCAACGCGCAGCAGCAGCAGCACTAACAATAACAACAACAACAGCAGCACCCACAACGACAGCGAGGAGAGGGCCCAGGAGGGAGCCTCTGTTTATAGCAACGGAAATAGTCCAGCGAACATTGGATCCACGAATCGCGTCATGCAGGCGGACGAGGACTTTAACATCCGGTTTGTCAACCTGGTGCGCACCCACAAGTGCCTCTACGACAAGAAGGTGCCCGAGTACCGCAACAGGTGAGTGGGTGGAGATCTCCCATAGCCCACATAACTAACTAAACGGTCTTCTGATTTTGCAGGGACAACCAGGAAAAGTCGTGGGTTTTGATCTCGAAGGAAACCCGTGAAAGTGGTGAGTGTCTAGCAGAAGTCCAGAGAATCCCATGTACTACTCCTCTGTCTCCTCCGTCCCCCAGTCATTCACTGCAAGGAGCGGTGGCGCAACCTGCGCGCCTGCCTCTCGCGCTACATCAAGCAGCAGAGCGGATCGGAGCCACAGCACAAGCCCTACTACCTAACAGAGCACATGGCCTTCCTGCTGCCCTTCCTCAAGTCCACGCGCAATTCGCTGGACGGCAACAGCAGCCTGGCCACGCTCTTCCATCTCTCGCAGCAGCATCAGAACCTGAGCCACCTGAACCAGCAACAGCCGCAGCATCTCCATCAGGCGCTGCCCCTGCCGCATCCCCACGAGGAGCACAAGTACTTCTCCAACGCCAGCAATAATAACAACAACAATGGGGAGGTCATGCAGATGAAGCACTCGATGTCGGAGAACGACGATGAGGAGACCATCGACGCCTTCGACCCCGCCGTTGCCAGCACCCTCAACCTGCAGCGAGGTGTTGCCCCAGCCACGCCCACAAGTCACCATCCACCGCGCGGCAGTTCGCCCGCCCGGAGCGACACGGCCAGTGCGGACAGCATGCAGAACTTCATTCCGGACGTGCAGCTGGCGGAGTCGGGCCCGAACTTGATCTACAACGATGGGGGTCGCGGCACGCCGCCCCCGCTGCACTACCACCCTCACACGCTGTCACATCCGATGGACGGCCACCACCACCATCACAGCCACCAGCACCAGCACCAGTTCGAGCCGAGCAGCGCCAAGCGGATCAAGACGGAGTGCGAGGCCACCAGCACGATGGCGAACGGGGGGGCAAACTTCTATGGGGGACTGAGCGTCGCAGAGGTGGCGGACATGGAGTTCTTCCGCAGCATTCTGCCGGACATTGCGGCACTGACGCCGCAGCAGCGACGCAAGTTCAAGATCGGGATCCTGGAGCTCATCGACGACGTTGTGGCCCGCTACCCCGGACCGGAGCGCTACAACGGCGGTGGATGCGTGGTCAATGGCAGTGGCGGGAGCAGCAGCAACGGCGGGGGATCGCTAAGCAGCGCGGCGGGCAGGCAGCAGCATCGGAGTTCAGGGCGCGACTGGCGCAAGTAGAACCGTCGTCACTAGTCACTAACTAGCTGTAGGCCAATTTGTTTAGTTGGTAGCTTAAAACTGGACTGGAGTGTAGGACAAAGCCGACCGCTCCAGTCCGCTCACTGTCCATGTGTTGTGTGCGCTCAATGAGTAAGGATTAGGATGTAGTTCTAAGAAGGGGACCCCTTCTTAGGGGTCTTAGGGGGTCTTAGGGGGTCTTAGGGGACCCCCATCCCCCTGTATATAGTGTGTGTGTCCTCGCATTGTATAGCATATATACATATATATCTAGTTATAGATTTCTAGCATCGATGTACAAAGTGTTCCGTGTTGAGTCAGAGATAAAGTAACCCATTGCTGTGTCAAATAAATCGTCAAATGTGAGTATGAAAATAGTACACGATATTAATCTTTAATTGAAACTTCAACAATGGACTTGCCGCAGGGGCTATGGCCATGGCTATGCCCTTGGGGCGACTGGGTCTGCGAGTCCGTCCACTTGCTACTCGAACACGCAGTTCCTTGCGTAGAGAAATGCAAAAGGAAGCCTCCCTGGGGTGGCGGCTCCTAATGTTAACTAAAACCTAATCTAATTTTCGTTGACCTTCGTGGTCCTGGGGGCTTGGGGTTGGGGATCGTTTACAACTTTGAGGAACCAGTCTTTGGGTAGAATTTCTTCGAAGTATCCTTGGCCATGTCGAGCAGGGTTTGGGCGGGCTTGAAGGGGGCTCCGTACAGGTCGGCGTACGACTGCATTTTGCTGACCAGCTTGCCGGCTCCGTACTGGTCCACCCAGCGGAAGGGACCACCGGAGAATGGCGGGAAGCCCAGGCCAAAGACGGCGCCCACATCGCCCTCCAGCGGGCTGTCGAGGATCTTCTCCTCCAGGCAGAGCACAGCCTCGTTGATAAAACGCGACACCATGCGCAGGGTCAGATCCTCGGGGGTGTTGGCGCCCTTCGAGACCAGCGCATACTTCTGCTTGATGATCTCCAGAGCATCGTTGTTCACCGGACGGCTGCCCTTTCGCTGGCCATCGTACAGGAAGATGCCCTTGCCGGATTTGCGGCCCAGGAAGCCGGCCAGCACCAGGTCCGACATCACCTCCAGATTGCCGCCGGCAATGCGCTCGCCGAAGGCCTTGGCCAGATCCACAGCAATGTGGGAGCCCACATCGATGCCGACCTCGTCGGCCAGAGTGGCAGCGCCCACTGGGAATCCGAACTTCTTCGTGTACTGGTCCAGATCCTTGGGGTCCACGCCCTCCTGCAGCAGTCTGAAAACGGGTCGTGAGAGTTGTCTCAAGGAGGAATCACACGGCAGACTAACCTTATGGCCTCCGACAGCATGGTGGAGAGGATGCGGGTGGTGTAGAAGCCGGGACCGTCGCCCACGGTGATGACAACCTTGCCCTGCTTGAGGCCAACGGCCACGGCCTGGGCCACGGTGTCCTTGGAGGTGCCCGGGTGCGTGATGATCTCGAGCAGCTGCATCTTGTCCACGGGCGAGAAGTAGTGCATGCCCACGACCTTCTCGGGCCTGGAGCTGCCGGCGGCGATCTTGGTGATGGGAATGGCGCTGGTGTTGGTCGCGATCACGCAGTGGGCGGGCACGACGGCCTCCAGCTCCTTGATCACACGGTGCTTGATGTTGATGTCCTCGAAGACGGCCTCGATCACGATGTCGGCGTTCTTAAAGTCGCTGTAGTCGAGGGTGGGACGCAGATGGGCCAGCGTCTGGTCACGATCGAGGGCAGAGATCCGCTTGCGCTTGATGGCCGTCTCCAGGCCCTTCTGCACTTGGCCAATGCCGCGTGCCAGGCCCGCATCGGTGGCATCCTTCATCACCACCTCGTAGCCCTTGTCGACGGACACCTGCACAATGCCAGCGCCCATGAGTCCAGCTCCCAGCACTCCGACCGTCTTAGCCGGACGCTGGGGCTTGCCAAAGCGGTTCTTCTTGCACTCGGTCTGGCCGCGGAAGAGGGCGATGAGACCCTTGGACTCTGGTGTGGCCGAGAGCTCGCCGAAGCCCTTACGCTCCGCTTCGTAGCCTGCATCGGCGCCCTTATCCACGCCGGCGCGGATCACATCGAGGATCTATTGAAGAGACAGTTAGTCATGCGAAAGTGGAAGATTATGCGTGTTTCACCTTCAGGGGAGCGGGATAGAGACCATTAGAGGCCCTCATCACTTGCTTCCGGGCAGTGTCGAAGATCTTGTTCTTCACAAAGTCCGTGTCCATGACCAGGGCTTGGAGTTTGTTGACCAGACCGGTCTTCTCGCGATTCACCTACACACGACACGGATTCGGTTATATATACTTAATTTCGACTGGGAAAAGCCGGGCTTATCTTACGCGAAGTTTTCCGCTGGCCAAATCCTTGGCCACCTCCACGGCAGTCTTCTCCAGGTACTCCATGGTGTTCTGTTCGGCAGGCTGCAGTCCAGGACCGAGGGTATCCACCAGCAGGTCGACGATGCCCAGGCGCTTGGCCCTGTCGGCACGCACCTGCTTGCCCGTCAGCTCCATGTCCAGGGCAGTGGGCACCGACGTGAGCTTGGGCAGACGCACAGTGCCGCCGCCGCCGGGCAGGAGACCCAGCATCACCTCGGGCAGACCCAGCTTGGTCTTGCTGTCCTTGGTGGCGATGCGGTAGTGGCAGGCGAGGGCCAGCTCCAGGCCTCCGCCCAGGCACACGCCATTGATGGCGGCCACGATTGGCTTGCGGCTGCGCTCCATGCGGTCGAACATCAGCTGGGCGCCGTGCGAGATGAGTGTCGCATCCTCCGCCGTCTGGCAGGCCTCAAGCATGCCAATATCGGCCCCGGCCACAAAGCATCCTGGTTTGCCGGAGATGAGGACGGCCGAGTTGACTGCAGGATTCGTCTCGAGGTCCTTGATCACACGCTCAAACTCGTCGCTCACCTCGCTGCCCAGGGAGTTGACCTTCGCATTGGGGGAGTCGAACCTGATGACCAGCACGCCATTGACCACCTTCGTGTGCAGATGCTTGTTGGCCCCAGCATTGGCCACAGCCGGAGCGGGATTTGTGGACATTAGACGGTGACGCTGTAGCAGGGTTGCGGCGGGGAGGACTGCAAAGGGGTGAACAGAGCACATAATCAAATCGCTGATGGCACACATATTATCGTCACACAGCTCTCATAAGACACACACACACACAGACGCGGACGCAAAATCAGCTACGTCAAGGGAGAGCGAGTACAAAGTTCAAAGTCCAGTTATGCGGCTTCATCGGCGGGGGATAGCAGCAGCAGCCAGCAGCTAGCAGCTCTTCCCTCTTTGCTCCTGGTGGGTGCATTGCTCCTGTTCTTGCATTATTCCATCTACATTCGATCTGGAAACGGTATGGGCTATGGGCTATGGCCTACCTCTGCTGCTGCATCTATTCTGCAACAATTGCTGCCTCGAAATCTGGCCAACGGCACTCAGGAATCTCGTTGCCGACATTGCCTTTTCTCGTATAGTAGATAGTAGTCGGATCGGAGGTGTTGCTTCACTTTATGCTTAATTAATTCGAGTTGGAACTGCACTTTACACTTGCACCGTTCTTTGTTGGAAAAATGACTTAACTTGTTGCATATAATGTATACGAAAAGTGCTGTTCACCGGGTCTGCTACTTATTGTGAAGTGTTGTGAAATGCCACAAAGCCGCTGTTGCTAACAGTATTAGTAACACTGTTGCGCCTAACAGCACAGCAAAGAAATCGACAGCTAAAATCACAAAACAATAATTGGAAGAAATATAATAAAATTCTATAAATCCCCAGTGCTGGTTCGTTGTTTCTAAATTTCAACTGCAATTTGCATTCCCGTTTATTCAAGATTTATTCCTTTACAGGACAATGGAGGAAATATGCAGAGTTTGCAATGGAACGTCCACGTCCGGAGCAGCATTCACAAACATTTTTGATGCGACACAAATTAAGGACGCCACTGACATTGCTGACATGATATCGGAGTGCACGGGGTACGACGTAAGGCGAGGTGATTCCCTACCCGAAACCATATGTCCGCCTTGCCTCGAGGATGTAGTGAGTGCCTTCAGGCTTAAGAGAACCTGCCAGCGAAGCCATTATCTCCATTTCAAACTGATCGAGGACTCTGAGGACAAGGAAAAAGCGCTCGATGAAAATAAGGAAGTCGAAGACTGGGAACCCTCCGATTGTGAGATTGAGCAATCAGACCAAGAGATAACTCTCCCAAATCCCATCTGCACTGAAAAAGATGAGAAACCATACCAATGCACTCTCTGTTCAAAGTCATTTAAGCAAAGAGTCCATTTAGAAAAACACGTCTATAGGCACACGGGCAACAGAACCGTCAAATGCCCCGAATGCCCAAAGTTATTTGTTGATAAGTACGATGTCGGGAAGCACATGGTGACGCATACCGGCGAACGACCCTACCAATGCTCCCAGTGCTCGATGTCCTTTGCAAAAAAGAGCAATCTCCAAAATCACATCCTCACTCATACGGGGGAACGCCCTTACCATTGCACACACTGCCACAAGACCTTTAGGCTAAAGTCGCAGTGCACCGAACACATACAATCTCACGAGGGGAAGCGACATGAATGCACACTGTGCCCAATGACCTTCAGTAGAGCCAGCACGCTGCGAAAACACATGCGAGAGCACACGGAGGAAGGACCCTACCAGTGCTCTCACTGCTCGATGAGATTTCACCGCAAACTCAAACTCAAACAGCATTTACGTACGCACCCTGAGGACTATCTGCGCCCAGCGTTGTGCCCGCTATCCCACAAGGAAAAAACGATGTGTAGCTATATATCTCCATGAACACGTCAGGATATACATATTGAAACGAATTGGCAGACGAAACAAAACGAGGATTCAGATGTTGTCGATATCATGCCGGATCTAGTGAGGATTGTGGAACGCTAATTCTTTTCGAAATAAATTCTGTGGAATTTATAGACTATAACTAGAGCAATAAGTATCTCTGTATAGCTATTTCTAAGTTAATTCATTTTTAAATAGCAACTAAGAGAAAGAAAATCATTAAAATTAGCATTTGAACTGCACTCTGACAAAAGCTCGCCGCCATGCAACATTGATGTGTCATTCGACAAAAGCTCAAATGTATTTTGTAAACAGCAAACAAAAGCTGGCTGCTGTACGCCTCACATGGTCTCCATTTCTCTAAGAAGATCTTTTTTGAATGCTTTCGATTGATATCCTCGCTGCTGCTGCTCTCATTGTTTGCAAGGACATTTTTCACGGTGAGCCACCCCAACGACGACGACGACACCGAAGTGCAATAAACAGAGAGAAAGACCAGATCGACCGCACAATTTGCTGTGTTTTGCGGCACCACCGCTTCCACGCATGTCACTCGCATTTTTCAGGTCGTTTACTCGGACGCGAGGGCCAGGGCCAGGAGTCATTGAAGTCACATTAAACGCGCCTCATTTGTTGCGATGAGAGGCGTTGGTTTAGCTCCCTTTGTGTCCTTTGAAGTGGACACTCCTAAATAGGTTCAGATGAGATTTTGCCACATTGTCTCGTGTACGCTTTATTGTGGCAACACTCAGGGCAAGGCCTTTGACGTTGACGTTTTATGTGGCACGTATTGCTCCTATAAAATAAATAGTTAATCGTTTTCCGTCATATCTGCGCAGCTGCGGCTCCTGCAGATCCTCTGATCGGCCGATGAAGTGTGAAGAGTCACCGCAAAAGTCACACTCTTGAGAGTTCAACTGTCATTAAATTCTAATATCAATGCTGGTAGCAGAGCGACGCGACTGATGGACTGACGGACTGATGGATTGACAGGGGTCCTCTGAGTATCAATCAGCCAATTCCAGCGGATAAACAAAGTTTACTGAACCAAAAAAACTACGAAAGTTCTACCAGCAATAGTGAAGATATACTACAAATTCTGCTCCTGTCAGATGTTAAAAAAAATGCGAATAAAATTATAATTCAAATTTAATTTCCCAATATCCTGATTCAAGGGTCACGGGTCGCGACAAAAGGCTGAGCTCCTGTCAAGCGCCACTCTATTACTATTTAGATTTCTATTCCATGATTTTGTTACTGTTTCTGTTTTTTATTTTAAACCGATTATAAATAATTAAAATTATAAAAAAAAGGTTGATTGCCTGGCGATTGAAGAGGGTAGGGGTAGAGGAGAAGGGGTTGGGCTGGGTTGGGTTGTACTTTCGAGAGCTCAACCCTAATGGGGGTTTGAGAGCGACCATAAACAAAACGCCCATTACTCGTACTCGTAGTTGTCATGTTTGGGAAAAAAACCGTCGTGTGGCAGGCGGAAGGACGCGTGCGACCTTCAAGGATATTCGCACACAAGCACTCATCCAGGAGGAGAGATACAGCATCGAGTGGAATGGAATGACTTTGTTTCAAATTCGATTTGCATACAAACCCCTGCCTGCCCCCGGCCAAATGAAAACATTTAAAATGTTTTGATTTCATTTATGGTAATTTCCAGCCATAAATCAGGACACAGAGACCGACCGTGTGCTTCCTGTCGCGGCAGCCTCCTGGTGCACGCTCTCCTTTCTCCTCCTCCTCCATCTGCTTCTCCTGCTTCTCCTCGTGGAGTGTTTGATTAGCCCTGAATGCTAATGAAGTCGGGAGTCGATGACTCTGACTCTGCCGTTGCACATTTCGTGTTATCCTGCAGAGGGAACTGGGTGCAGGGGAGGGGCATGGCTATGGAAATGGGCGCAAAGGTACAACCGATGAGTATTATGCAAATTTATTGACGCTGATCCCATTGTCCGTCGGTGTAATTCAATATGCGCGTGAATGAATGAATGACTGACTGAGCGAATCCTTTGCCAAATGCAGATTTTTTGCCAGGGTTGAGGTTTCACTCGCGAAAGGATTCGCAAACTCATTTCGAATGCAGGATACGGATATACGAGGATACGGGGATACGGTGGCAATTTGTTAATGCTGATTTTTTGCACACTAATAGAGAGATTCTCATCTCTCTTCGGTTTAGATGCGATTACATGCTAATATTAGCACTCTTCAGATGCCAAGGGAAGTGGCAGAGGGTAAACCCGAACAAAGAGTTAATTAGTGCTGGATATTCATATCTAAGGAGATACAAATATCTCTCTCTCTCTGCTCTACGAGTTTCGATCATTAGAAATGAGTTTTTTCACCCTGGAAACGATCTTCCTGACATTTGGAGAACATCAGTTTATTTCAAAACTATACTTTGTTCAAACAACTTCGAATACATCTACGGATATTACAGACCTACAAATGTCCCGTAACAATAACAATAGTTAAAGGAACGATGGAATCGAATGTTGAAGTCGAAGGAGCCACTACAATGCTACCCCAAAGACAACCACGTCGTCGTAAGAGTGCAATACGCCTCAGAGAAGATCTCTTCCCCCAGAAACAGCCACGCAGTCGCAGTCGCCACCGCGCTGCAGGGGAAGGTAGATCTGTCTTGGCTTTGGATTCCAAAGAGCAAGATCTGCACCGACGCCGCTCCAGGCGTTTAAGACAACAAAGAGCAGCCATCCGGCAAGAGGAACGGCAGGAACGAATCCGCAGTCGTAGTCCACACCGAGCTGCAGGGCAACGTTCCATTAACATAGCCGAAGCTTCTATCCTTGAGGCGGCCCTCGAAAGGGAAGACCTCAACAGGTTCGTCCACAAGACATCCAGAGACAGCCACAGGACTTGTAGGCAGGACTTGCAGATTGAAGAAAAAATATACATCCACAAGTCTGCGAAGGAGTCACCGATGACAGACCATGTGGAGGGCCACCAGCTGAACCGATACCTCTGGATGCAAGGAGCTGCTTCGGCACTGGAGTGCTGGCAATGCTCACGGAAGGTCCTCGAGTGAGAGTGACAGACGCCGAAGGCGAGGACCATAAAATAGTACTACGGATCATCGCAAATAGATGAAAACTAAATGAATTACCCTCCCAAATAAATTCTCCGTTTAGCTTTTGTGACTTTGATTAATAATCAGTCCGTCAATCAATCTATAAGATAGGTTTTCTCAAAAATCGTTTTATTACTAGGCAAAGGCTCATACGAGAGTACAATAAATAGGTGGGCGATGTCGCTTGATGTCCTTAATGTATACGAGTATATCTACGAGATACTTATGCACGGAATGTACTTAGAGATGCAGATACTTAGGCCTAAACTTTGGAGTAGCTCTGGGGGAGGAAACGAGTGACTAAGTGACTAAGAAAACATTCAATTTTCATAATAGATTAATAATAAAAGAACCAACAAACAGGGGGAATGGTGGATTGAAATCAATTACAGACTAGAACAAGAACAACACTTGAGTGGGTGAGTGAGTGGGTGGGTGGGTGGTAGTTCGGGTAAGGAGATGGTTCTAGCAATAGACGGGATCCGTTGGCGCTGATCCCGCTCCCGCTACCGCTCCTATGCTCGGATGATACGCACTCGCGGCGTCCATCTGGATGTTCCACACGTTGTCCACCCCCGTGTTGCTGTAGTAGTAGTCTGCTGCTGCGTCCTGCTGCTGTTGCTGCGGATGCTGCTGTTGCTGCTGCTGCTGGTAGCTCGTCTGCTGGTAGGCGGCTGGCTCGTCGTAGAACATCCCCACACCATTCAGCGTGGACTCGAAGACACTGAAGATCTCGGAGCTGGTCGTATAGAAGCTATCCTGGGCAGATGGATTGTGGCTGCTGACATCTAGGGATCCCGCTGCCGTTGCCGATCCCAAACCTGATTCCGATCCTGGCAGATGATAACCATTCAAGTAGCTGTAATCCTCGGAGCTGTAGCCGCTGCTGCTCGTGAGGCTGGAGGTGTCGTCGCAGCTCTCGTACAGGGGCATGCCGCACGGATAGCTGGCGGGCATCGGTGGCTCGTAGCTGGCATTCATCGTCTCCTGGACGGAGGGAAGCTGCAACTGCACTTGATGCTGCTGCTGCAGTTGCTGCTGCTGCTGGAGGTTCTCCTGGTAGTAGCTGGTGGTGGAGCTGTGCGAGGAGAGCGGGGAGTGCAGCATGCTGTAGCCGTTGTACATTGCCGCACTGTCGTAGGCGCCTCCCTCCTGCTGTCCTGCATAGGCGGAGTACAGATCCCCTCCGCTCCACTGGCTGGCGTTTTCCCATTTGCCCGCTGGATAGCCGCTCTGCTGGGCACTGAAGTTCGAGCTGGGAATGGGCGTGGATGTGGGCAGATAGGAGGCGGCTGTGGTGACTGTGGCTCCCTGGAGGAGTCCCTCCTGACTGGGGCCCTGCTGTGGCATCTCCAGCCTCTTCCGCTTGCTGCCCGTCTCCTGGAGCAGCTGTGTTTTGGCCTGTCGCTTGCTGGGCCGCAGGCTGCACAGTTTGTCGCTGAGGGCCGCGTCGCGGGCCAGCATCACGGCCAGGCTGCGGACGCGTCTGCCGCCGGCGAGCAGGCGACGCGCTTCCGTCGAGCCCTTGGCCTCGGGCCGCGGATGGTCGTGGGTGCCCTTCGCCTGGAAGTATATCCCGTTGCCGTCACGGCGCCAGAAGTGCGTGACGGGGTAGCCGCAGTGGCCGCGGCAGGCCTGGATCTCCAGGCGTCCGTTGCAGTTTCTGCACAACCAAAGAGGAAGACGATTCGGTTAGCTTTCTGTGGGGGATGGGACTCTCCTGCGATCCACACGACTTACCTATTGGGGCACTGTTTGCCCTGCTGCTTGCGGCGCGCCTTGTCGCAGATGGCGGGCCGCAGGTGGACGCTGGCGCCGTTCGGGAGCTTGCACTTGGCGCTGCAGAGGAGCACGCCGAGGCAGCTCTTCTTCAGGATGTTCACGTTGTGGTTGTTGGTGTTGCGCATCGCCCAGCCGCTGGCGTGCTTCCGGGCCTCGTCGCTCTGGTGGCCGTAGATGAGCCGACAGTGGCCATTCGCCCAGTCGCTGAACTCGTCGAACTCCGTGACCGTCGGCATCTTTGAGTCATTGATGTCCCAGTCGATCTGGATGCGGGATTTGGTGGCCGGCGGACTGGGCACTGGCACGGGCACAGGCATGGGCATGGGAATGGGCATTCCGGTCAAGACCATTTTGTGTTTTGTGGCTTTAGTTCTTTCACTTTATATTTATTTATTTATTCTTCACTTTTATTCTCGTCTCAACGATCACGAATTGGAAACTCTCTCTCTTTCTCTTCACTTCTCTGCGGTTCTTTTTTCTCTGAAGCGTCGCGACGTGGACGTCCGTTCGCAACAACTGCGCAAGATTGACTGCTGGAACCTGGTCCGCGCACTGGAGTTAAGTTCCCTTCGGCCGAAGCGGCAGAGGGCTGCCTCGGTTGCATGCAGCACAGCGGCAGGCAGGCAGGGTGGTTTCTTGTTTTTGTGCAGCTCGGCTGCTGCCATTGGCTGCCTGGCTGCCCCTTTCCAGTCATCGCTTGTCGTCGTCACTCGTTTATCCGCATTTCTATCCGCAATTATCCGACGCACACAGACACGAGGATACACACACACACACTCGCGGAAAACTGGAATGATTATGTGGGTACTCGGAGTGCCTTTG
Organism: Drosophila algonquin; assembly: GCA_035041765.1. NCBI lineage: Eukaryota > Metazoa > Arthropoda > Insecta > Diptera > Drosophilidae > Drosophila > Drosophila algonquin. The sequence goes on from JAWNKY010001184.1 coordinate 1,395,150, forward strand.
ATTGGGCGACGGTAGCCAGCTGGCGATGGAGAATGGAGCTGGCGCTGTAGATGGAACAGAGGAGGAGCAGGGGGGGTGTAACGAGTGGTTCTGCCCTGCTCTAGCACCTGCGGTGTACCCCATCCCCATCTGCATGGAGTGGAGTGCAGCAGCACGCGCTCGTTCCCTGGAAGCGTGCGCTCCACTGGGTAATTTCATGATACCGAGTGCCCCCACTGCTTGCCCCATTGTTCCTCCCGTGTTGCCCCACTGTTCCTCCACTGTTCCCTCACTCTTTCTCCACTGTGCCTCTCCTGTTTCCCCACTCTTCCTCTTGTTTCCCCACTGTTCCTCCTGCGTTGCCTCTCTGTTCCCCATTCTCCAAGCCAAAGCCAAAGCCAGAGTCAAAGCTAATTAAGTTTCAGTTCAACACAAAAAAAAAACCAAGAGTTCAACAATGACTGCGGGGTGTAGAGGGGTACAAAGGGAGGCAGCTGTTTGTGTACTGTTGGGGTACTGGGGAGGGGAGAAAGGGGCATGGCCATACACCTGGCGACACAATGGATGGCAGGATGGCATGATGACAGATGCCACAGCCAGAGGTTTGGGGCAGGCAATATTTGCCAGAGAAAGACAGAGAGAGAAATGAGAGTTGGAGCTGCCACAAAATGGAGTTCCGGACTTCTAACGGCACTACTTCTCACGATCTCTAACCAACGATAACGATAAAGAATTAAACGCTTGCAAAAAAAAAAGAATAAAAAACAGAAACAGAAACAGCTATCACCGTCTGGAGACGCTATCTCCCCGAGGAGATCGCTGGATGATCGTAAAACACACAATTTAGCACGCAAAAAAAAACAGAAAACGAAAACGAAAGGACACAAGAAGCAACCCCTAGGACCCTAGGAATCCCAAATCAAAGAAGGAGTTGGCAGCATTCCTTCAGCTACGATCTCAAGTCAAAGATAAAGCAAACACAAATACAATCATTAAGCGACTGTCCCGTCCGTCCGACTAGAAGGGTAACGGTAACGGGGCTAAGGAAACACCGTAATTTTCACACTTCCGACGACAGCCGACAGCCATGCAATTATGACACGAACGAGCACGAGAGAGACTGAGAACTGAGAGGAGAAGAGAAGAATGAGCAGCCTCGGAGATCGGAGGCCTTGTAGCACGCGATAGCACCCAAAAAAAGGATTACATCTCCTTCACGATACCCAAACGACGCCGAAAGGGTGCGCCCGAGGGGCGTTCACACGGAAGAAAGTCATGACGTTGCATTAATGCACGCAAGAGACCTGAGAGCGAGCGAGCGAGGGCTCTCTACCTGGGACCATTGGCCATGGTCCTCTACGGCCTTAGCTTATGCGGTGGGTGTGGCCCCGTTAATGAGGCCCGGAAATTAACTACCGTTCTACCGTTTCAATTACGAGATCACTTTCCAATCAAATTTATTTGACACTCTCCCCGCGGGGGCCACAGAGAGAACTCTTTTCCCCATTTCTCGCGATAGTTGTGGCCATAAAATCTAAACCAAATTTAGGCATAAATGTCATCGTAAATTCAATGATTACTTACCCCATCATTTGGCAGTGAGTGTTTGTCTATTTGTATCTGCATCTGCGGTTTCGTGGGAAGGTTACGCCCATAGACCATAGCAGGCTCTAGGCTGTGGCTCTGGCTCTGCCCCTGGCTCTAGCTCTGTCTTTGGTCTCTGAAGCTGAAAGGGATTTCATAAACGGATTAGACAGATTGTCAGAGTGATGGGCATATGGCATGGAAGGGTAGACCAAGGCCTGCCCAACATGTGAGAGAAAACTCTGGAAGAGTCAGAGATCTTTAGACACTATAGACCTCCATAGGAAACTGTCCTTCACTCCCAAACATTTGCATTGAAAATCGATTCAATTCTTCCCTAAATCAAGTCCAATAAGTGCATAGGTTCTTCCAGTTCATTGCATTATTAAGTGCCTGCTACCTCTCTCACTCTCTCTATAGAAAGTTGCCTGCTTTCACCAGCTTCACCAGCTTCCTCCCCGAAATTAAGGGAAGGGAAGCTTATCGACCATTGCACATCTCGGACAACAATTCGCGGCTAATTAACTGGAACTTCCTGCCTGGCATATAATCGCTACAAGTCAGAACTCTGTTCCGTTCTCTGTTGGCCGCAATTACAACCGCATATAGGAAGGACTTTCATTCGAAGGACTAACGAGCAGAGGCCCACAGAGATCCCAACATTCAGATAAGGCCAATGAGCAGCCCAGGATCGAATCATGGCAGGATCATAGCTGGATGGCAGGACCTAACGATAGATGGTAAATGATTTAAAGCAAGAGTCTCATAATTTCTCATTGTTCATCGGTCGCTGGATCGTTGGACATTTCCACAAACTGATAAATGAAACAGAAAACAACATAAACGACAAGTCAGCGAGAGAGAGGGAGAGGGAGACAGGGAGAGAGCGAGATCGAGTCAAAGCGATAATACGATTCACACTCCGCATGGGTCCCAGTCCGAGGAGCGCCGCTGTCGCGAGTGGAGAGTGTCCTGCGGCGAGGGAGAGATCGTGGGCCTGCGATAGGCGGATTGGACCCGGAAAATGGGAAAATTGAAATGTTGCAAGCAGCAGCGGCAGAAGGGAGTGGGGGCAACATTTGGGAACTCAATTCCATGGACGACAAGTGATCGTTTGACCGCTTGTCCACTGCTTGTCCGTTCGCTAAGTAGCTCTGTGTGTCCCTCTCTTACACTCTCACACTCTTTGTGTGTCTCTCTCTAATCTGTCTAAACAAACGAAGGTCGGGGGTCAGGTCAGGTGTGGGCTCTTCTTGTTGTAGTCTCTTGTTAACGTTAATGTTCATGTTAATGGGCTTACATCAGCAGAAATATTTATCTTCACACTGCACTCCTCCATTGTCTGGGGTCCTTTCTATCCTTTGTCCAGTGTCCTGGCAGCATCGGGGAACAAACGCTTATGAGAGAGAAGGATTACCGAGAGCCACCAACAAATATTTTCATATTTTTCCCACGTTTTTCAATCACTTTTTATTCTGCATTATATTTGCATTTGTTTTGTGTTTTTTTGTGTGGAAATTTGTGGAAATTATGGCATTGGATTACATGAGATATTTAGAGAGGAATCTCCTCCCTCCCACACTCCATAGTACACTCCAACGATAGATCCGTGAGATACCCGCATTGCAGCGCACATTCCATGCCACAGCAGCAGCAGCAGCAGAGCGCGTGGCATTTCGTGTGGCACATTAGACCACAATTCTGGTTTAATATTCCCTTGAAGTCCGATTTCTCTTCCCAGAATCCCGAACCAAATAGATCTTTGATGGCTGCTCTGGAAATGGAAAATGGATCGATTTCTCATCGTAAAAAACATCGCAGATTATTCACACTTGCCACACGATTCGTGCCACGCAATAAAATGTAATTAGTAGACTCTCGAGGAACCCAAAACGGTTAAAATTTCCAGGTACTTCGGAGCTAAAAAACACAAAAACCAGAAAAAACTCAGGACAATCCGACAATTCGACACGGCGACGACACTTTAGAGCAAACAAAGACGCCCCTTCGGACACAAAGGACACACGACGCAGCAGCAGCAGCAGCAGCACACCCCTCTGTTTGCACATTCCACCCGTTGCAGGAGAACGATCCTCGAAGATCTAATGCTGTTTATTCAAGCGCAAGGACGTGCAAGGACGCGAGACTTTGGCAGAACAATTGAGAAATTGAAAATTTTGCAATTTTAAAAAATCAAATGGCAACAAAAAGTGGCAAGAGCTGTGCAGTGGCTGCTTCCTGTTCCATGGTCGTGCGCCGCGTGTCGAATGCTGTCAATATTTCCGGTGTGTCTAATGACAAACGCATGTTTACACGAGTGCGAACACACATCCGGAGGAGGAGGAGGACACTCGAATCCGTTACCCGATTGCCTTTGATTGCGGAGGCTGCGACCAGGACAACATTTCACGGCCATCAAAGGATTCACAGGCACAGCCATCGCCCATCGAAGCGGCAATTAAATGGATTTGCTCAAGCGTTTGCCTTTATTTGATACGGCAATTTATAAATGATGGGCACTGCACCCTTCTCCTCCTGTCTATGGGTTGGATTGGGCTGGGGGGTTGGGGTTGTCGGATGATGAACGATCCTTTAAAATCCTTTATGGAATGCACGGAAGTGCCACTGAATGTTTAAAAGGCAGTCAGTATCCCTCTCTGTCTCTCTCTCTAGTCATAGCAGCAGCTGTGGCAGTGGCAACTCTCTTCTCGTGGCATGGAGTGTCGTGTCTGCCTCTCAAAAAGTTTATTCAACTGCATTTTGAATGTCAATTAGCTTAAATTGTCTAGTTTTGACTTCGACCAGAGCACAAACGATAGAAAGAGAGAGAGAGAGGGAGGGAGAGAGATGGAGAGAACTATTAACACGAACACCACACACAAAATACACCATAAACACCATTCCATTACCAATTAGAGGGGCAGCCAGGAGATGGAAATGGAGAGCCATAACATAAGAAGTAGCAACAGCAGTGGCAGCAGTGGCTGTGGCAGTGTCAGCGGCTGTGGCAGAGTGCATTCACCTCGTGTGTGGCCTGGGCATGCATTTGATTTGCATCACTCGCCTGCTCGCCTAGTCGTAGCAGCAAATGTATCTATAAGATACGCCGTGACTGCTTTTCGGGTCTGCTGCTAATGCCCGGCTTCCGCCTGGCATTGGCCCTTCGATTGAAACTCCGTCGCACTCAATTTAATTTAATAAAAATTCATCTCTGGCTTCGGGTTTTTGGGTTCTACAACTATTTTCGGGGTGCCTCCGTGTCCCCCTCCCCCATCCCCCGCCTCTTGTTTAATTATTAATAATACAATATTTCCCTGCAACGACGATTGTTGTTTGGTTGTTTTGCTGTTTTGTGTGCACATAAAACGCAGTCATAAACAAAATGGCTGCAATGTTGTGTTTATTCAAAAGCGAGGAGGCAGGCAGGCAGACAGTGTGGCAGTGGCAGGCGGCACATAACTTCAATTAATCTCAATTAAGTGGCAAATACGAGCAGAGTAGAGTATTCCTCGGGAGTCCATGCTGAAGCTGATGGAAACTTTCATTTCATTCTGCCCCGTTTCGGGGGTTCCCTGTAGCCCTTTTATTAAAATTTGGGGTTAGATCTACTGCCAATTGAGGGAGGGTTCGCCCTGGGTTCGCCTTGGGCACATCAATTCTTATTGTAGTACGAAGGAGGAGGGAGTGGGGTGTAGGGAGGTGGAGTTTTATGCATTTATTGGCATGTTAGTGCCATAAAATATGTACATTGTTAATAGCAGCAAAGGAATCATCATAAATTCATTGATTGGATCACTCTCCAAGTAAAAGATGAAAGATGGTAGAAGGGGGAAATTATTTACAGAAACAACATCGCAGAGAACTCTTTCCGTGGCTCGATCCTTCGATCCTTCGACCCTCGTCTTGTCCTACAAATAAGACATCGCACGCTCTCTCTCCTCACAATGCCACACAATATCCTGAGAAAAGGAGCGGAGGGGAGACCCACTCTATAGGGCTTGGCATACTCTTAAGGAACATTATGGTATAGTAGTACTCTTGAAGGCTTTTGTGTTTTATTTTGTTTCATATTCCGTGGCATTTGCTCACTTGAGCAGCGGAGGGGGGAAGAAGAGGAGGCCTCTCCTCCTGCCTCTGCCTCTCGAACTTTTCCATCCATTTCCATATTGATTACAAGAAATATTTGTTGTATAGGGAAGGTCGGTCTCCAAGTGGAGATTAGAGCCGAACAAGGGATCGAGGGATCGGGCACTTTTGTGCTCAAATTATCGCATTATAGTACTTTCGGGGTCTCGGGGGCAAGGGGTATACGCAAAGCCTTGCCCCGAGATATTGGTCTATTGTTTCCAGCAACGGGCTATCATTTATGCAAAGTCCCTCCCCCTTTTCGGGGGTTCCTTGAATTGCGATAATTTCCATCTTTAAATATTCATTACAAGACTCGCCGCCCCGTCTCATGGGTTGCCTATCGCTTTGATTGATTACTCAAGTGGTTTATCGTGCGGCAGAGTGGCAGGCAATTGTTGCATGAGTTCTTCTTGGGTTTCCTTCGGGCATTCATTGGCATTCAGGCATTGTTCTGCGAATAGGATTTGTATTTTGGGCTCAGCACGGGGCGTGGTGTTTCTTTCATTTCCATTTCCATTTCCATTGACAGAGAAAAACCCACAAGAAGGAGAGGCTAAGCCTGCATGTTGGTCACTTGAGAGACTGGCGACTGTTTCCGATTCATTCATTCATCTCCGATTCATTCTCGATTCAGTTGCCACAACGAGATGTCAGAAATATTAAAATATCTTCAAGAATTTGCATGGCTGGGCATTCTAGTGGCAGCAGCAGGGCAACGGGCGGCGGGCGGGCTGCAGCTGCAACCAAAGATGTGCCCCGAAATGTAATCGATCTCCTAATTTCCTTATACAGTTTTGGGGCGACCTCCAAGGGCGTGACCTCAGGCCTAAAGTAGCCGCAAAAGGTCGTAGAGGAGTGGGAGGAGAGGAGGCTTCCATCAGGAGTGCCTGAATCTCATTCCACCCTCAATTCCGTTCCTGCCCCACTTGCAACAACAACATCTGGAAAGGGCAGAACAGAATGTTGCATGATGATGCGTGAGAATATTTTGCATGTCTGCTGCAAGCTGTTGTTCCTCCGCGGCGACGTCATCAAGCCACAGGAAGCTTCAGGCGGCACAAAACAGCAGCAGCCACACAAAGAACCCTCAAGTGGCAGACACAGTTTGAGGCATAGCCATAGCCACGACGATGTCTGTCAAGAGGCCACTCATATATTTGCAACAACTCGAGTGGTCTCCGGTTGAGGATCGCGGAACGGGGTGGCATGAAGCTTCTGCTGCTGCTTCTGCGGAGCCTTCTTCTGGCTCCTGCGGTGCTGCGGTGTGCATATGAGTACTCAAGTGTCCGGAATACCAGGCAGCAGCGGCAGCAGCCACAGGAGGAGAGGCAGCAGCAGTAGAGGACGAGGCAGCAGCAGATTGTCGCAAATTGTTTCAATTTTGAGCGTTTTCCTTCCCTGATTGAATTGAGGCTACTTCTGGGATGTGTGAAAATGAATATGAATGATTATGAATATGAATATGAATATGCAGTGGCATCCACAGTCAGCCTGCGGCTTTGCTGCCTTCAGCTGCCGCAATTAAAATCCCAAATCAGTGCCACAATTAACAGAGAAAGAGACCATCATTTACACCGGAAAGGAGATGCCATAGATCCGATCCCAGAGTAATTACCAGTCTACTACGAAGAGAACTGCACAGAGCACAGTGAGTATCAATCAGCGACATTGAATGAATGGTTGAATGGTTGGTTGGTGGGTTCCGTTTTAATTGAATATTACAAGAGGGATGTCTACTGTTATGTTCTGTACTGTTCTGTGCTGTGCATTAATAAGGAAATCAATTTAAATCTCAGTCCGCATGAGAAAAACTAAACTCGAACTCGAAAACTCTAAAAAAATCTGCGGGCGTAGGATCTCCCCCCTACCCCCGCCCCGTCCACGGATCTCTCTGCAAATCAGGGTGATGTGTGTCGTGTCGTCTAACGGCTGCCAAACCCCTGCCACAGCCACATGCAACACACAGAAACATAGAACTCTCAAATCACTCGATGAATGGAATGAAGCAATAAGTTTCAATTGAGATTTGGAGTTCAGGCAGCAATTAAGGGCCCAAAGAGAGAGAGAGGGAGATAGTGCTTGAAGGTCATGGAATACGAATAGAAATACTCGCTCGATTAAAGACTATTTTCCTTATCAATAACTTATTCTTAGACCACAAACGAAGGCTTATCTTAGTTCGAGTTCTAATCAAACCGATTTCGTATCAACTTATCCGTAAATAAACTCTTTTCTCTCCCTCTCTCTCAGAGACCGTGCGAATCTTTCGGCAGTTCCGCGTTCGCAGATCTCCCATGCGGGTGTTTCCCACAGTGAAAATCGAACCGGAAAAATGCCTATCCCACTCCTCTGCCTGCAGCTACTCCTGCTGGCCATCAGCTCCTCCTGCGCCGAAGATCCGCCTGTGGTAGAGCTCTCTCTGGGACGCGTGCAGGGCTCCACGATGGAGAGCTTCGGCGGGAAGACCATCTACGCCTTCCGTGGCATGCCCTATGCCCAGCCCCCGGTGGGGCAGCTGCGATTCGCCACTCCCCAGGCAGCCACTGGCTGGGGGCAGGAGGAGATCCTGAAGGCCACCTCGGATTCGCTGGTCTGCCCACAGCCTGGAATTTCGCTGTTTATGAGCGAGGACTGCCTCAAGGTGAATGTTTTCACGAGGAACTTGGAGCCCAAGGAGGATCCCCCACTGCTGCCCGTCATCGTGTACATCCATGGGGGCGCCAATGTCCTGGGCAGCGGCCACAGCCTGTACGAGGCGGGGCCGCAGTACCTGCTGGACCACGAGGTGGTCTTCGTGGCCTTCAACTATCGCCTGGGAGCCCTGGGCTTCCTGCGGCCCCTGGGCAGCAGTGTGACCGGGAATTTCGGCTACTTGGACCAGGTGATGGCCCTGCAGTGGGTGCGGGAGCACATCTCCCGCTTCGGCGGAGACCCGGAGAACGTGACGCTGCTGGGCATGAGTGCCGGTTCCATGGCCGTGAGCCTCCACCTGGCATCGCCCCTCTCCCGCGGTCTCTTCCACCGGGCCATCCTCATGAGTGGCTCGGCCACGAATCACTTTGCCATCGACAACGTCTACTGGACGCAGAAGCTGGCCCGAGAGGTCGGCTGCCCCATGTACGAGGCCACCGATGTGGTAGAGTGCCTGCGGAACGTGGCCTGGACACGGATCGTGGAGGTGTGCAAGGCCTGGGAGACCTTCCAGTTCGTGAATATGAAGTGGAACTACGAGATCGATGGCCACTTCCTGCCCAGACATCCCGCGGAGCTCGTGGCCGAGGGAAACTTCAGCCAAGTGCCGCTCCTCGTGAGTTTTACGGCCAACGAATTGGATTACACGGCAAATGGTGAGGGGATCCTTAAATCCTAGGCCAGAAATCCTTCACTGATGTTCCTCTTTTAGTTCACTTGGAGAACGATCCTCTGCTGCACGATCTTGGCTCCAGCTTCGAGGAGTACGCCCCCGAGTTGTTCCTCTACAGGTACAACTCCTCCATCAGTCGCCGCCTCAAGGACTTCTATCTGGGCAGCAATGTCTCGGAGATCTCGGCGGACAACATCGAGCGATTCGGCAGCATCTTCTCCGATGGCATCATTGGCCATGGTGTCCATCGGTTGGTCCAACTGGCCAGGCGCCACACCCCCGTCTACTACATGCGAATGGATTATGTGGGCAAGCGCAGCGTCTCGGCTCCCATGGATGAGCAGGAGTTGCCCCTGGGCGTGGGGCATGCTGATGATTTGCAGTACGTGATGCCCGGTCTCTGGTATGGCACTCTCCTGAGTGAGAATCACACGGATCTCTTTATGATGGAGCGTTTGACCAAATGGTTTACCCATTTTGCCACCACAGGGTATGGCATAACCTCTATAAAGAGTAGCAGGAGTACCCCTACTATCCTCCATCCTTCTTCCATTGCAGCACACCTCTAGCCTCCGCGGAGTCTGACTTCTCCTGGCCTCCCTGCAATGCCACCGATGTGGCGATGCTCTACAACGATTTGGCCACCAAGATGGGTCCGCCTGGCTATCCGGAACGCTATGCCATCTGGGACGAGCTCTTTCCCACGCCCGCCCTGGGCAGGGGCGTGGCCCAGAGGCAGCAGCAGCAGCTAAATATCGTCGCCCTAGTGGCCATTGCTTTGGCCACTGGGTGGGCCTCCAGGCGGCTCTTCGACTCTTGCGGCTCTCGATGGAAATTAATGTAGCAATTAGGTGTGGAAAAAGCTTATCAATAGGCCGTTTAGATTACGCTTAATGATGGTCTCGCTTTGGGTCTCCTCACCTCTCCATGCCTCTCCCTGCCCTGCCCTGCCCTGCGCTGTTGCAACTATTTACTTTGATTAATTAATCAACAAAGGCGTGAGATTTTCCGTGTTTCCACTTCGACGAGCTGCCTCAGCCCCAGCCTCTGCCTCCCCTTGGGGCAATTAGTCTACGCTTTTTCAGGGGGGCAGGGAGGGGCTGGGGCTGTGGCAGGGGAGGCAGCAGCTTAAATACACATTAATTTGTCTTTAAATGTTTCTGGCTTTGGTTTGAGTTTGGGTTTAGGGCTGTGGGGTGTGGGGGCAAACTCTGACCTTTGTGAGCTTTGAATTAATGTAATTGTCAGGTGGGAGGAGGAAACACACACAAGCACACATCCTCCCATCATCCCCCTCCCCTTCTGGGAGCACAGATTACTCACTGGCAAGGACCCTGCTATTGACATTTACGATTTGCTCTTGCGTGAAACAACCCAAAACAAAGCGAATGCGGATACAAAAGGATTATCAGTCAATCCCCCCCACACTCTCTCCCTCTCTCTCTTTCTATGGGAGGTACAGAGGGGAGTATGGGGAACGCTCATTAGGAGGGGGTTGGGGAGTGTGGAGCTTCGTCTGTTTAAAGCCCAGGCAGATATCCATCAGAATGGCTGTCAGAGAGAGAGACGAGAGACGAGAGCCGAGATTCTACACTCATTAGCCAGGGCTTCAGCTCTGGGTCAAGTCGCCAGGATAACCACAAAGGACACACCACACACGAGACACACTCAGCATGCAGCACGCAGGAGGCAGGAGGCAAGACGCAGGAGGCAGCACGCAGGAGGCAGGCTGGAGAGTCATGACTCTTGGCAAAAGTTGGGCCAAAGAAAATATGGAAAATTAACTTGTTAACTTGTGGGAAAAACCACCAGGAAAACCCGGCAGGAACCAGGAACCACAAGGGGCAAAAGGCAAACATGTGCCACATATTCCCTTTTGGGACACAAAAAAGGTGCCACAGAAGTCAAAACTTGACATGACACAAGCGACATGCCACATGACGTGGCACAAAGCCAGAGCAGAGGGCGTGACACAATGGAAAAATGGGCAAAACATTTGCGAAACATTTGCAAAAATTTTAATTAAATTTTCATTGAAAATCTACGCAAAATTGCATTCAAATTAATCAAGAGATCATCCAGTGATTGAAGGAGGGTTAGCACCTTTCCACAAAATGTGGCAGCTGGAATTTACGGAGGGTAAAGAGTTGAAGGGAAATGGATATCCAAATGCCACAGATCGACAGACAGACAGACATCGAGTGAGTGGCTTTTGTGACTCAATTACAATAAGTCTATTAAAAGTTGTGCCTGTCTTTGTGTTTGTATCTGTGTCTGCGGCTTGTCTAGACAGCAGAACCCACAAAGAGAGAGAGAAGGAGAGTGAGAGAGGGAGAGTGAGAGAGAGAGAGCGAGCGAGATATCTGTGAGGATCACACACACGAAACCCGCCGGTCGATCAGTCACAATGTCTCCTCCTCCACTGCTGCCTCTCCTGTCTCCTGTCTAGGCCTCAACGGAGAGCGCGTGCCCCTTTTGACTTTGGGCTCTGTGTGCCCCTTGTGCCCCTTTGTGTGTGCCTCTCGCTCTCTCGTCTAACAAAACAGAAACACAGCCTCTCAAGCGATGATCATGGAGGAGAGGTTTGATGGAGAGGATGGCTATAGGGTATGATGATGCGAAGGTGTTCCAGCTGCCGATTTGTACTCGTCTGCTGCTGCTGCGGCGTCTCGATTTCACTTTCGCTACGCCCCTCCCCTCCCCCGACGCGTCATGGACTTCGTTTCGATGGAAAACCTGGTGTTTCCATTCGAGTCCTTTGCTCTTTTTCTTTTTTTTGTGACGCATCATCCATAGTCCTCGTCCTCGTCCTCATCCACGTCCTTCCCTTCGATGCGGCTGCGGGTTTGATTACGTTTTTATTGAGTTTACAAAAGGAGTAAACATTTTGAAGTAGCGCCAAGGATTCACGAATGCTTTATAGGCTTGTCAGCAGTCCAGTCCGTCCGTTCGGTGCTGTCTGTTCCCATCTCCTGGGATCCCCTCTTGTGTCTCTCTCTCCCTTCTCCTTGTGTGTGTTTATGCGTTCTGTCAACATATCGGATTACGCCCCACGGCCCGACGACCGATTCGAGGGTCTCATAATCGCTAATGACAATACAAATTGAGAGAGTGGCATGCCCCGTGCATGGGGAGCGAGAGGTAGGGTGGTTGCAAGCCACAGTTCAGGCGAGAGAGAAGCGCTTCGCTTTGTTATGCGTAATTTCTGGGAAGGAAGACCACGACCAGGTCCAGGTCCAGGCCTGGGCCTATGGCCACTTTTGTCCAGAACCCAAAGAAAGAGTATTTTTCGTTTTGTTTTTTTGGTTTTCAATTGAGGTTCGGGATTGAGTTCCAACCCCCAACTCCAACCCCCAATCGATGATCGATGCGAGTTCGTGGAAAGCAAAGGATCTGCCATTCGGACAGGGATAGCCAGGGGACAGTGGAACTCAGTGGAGATTCACCATCTTGGATCCATTACCAACAACTTCATTAATTTTCTCCCATATCCCTTTTGGTGGCGCCTCTCCCCTGGCCAGAGACAGACATCCAGGGATCAGTGGAAACAAAAACAATCTCTACTTTTCCTTAATCAAATATTTAGACAAATGTAAATTGCTTTTGATTAATGATTGCCCCCCGCACTTGCTGCCACTTACCCTGCCCCTGCCCTCCATCCTTCTACATCAAAGCAACTCGAAAAAGGGTCCTTTCTCTCCTTTCTCTGTGTGTTTTTTATGGGTGAAAGTGTTCTCACATCAAAAGGCCACAGAATTAATTGTTTTCCCCCCCCACTCCACCTCATGTTTTCCACGTTTTAGTTTCGGTTTTGCTCTCCGTGCACTGATATAAGCAGTCGATTACACATTCGATAGGCAAATGAACATTCCACATGTGTCCATTGTCTCTGCCACGGCCTCTGCCTCTGGCTGTCTATCGCAGGACCACAGGCTACTACTCCAAAAGGGTTCCATTCGGTGTCTGTGTGTGTGTGTGTGGTCGCTATCCCCCGAATGATTGCGTCTTTTGTTATCGCTTTTGTTTGAAGAATGACCCAAAGAAGCCAGACGATGGGGGGACACAGGAGAAGCTTAAGCTGAACCCTGCCCATAATTATGCACCAGAGACCACCCATTGGAATGCACAAGTTCCTCCGGACATGCCACAAACCAATAATCAATTGCAACACCCTCTCACCCGCCCACTCTCCCCGGGGAGAAGCCATAGATTGCCATCTGTTTTTGCACCCAATTCGATGGCCATAAAAAGCGCAGCCACCCCACGCCTTTGGCATCATCATTACAAGCGCGTTAAGTGCCGCATGCCACACAGGAATCAGCACTCGTCCTTTGCAAATATTTGTTTGCAGTTTTCCGATATGCCACAGGCAGAGGCACTGCTTCTCCTGTTGTCAAATGTGATTATTAATGTGCTTTAAATAATGAAAATGAAACAACAAACAAACAGGCGATGGGACACCCTCAATGGCACCAAACAGAAATCAAATCAGTTCACCCTCTGCCAAAGGGAGGAAGGAAGCGTATGCTAGTTGTCACGCGAGAGAGAGAGAGAGAGAGAGGGTGTGAGTCCCAGGCAGAGGACACACACAGGACCGACTGAAGGACCAACTAATGAGTGTAAACAACGGATGGATCTGTGTGGCAGTGGCAGTGGCACTGGAAAAAAGGAAAACACAAGAGCAAACTGCCACAAACTGTTTGATTTGTCGCTTAGGACTAATGAAACCAAACATTAGAGGAGAGAGAGCACCCCCTGCCCCTCCCCCTGCAAGACACAGCCTCGAGAGGAGAGAGAGGTTTGGGGGTTGGGATTGTTGCAATTTCTGTGTTTTTTTGTTAGTGAGAAAGGGATGATGGGCTTCCTTTCTCTTCTCCCCCGTGCTGTAAGTTGATTACGTGGTTGACGTTGACACTGGAACTACGACAATATGAGGGCATAGCATTCTATGCTGCTGCCTCTGCCCTCTGTGGCTGCCACTTCGAGTGCTGCTGCTACTGGGGCATCTGTGTGGCAGCTGTAATTCGGTGAATTTCGCGTGAAGCAGCAGCGTAACTCTTTCTGGTTTCCACCTTTTCTACGTGCCTGCACTGGCTAATGCCTCTCTCCTGCCCCTTCTGGGGGCACACCTGAGTGCCAGAGTGAGGCCTGGTTAATGTACTAGCGCCACAACCCATGGTCAGTGGCAGGGGGCAGTGGCAGGGGCATGCTCTTGGACAAACAGCAACTGGAACAGTTTCGGTGCTTCGTTGCCTCGTTGCTTCGTGGGAAACTCTCTCGAGTGGCATGCGGGTGTGTGTGTCGAGATGGTTGTTTTCCTTCCTTCTGCCACTCGCGTCGTACAACGTAACGTTGTTTCCCTGCCACAATTAATGAAATTGTATGAAACATCTAGTATATACGAAGTATTCCTCGTGTGATTAATGGAGTCTCCCTCCTCCTCCTCCCTCCAAAAGGGGAGCTCTGGGAAAAGGGAATGGCCCCAGGGCTGATGCACTTGTTCTAATGAATCCTACAGATACTACAGGTCCAGGTAGAGGCCCAATGATCCCAATTATTGAGCAATTAGTTAAGCGATCAACTAAACTGTTGACAGTCGAAGCAGCGACTCTGCGACTCCGATCGTCTGATTGATCATTCATTAATCAATCAAGGCTGGGCTTTCGAGTGCCACTTTCTTCTACTCCGAAATTTGTCATCAATCAGGTGTATCTTGAAGCTAGAGATACATTTGTATCTTTCGAGCCACCAGTAGAATTTCTGACAGGAAAACTGACCTTAAAAATGTCGATAGAAAAAAACAAATAACTCGAGGGCTGTGGAATGCGAGGGGTTTATTTTAGAGGCAGAGAATGAAGCTGCTGCTGCCACACTCAGAGTTCATCTATCCATCCGCAAGATACTAAAAGAGTCGAGAGAATCGAATCTCTCGGGGGGTTTTCCATTAGAGAACACTTCACCCTCCTGCAGGGTGGCAAAGGCATAGGGAGAAGCGAGGGGCGGCGCTGCATGTCAGTCAGTTAGTCAATAACCGTGCAACACGATCCATCATCCATCCAGCAAGTTGAAAGCTGCAAGGATCCAGGATATACAGGAGATTCGGTAGATACAGGGGATAAAACTATTATTGAAACCCGATGCCGCGCGATGACAACAGACAAAACGCTGATCTGCGCTGCGCTGCCTCGTTGATGTTTGACATCCTTGCCGCAGGAGGAGGCTGACAGACAGGACACAGCATGAGATACGCCAGAGAGACGCAGCTTGCGATCGAGAGACTCTGTGGCACGCGACTCCCTAGAACAAAGCTGCCACTCGAAAGGTTTTCCAATATCCAGCGCCACAGGATCATGGAAATTATTAAAAATATTTTCACCCTCCTGTTACCGTTACCTGGGGGGAAGGTCCTCCCCTGTCCATTTGCTAATGGTTTTCTCGCCAGCTTATCAGCATATTTCCATTTTCCATCTGATGGATCGCCCACGCGTCCTCATGCCGCACGTTGCACGCAATTGCCTGTTAAATGCTTTTCACTCTCACTCTCTTTCTCTCTCTCTCTATGCTAATTACTCTATGGAAAGTGGCAGGTCAGAGGTCAGTCGTGGGTGATAATAGGTTATACAGTGCAGTCGTGGGCCATGACATGCACCATAAACTGGGATAATACCCGAGCAGCAGCACTAAGACTGTGCGCAAGCGGACCATTCCCTCTCCATCTCCCTCTCTCTCTTTCTCTTTTATGAGGGCATATAGATTTGGGGCACATGCCACCAGAATGCAGATTACTCCTGCCAGAAGATGACTTTCCCCTTGAACCCACTGCTATAACCCACTTCCCAGAATGTTTCCCACAACCACACCCACACCCATCCATGATCCATCCTTGCCCCTTTTGTGTGCCCCTCTTTTCTGCTGAACTTCCACCCAATAAATACCTGGCATTGCTGCGACCCAAGTGACTCATAAATTGTGATGTGTGCAATGCACATTATCCATCGCTTCGCTTCGCTTTGGGGCTTGGGGCAGAGGACTCCGAATCGGAATCGGTGCCCGTTTGTCCCTCCAGGCGGTGGAGACACTATTTCTGTTGCTGTTGCAGTTGCAAGTGTTGCGGCTTCAGCTGCGGCTGCCGCTGCTGTCGTTGTTGTTGTTATTTATGAGTTTTGTGATGTTTGTGCAAATTTTTCTATGTAAGAGCGACAACCGACGACCGACCGGTTGAGCCTTTGTTTTGTGCCTCAGAGTCTGCCTCAGACTGTGGAACTGTGCCTCTTGGGGCACATGGGTCTCTGCTTGGGGCTTATCGGGCGTCAATTGCCAGACAACTTCATTGCTGCCACAGCGAGCAGATTCCTGCGCATTGATGTTGACAGCAGGAGTTCCAAGCACGCGTTGCAGCCACAGAACCACAGAAGGAAGTGCCACAGTGCCACAGAGCCGCAGAGAGCTTTGTGGTGCGGCTGGCAGGACTCCAGCTGGAGCTGCTGCCTCAAGCTGCAATCTAATTACATTTTGTGGCCAAGAGACGCGAGAGCTGGCAATGAAATTTCAACTGCTTTTTGAGCGATTTCCATCAGTCAATAAAAAGCAGCCAAAAACCAGCAAACACACTATGTCTGTGTCTGTGTGTGCGTCTCTCTGTGGCATAGCCACACTCTGTCTCTGTCGCTGACTCTGTGGCAAGCAGTGGTCCTCAGGTCTCAGCATGAAATGCAGCCATAGCCATAGCCATAGACGACTCCTCGGGACTCCCATCAGATATGGAGACGGAGGCCCTGGGGGCCATAGACGTCGCGTCGCTGGATCTTGCAACTCTCACAACTTTATTTGCGCTTCGATTCGCGGAAATGCAAATCGAAATCTGCGGCAAGGCGATGCCGAGGCGACTCTCTGTGGCCTCTTGTCCGAAATATTTCGCTGGAAATTGGAATGCCAATTCCAAGTGAAACTCCTGCCAGCCACCCCACCCGTTCTCCCCTTCCTCCTGCTCTACTTTTTGCATCTAACAAATTATGGCAACATGCAACATTTCAATGCAACATATGCTCCCATTCGGAGGCCGCCGCTGACAAGCGAAACAATTAAAAACTAAAGTGGAAACGATCAAAAAGAGCAACCCCGACATACATCGGATCCATTTGGATCGGATCGGAGATACCAGAGGACAGGGAAGACCGGGGAGACCGCAGTGGAATGGCCTGCAACAATTTGCATAAATTAATATATTAAGCATTGCCTGGCCATCCTCCTCCAACTTGCAACAGACAGGCGGCAGGCGGCAGGCACCCCCGCAGGATGCAATGATGCTATAGCGTGACTCATGTATGGATTGCCTTCCAATTGGAGGGATAGATGAATGGATGGATAGATGGCTGGGCTGTGCTGTGTGGCAAGCGTCATATGTTGCAAGTATGCTAATGAGCAGCAGGACTCACAACCGACGAGCCACGAGCTAGGCAACGGGGTCGAATTGGAAGCCTCACTTTTGACATTGTCATGCTCTGGAGCGTAACCAAAATTCGAATTTCGAAACTCCGATAAGAAGAGTGGCAATAAAAATACAACAACAACAGCAAAGTATAGTGGCAGCAACACAGATGTGTTGTGCGGTGGCACCAATCATCATCAGCGTAGAGGTGGTTTATGTGTTTGTGTGTGGCATGTGCGGAGGTGGTCTTTACACTGAGAGGAATTACATAGATACATATATTTGTACCTGCCTTAATGATTGTTATTTTCATGGCATAAAAATAGTTTCGATTTCTCAATTTGCTCCGAGATTTATTATTCGGCATCGAGTCGGTTACCAAGTATAGTAGATAGTACTCATATTCTTAATTATATTGGAAGTAATGTTTATGTAAAATTATTAAAATACTTACATATGTAAATTCTGAAATAAATAAAAAAAAATTAAATTAAATATAATAAATATAAGTAAAAAAAAATTAAATTCAATATAATAAATATAAATATATATATGTAAATATAAGATTCAAAAATTAAATTAATGAATAAAAATACAAAACATATGCAATAGAATTCTAAAGAAAATGCCCGAGGACGATGAGAATCGTGAGCTTAAGCTAGGCCCCCAATATATTCAAAAACAACATACATGTCATGCGCATGACTTGGCATAATGTTGCTCGACTCAACCAAGGAAGGGATACTGTACGAAAGGATGCATTTTCAACTACATATAGCATATTTATATAGCGACTTATCCGTCTATCCTTCAGTTAGTTTCAATACAATTTTCTAATATCTCCTTTTTGACATTATATTTATTTATTTATTAATTATATTTATATATTAATTATATTTATTTATTATATTTCATTATTTATTTATTATATTTAATTATTTATTTAGTATATTTTATTATTTATTTTATTTATTTATTTGTTATATTTATTTATTAATTATATTTATTTATTTTTTACATTTAATTATTTATTTATTAAATGTATTTATTTATTATAATATATTTATTTTTTTATTATATTAGGTAAATTATTATATGTTATACACATATTTTTTTCTTTAATCAATAGTCAGATTATTTATGGAAATCTCTTTCCCATCTCTTTTCCTGTTTCCTGCTGTAATTTCTCTCAGTGCATGCAAGCATTGGCACGCGATCAACGACAACCGTCAAGCGACAATCGACAACGAGAACCCATAATGCACGGCACGACACGTACCACGAGTGTTACGACTACGACTACGACTCGTAGGGCTGTTATCTGGTGTCCCCCACCCCACCTCTGCGACTCCCTGACGACTGTCGTATGATATATGCACCCACACAGACGATGACACCCTCCCACCACCACCCGTCTCCCCCTACCCTAAACAGACCCTAAAAACCCATTGAATTGGGAGTAAAACTCAACAATAAATATGCCAATTGGCTTCGTCGCTTCGTCACTTGGCAACTGAATGGAAAAGAGGATCAACAACAACAACAAATTAAAATCATCGAATGATGGGCCAAATGGCATGTATTTCAAGTACAGTAGGGCACAAAACATAACCCCTTCTACTTCAGAGATAGACATCCTTGGTTTGGCGACGCCAATTCAGGGGAAAGAGACGCTTCCATATCTCGTACCGCTCGGAGTTGAGATTCTCGTGAAGGATGAGCTCATCGCCAATGTCCAGATAGTAGCGTTTCTTGAAGCTGAAGGGACGCCAGCGGATATCCCGCAGGGCAGCATCTGTGGGTTTATTGGGGTCCCTAAAAAACAAAGCAGATCCTTGGTCAGGGAGGAGGTTGGTGGAGGTTGAGGAACTGCAATGGTTACCCCTTGTATGCGAAAGCCGAGAACATCCTGACCATTATGTCCACCATTCGGAATTCGTCGTCATCCTCGGTGAACATCCGGCTGATCGATGGCTCCACAAACAGATACATGAGATCGTCGTGGTGCACCACCCCGTAGGGGGCATCCTCCGGGTAGTAGATGTGGCTTCTACCCCCCTGGTAGGCGAATCGGTAGTAGTAGACTTTCGTGGACCGCGCAGCCAGATGCACGAATCGATGGATCCCGAATCCGGTGAGGGCATCCGAGTAGAGGGAGGAGAGGGCCGCCAGGGAGCGATTGGCATCGATGGGCTCCTGCTGGAAGTAGTGCTGCCGCAGCTCCTGGCTGATGTTCGCCGCCCGAGGATTGGTCTCGTTGAACAGGAAGAATATGGGGGCCAGGGTCTCGAAATTGGCATTGAGAGTGCTCAGCAGGGAAGGGCTCTGGAGGATGGCTAAGAGAAAGAAGAGATGGGAGAACTCTCTCCAGAGTTAGAGGAGATCTTTAAGATCCTGGAGGGACACTCACATAGGGCGGGACCCACAAACTCGTCCTTGGTCATGCCCGTTATGATGGGCACCTTCATGAAGTCGTCGTTCTGGTAGCTCTGCACAGGATTGTCCACAAGGAAACGCTCCTGGCCAAAGTCCGGCTCCACCACGGGCTTCCACAGAATCAGGGGATTGTTCCGCCCAAAGTCGAACATTCGGGGCAGGGTATTCGCGTACTCCAGGTAGTGTTTCTGTCATGGATAAAGGATTAGAATCCTTCAATCCTCCTCCTCCACTGGTCTTACCCCTCGCATGCAGTCAATCATCTCCGTGGTGTTGTCCGTGTGGCAGTTGAGGAGCGTCGCCTGCCGCATGGCCACCTCCATCTGATGCTCGGGCATCGTCCACTGCCCCGTGGCGGCGCCACTCATCACGATCGCCCGATGGAAGAGGCCCCGCGACATGGGCGAGACCATGTGCAGGGTGACAGCCATGGCTCCGGCGCCGTAGCCCAAGAGGGTCACCGCATTGGGGTCCCCGCCGAAGCGTGAGATGTGCAGCTTGATCCAGCGCAGGAGCTGCACCTGATCCTTGAGGCCCATGTTGCCGGTGGCCTCCTTGGTGCCGGTGGCCAGGAAGCCCAGCGATCCCAGCCGATAGTTGAACGTGACGAGGACGAGGCTGCGGTCCATGAAGTACTGGGGACCCGCGAAGTTCTTGCTCTGCCCCGAGAGGGAGTAGAAGCCCCCCGGGTGGATGAAGACGATCACCGGCCGCCGGACATTCGGCTGCGACTCGTTGGGCAGCTCCTTGGTGTACACGTTCAGCCGGAGGCAGTCCTCGCTGACATCATCGCTGACCAGACCCGGCTGCGGGCACTTGGGTCCGTCGAAGGTGGCATCGAAGACATCGTACCACTGCTCCACGGGCTCTGGGGGTCTGAATCGGAGACGATCCACGGGGGCCTTGGCGTAGGGGATTCCCCGAAAGGCGAAGAAGTTGCGCCCCGACTGGGAGGGCAGTATGGTGCCTCTGATCTTGCCCAGAGCCGTGGTGATGACCAGATCGGAGAGTTCTTTGTGGTATCCAATGGGATCGGCAGAGTCCGGTTCCTCCTCCTCCACCTCCACCTCGTCGCTATCAATGGAATGGCTCCTTCCGCAGAGGAGCAGCAGCACCAGCAGCAGGATGAATCCACAGAGACGCCACATTCTGACTGAAGGCTGGAGCCGCAGATCCGTGGCTTTTATAGGAGGAGGCTCCAGACTCCACCTGGAGGAGTCTGTCACCATAAAGTGCTGCGAATTGATGCGATTCTGTCCGTGGAGTGACACTGGGCGTTGGCTACCATGTTCTTTCCTGAGCCCCGATCTTCTGTTGCATGCAACGAGAACTCTTCCCATATCCAATTGCATCCAACATTTGCAGTAATCCATAAATAACACGCGGCAGCAGGAGCAGCAACTGCGGCAGTCTCTGCCTTCCACTTCCCACACACACCCATCTACAGTCGCAGGGGCATGCCACATTGCTGCGCCTACGCAGGAGATACAAAGTCCTAGTGGAGTGGCAGGAGGCAGAGTGATTCCTGCTCCAGTTTTGTTTGTGCCCAACGTGAGAACTTGTTTGCGTGCTAGCGGCTTATTAGAGATTAGGTGTGCTGCTCCCTGCTCCCTGCTCCCCTCCCTGGCTCGAGGGTTAACCTTTTTGACCTCGCACCAGATACAGATACAGAGAGATACAAAGATACAAAGAAGATCCTTAAATGCCCGCTAATAGCGTTTAATGGCGAGCACAAAAGGTGCTCAAAGTCATAAACTTTCGGCACCGCACACCACACCACACCACACAGCCCTCTACCCCTCTTTCTCGAGAGAGATCACCACCGCAGAGAGAGGGAGAGAGAGTGAGAGCCAGAAAGATCCCCTGAGAACGATGAGCCGTTGAAGTGTGTGTTAAGTGTTCCTCCATTGTGTGTATTCCTTCCTCTTCAATTGTTTCCTTTCCTTCCGCTCTGTACCGCCGCTCCTTCCTTTTTTCCTTTCCCTTCTTTCCATTCCTTCCCTTCGCTTCTTTATTTTCCTGTGTGTGAAAGAGCAGACAAAGGCGTGCTAATTGGATTTATATTGGTTGCTTCTCCTCTCTGGCTAAAGGGATGGATGGGTCGTCTTTGGTCGGGTCGGTAGGCAGTTCCCAGTGTGAAAACGTTTTGTTTTCCCAAAGTAATCCAATAAATATCCTCAATATCCTTCTGACTTGAAGGGTAAATCGTATAAATTTAGTGATTAAAAGTCTATCCAAGACTTCTATTGCCATACATATGATACACATATCATAGGGGAACTCCATTGATGGAGAGAACTTTTAAAGAAGAATTCTTTATTCATGCAGTTTCTTTATAGTAGTTTTCCTTGCAGTAGAGTCTTCAGGAAGCCCTATGCCACACATATATCTATCTATATCTATAGCTTTAGTTGCACCTCCAAATCGATGACTTCTTTAGGCTGCAGTCGCAGTCGTTGTGGCTGTGGCAGTTGCAGCTGAAGAGCTGCATCTTGCTCTGTGGCCAGGAGACATCTTCTATACCTTCTAGATTCTCCTCTGCGCCTCTCTCTCTCTGTCTCTGTTTGCTTATTCTGTGGTCGTCGTCTACTCGCATTACCAGGTAATTGTAGCATCAACGTGTGGCACAGTCAGAGCCACAGGCACGGGCCCGGCAGGTGGCAGGTCCAAGAGTGACACCACAACGACGATGACGACGACGACGACGCCGACGATCTCTTGCCATGCGCCACAGGATGTGTCTGTGTCTGGGCGAATCTTGTGTCTGTGGCAAGTTGTGAGGTGTGAGATGTGAGGTTCAAGGAGGTGTGAAGTGTTGTGTGTGTTTGATTTGCCCTCAGGGCGACGTCCAGGAGAGTCTTTAGCTCTTGAGACCCCGTGGAGATTTTGTGGGATTTTCCTTATAAAAATGTTTGGCCTTTAATTTTCACTCACTATTTAATTAGTTGGCAAAATGTTGACATATTAGGAGACCCAATCCCAAACCAATCCTTAAAGAGTGCTGATGCTGTTGTGTGTGGTCTTCTGGATCCTGGATCGATCCTTGGAAAACACTGATAGCAATCGAAATGGAAAAAACACTGATAGGCATCTCTTTTTCGATCCTGTTTCGATCCATATCCCATATTTTGCACGACTGTCAAAGGAACATAATTTATATCCCGAAAATTAGCATCGAATGCGTATGGTATTCATCCCTACCTCCCTCCCTCCCTCTCTCAGCATAAATGTCCTTTGACTAATGAAATGTTTACGCTCCTCAAAAGGATGCTTTCCCCTGCTTTCCCCCCCTCGAGTGGTGGCCCTTTTGGCCGGTGACGAGGTCGTTCTGGGCCAAATGATTTCCGTAATTTATGGCCCATGGCCCACAAAATCGTGGTGGCTGCCACACAACACATCGTCTCCCCCTGCCGCTCCTCCTACCCTCTCCCCCTGCCGCTCCTCCTACCCTCTCCCCTCTATTGTTTTTCGTTCTGTTGTTTACCTTCGAGGGTTTTTCCACATAAAAATTGGCAATTTTCGCCATGGATTTTTCGGCATTTTCTCTTTCCAATTGCAGTTCTATTATTTGCGGGGTCCTGCGTCCTGGTTTTGGGTCCTTTCCTAATTTGAATAAAACCTATAATACCGATAATAGTACGCCCGCGATTCCTGTGTCGTTAATTAGTGGGTTTGTTGTTTTCGCGTTGGTTTTTCGATGGTTTTATAGGGCATGATGCCACCTTTTGGGCACGCGACAAAAAGATACGACATCCAACCAGCTTATGCGGGAATTGGGGGGGGAAAAGTATCTTTTACTTGTTCTTTTATTGCATTTATGGATAAAGAAAGAGAGAGGTAGAGAGAGAGAGAGAGAGAGAGAGAGCGGAAGTGAGATTTATGGGTGCCAAATGTGTCTACCTTTGACGCACTTCTTGGCTTAAACTTCTCCACCTCCATCTCTGCCTTTGGCTCACTTCTGGGCGTAAGCCTCTTCTCTTCCTTCTCTCCCTTTGGCTCATTTCTTGGCTTGAACTTCCCCACCTCCATATCTCCCTTGAACCTCTGCTTCTCCCTCTCTTCCTTCGGCGCTTTTCTGGGCTGAAGCTTCTTCTCCTCCTTCTCTACCTTTGGCGCACTTTCAGGCTTAAGCTTCTCCTCCTCCTTCTCTCCCTTTGGCTCATTTCTTGACTTAATCTTTGCCTCCTCCTTCTCTTTTTTTGGCTCACTTCTGGGCGTAAGCCTCTCTTCTTCCTTCTCTCCCTTTGGCTTACTTCTTGGCTTAAACTCCTCCTCCTCCTTCTCTGCCTTTAGCGCACTTCTTGGCTTAAGATTCTCCTCCTCCTTTGGCTCACTTTTTGGCGTAAGCCTTTTTTCCTCCTTTTCTCCCTTTGACTCGTTTTTTGGCGTAATCCCCTTCTCCTCCTGCTCCTCTTTTGTACAATCGAATGGCACTTTAAATATCTATTAAACCAATGAATATCGAGTGCTGCCAAAACAGCTGCTGCTGTCTCTGCTGCTGCTCCTGCCTTGTCCCTAAATATCAATCACTCTCTTCTCTCTTTCCTTCAATCTCTCCCTCTCATGGAATCAGCATATGCAAAAAATAAAGAGAGGCATCCGAAAGATACGAGTGGAACGGTAAAAACTGTCAAAGGCAATTGTCAGTGGCTTTGTTTGGACTGTTTCCATGGGGCGGGAATCAGAGAACAACAGAGCCAAGTGATTGATCATATTAGAAGAGATAGGAAGGAGGATAGAGGGGGGGAGGAGGAAGGAGGAAGGGAGGACGGTTCATCAATCTATCAATTTCGAGTGGGGAATCTCCGAATAAATGAACGTGGGAGTTTACATTTTTTCTGTCATTTTCTGTCATTTGCGATGTTTGCACCTTTTGCTCGGGCATTGAATGCGAGGCACGTGCTAGCCATGGCTCGGGGCATGCACCAGGCATGTAAATCTTGCCTTCTTTCTGTTGAGTGTCGTCTAGCAGCAGCAGCAGCGGTGCAGCAGTGGCAGTGGCAGCAAAAGGAGACAGTAGGCCAGGCCGTCCGCCAGCATAACTTGCCTCCAAAAGGCGAGAGGAGAGCCAGACTGTTGGCTGTTGCAGCTGTTGGGTTGTGGCGGCTTGCCGCAGTCTACAGTCTGCTTGCCACTTCCTCTGCTTCGTCGTGGTCTGCTTGCAGCAACCCGTGCCGTCTACGTGCCCTGCATCCAGCCACAGAATCCCCCTCCACCTCCTACCTACATTGCATTGTGCATTGCCATAATTTTTGTTGAAAACTAAATTAATTGTTGTTATTATTTACTTTGGTTCTTAACTCCCTTTTCTCTCTCTCTCTGTGGCACCTGTTCTCAGGTTTCCTCTCTCTTCCGCCTCTTCTGCTCATTGATATTCCAATGCCATCGTCCTTCTCCTTCGATTCCCTTGTAGATCCATAGATCTTTAGATCTGTAATCCCCTCCGTTTTGATGGGCGGCTGATAAGTTAAGCTCTCTCATGACAGGGAGCATAATCATAATCGTAATCATAATCGTGATCATAATCATAATCGTAATTAACTTTAAACGGTTATGCCAACCATTCACTTATTGGCGTCTGCTGGCTCCAGTCGTGCGTGCCACTTGATCTTGGATTGACTCTTGATTGTGTGTGCCCTGGCCTGCCACATGCCACATGCGGGACAACAGATTTCGAGTGCCATTCGCGGAAATCCAGTTTCCAGTCTCCAATCTCCAGTTTCTGTTTCATCTTCCAGATAGTTCTCATTCTGCGTATCTTATCGCGATATCTGGGACACAGGAGCATTGACATTAATTGAGAAAGGACAAGGACACACGAGGAGGCAAGAACCTCCCAAGAGAAGGCCAAACGGATAGGCCCCGAGGCAACATCTAACTGCAACGGGAGGCACCTACCTTCTATGCTCCAGATGTGCCACTCCAATCGATTTCGATCGGTTGCAGCCTGCCTCTCGATTGAGCATCGAGTGCCAGTATGAGGGTCTCTTCAGGGTCTCTTCTGTGTCTCTCCTGTGTCTCTCTCCTGTGTCTCTCTCCTGTGTCTCTTCTGTGCCTCTTCTGTGTCCTTCTTCTGGAGTTCCTTGTCCCCAATCAAACTGTTCATGAAACCAAGGAACATTAGGTGGCTCGATTGAGGGCTCCACCCAGCTGCCACACCCCCATATCCAGGTACAAATTGAGTCTGCAGATCGTCTCTCATTCAGCAAACAATCGAAGGATGGATGGACGCATGGCTCCAGGAGCCACTGCCTGCCTCTGCCACTGCCACTTGCTGCCCCAAAAAGGTGATTACGCTGCCAATTGCCGAATTTTCAACAGTCCATTTAGCTGATTAAAGAGTGTGGCAGCCACCAGAGCGACAGCCGACGATTTCGGGCAATTTGAGTGAATGAAGAAATGGCAGGGTCTTTAAGCACCTTCGGTGCGCGAAAATTACAGTCCATGTGGCACGTACATAATTTTGGCACCTTCTGCGCCTTCATTACATCACATCACAACAACACAGAAACACGTCCTCAAGTCCAGTCTTTTTTCGGGCCAAGAGACTGCCTTTTTGGCCCCAAAGAAGTCATAAAATTAAATTTATGAGTCATAATTTTATGATCAAAAGTAATTCCCCCCTCCTCCCCCCTGTCCACGGGGAAAATGGCTTTTCCTGGGGCCTAGAGGGTCCACCCTTGTAATTGGGTTCTAATCGAACTCATTTATAAGAACTGCAAGACGAACGCAGCTCCGAAAAGAGGGCCATTAGCATGCCATCTACCCAATCCCTCCCCCTCCTCCACCTAAAGACATTTGTCAAAATTTCTTGGTTTTTTTTTTGGTTTTTTTTTTTAGTTTTTTGTGGGTGATGCTTGGTGTTTGTTGGGTCTGTGTATCAATCATTCAATCAGTCAATAGACAAAATGTTAATCCATGAATCCCTAGAGAGATCTGCTCTTGGTTTTGGTTGGGGTTTTCGTGGATCTATTAGTAGACCTCCCAGCGTGACGACCAATTAATTTCCTTATGGTTTTTGAGGCTTTGTCTCTGTCTCTGAGTGCCACATATCACACTTCCAGCCCAGAGTTGGCACAACGACCCCATAGGGGGGTCCTGCTTTTCTCTCAGTGTAGTCTGCAGTCTCTAGCAAATTAATTATTAAGGTCGAAAGCTCTTCGAGATTCCATTTTAGAGTACACCAATTTCAATTTTTATTGATTTTTACAGATCGATGATTAATCTACTCGTGCGCCAAAAAAACGAGGGGGAGCCGCGGCAAAGGCCGAGTACCGGGTATAAAAACCAAAACACTTTTGTTGGCCCTTCTTTGCAGGGGAGGGGAGGGGAGGGGCACGCGCTCATTAGGCAGATCCCAGCGGGACTTCTACTTCTCGGAGCTCCAAAACGATATGGGGGGGCGCTGGCTGTTGGCTGTTCCCTGTTGGCTCTTTACCTACATTAAACTACGCAATGATTATAAAATAATGTTGAGCAATTAATTGCGAAAAATACCCAATGCCTTTGCCCCTGCCCCATGATAGGGAGTGTTGCAGCTGCACCATGAACCATGAACCCCCAGGTGAACCGTAGATACTCCTAGTCCCAGCTGTAAAATAAGTATTTTCTCTATCGTTTCTCTCCTCCTTCTCTCCTCTCTGGTCTCTCGATGTTGTTGAAATATGTATTTGTCACCCGTATCATTTGCTGTTTTGCTGTGTTTGGAGGAGCGTTAAAGCGACAACAAACGGCAGAGAGACACAAGAGGCAGAGGCAGAGGCAGAGCTGGAGGTGGAGGAGGGGAATTGGTAACACAGGGGGCTAGGGCCAGCAAATGGCCAGCAGCAGCAGCAGCCATTTCCGCGCGCAGTTACACGGCGGCATGTACTCCTCTCTCTCTCTCTTCCTCTCTCTCTCTCTGCCTCTCTTGAGGGCCCAATCCCGTATCTTCGAGTGCGTTCAGGGGCCTCCCACTCCTTCCTTCTGCCACTGCCACACACACATTTTAATTACGGGTCACAGTCGATGAGCAGCAAGCAGCAGCAGCAACAGTTGCCACTGCCACTGGCCCTCTGCCACTGTGTCGCTTTGCATTTCCTGTCAACGGCATTTTCCACTTTTCACTTGAACGCCGTCGCCGCCTGCCTATTGGCGGCTCCTCCATTTCGTTTCTTTCTCTCCTCTGACGACTCCTCTGATGACACGGCTTCTGCCTCTGCCTCTGCCACTGCCTCTTGCCTCTTGCTTCTGCCGTTGGTTAATTGTTCCCATTGTATCTGTATCTGTGGTGTATCTATGTATCTTTGTATCTGTCTCTGTTGTGGACGCATAAATTGTGTGTGTTTTTCTTTATTTTTGTTGCCCTGTTTTTTTTGTTTTCAACTGTGCCCCAAATGGCGAATGCGGGCGATGCGATCAGGTGAAAACACACACACGAGACGACGCAACGCAACGCAACGACACGGCCAGGCCAGGCCAGGTCAGAGCATTAGCCCTACCCCCCACCCCCCACCAGAAGTGCCTCACTCCACTCTCTCCGCACTCTTCCTCCTGCCTCTCCGCACTCTTCCTCCTGCCTCTCCGCACTTTTGTGCCCTTTGGCTGGCTGGCTCTGGCCCTGATATTGTTGCCACTTTAAGCTAGGCTTTAAGCCACATTGATCCCTTATGGAGTACATTTTTTTTCAAGGGAAAGGCAGAAGAAACTATCTTTGTGTTCTAGAAATTTCATTTAAAGTTCAAGATTCGAATAAATGATTCAGGGGATTCAGAGGTTGTATAAAAAAAGATACATAAAAGATAACAAAATAAAATATAAATAAATAATAAATGAAAATAAATCATAAATAAAAATAAATCATAAAAAAAATTAATCATAAATATAAATAAATAATAAATATATACAAATAAATAATAAATATATACAAATAAATAATAAATATATAAAAATAAATAATATTCAACATTCGAATAAATTATATATGATATAAATAAAAAATAAAAATGTATTATAAATACAAATAAATAATAAATACAAATAAATAATAAATAAAAATAAATAAATAATAAATAAATAATAAATAAATATAGATAAATAATAAAAAATAAAAAATTAAAATTAACAAAAATAAATGAAAATAAATTATATATAAAAATAAATATGATTATTTTAAATCACTTTTGTCACTTTTCTGAGATAACTCAGTACAATCTTAGCATATTGATAAGAATACAGTAGAACCTCCATAAGTAGAAGAAAGAAGAAAACTCTGTTGCCATTCGCTTTAGTTTGAAGTATAGAAGACTCAATTTATAGGCGTTCGAGTTATGGTGGTTTTCACTGTATTAAATGCAAAAAAAATTCTCTATTAAAATTGGAAACTTCATATTGATTGTAGACCCATGGGGTTTCTTCGGCTAAACCTTCTTAGAGTTTGCCGTATAGTTCGTACTTATACTCCGTCAGAGAATTTACTCCATACAACTTGACCCACTCTAATGCGCATTCATACATTTATAAGATATAGCTTCAAAGAATCTATAATATAGATTCTTTATATTGTACTGCCCTCCCAATTTATGTTTATAGGGATCATCCAAGATTGAGATACTTATTGGCATCTTATTCTCTTAGGAATTATAGGGGTTTTCATTGTATTAAATACGAAACAAATTCTCTTTAAAAACGGGAAACTTTAGATTGCTTTTGGACGCAATATTTCTTTGGCTAAACCTTCTCTAAGAGTTCGTCGTAGATTAGGATTGGTACAATCGCCTGATGCATGTTTTTTTTTACTCTAAAACGCACTCCTATATAAGATATAGATTGAAAGAGTATCTACTATATATTGTAGTGCTCTCCCTCTTATTGTTGATGGGATTGAGATACTTATTGGCATCTTCAGTTCCCTTCGGATCCATTAATACGTGAATTTCCGAACATTTTTTATAAGAAATCATAAATCATGAAAATTCGAATGATTTACCAAACATTTCATAGATGATAAAATCTATCCCCCTCTCCACTCTCCTCTCCCCTCCTCTCCTCTCCCTTTTGCCTGATTGCTCTGTCTGCTCGGTCTGCTCCATCTCCATCCTTCGACGGCGGTAACAATGGGCGCCTGATAAGCGGCATAATAAGTAATTAAATTTCTGTGATTCTTATCGGTTCTTGCACATATGTAAACCCCCCACACCCCCTCTCCTTCCTCTACTCCAATAAGCAGAACTTTAAAAGAACTCTCAAAAACAGAGACAAAAGAGCAGTACTCCAAAGCGAGAAAGAGATGCAGAGTGGCTGCGTGTGTGTGTGTTTATCCGACCAATCAGCGACGAGAACTGCCGCTGCCGCTGCTGCTGCTGCTGCCTGGAAGCAGCGCGCTGCCTGGAAGGGAGCTCAGCTCTTGGGCTCTGTATCTGACGGATACATTTCGGCACTCTGGGCAGCTGCGGCTCCTCTCCGCCCTGTTGGCTGTTCGCAGGCCGTTGATTATGCGCCGACGTCGGCTGTCGCCTGGCGTCTGTGTGTGCGTGTGTGTGGAGAGTGGAGTTTTCGCCAAATTATGCGGGTGGTTCCGTCTTTCCAACCATCCATCTGTCCATCCACCCGCACCATCCCCCTCTCTGTCCCCCCCACTTTGCCACTTGCTTTTTTGTTGGTTTTTGTAGGTGGAGCCAGAGCCAGAGCCCAGTGCCACATAATACTCGCGCGTATCCATTCATTCCATTGTTGACAAAACTTGGCATCGCTCGCACTCCGTGGCCACTCCGTGTATCCGTGTATCTGTGCCTCTGCGTGTATCTGTGTCTGTGTATCTTTAGCGCTGAAGTTTGCTTTTGTCTGCTGCTGTCGCTGCCGCTGCTGCTTTTGTTTTTGTCTCTTGCACGAGGAGGAGTATCTGGCAGATACTACCACTGCCGCCGCCACACAGGGTACAGGGTACAAAGCGCTCGCTCCTCTCACAGGTTGCCACACCACGGTGAAAGGTCGTCCGTTAGCATCCGCTACGTCGCGTTCCGTTCCGTTGCGTTGCAGTGAGTGAAATTAGCGACGGCTAACAGTGCCGCGTATCCATGAGATACTATTTGGAGTATCTCCATCTTCTAATTGGTTTACAATGATCATTCATCGAGTGCTGTGGCAATTGTGAAGTGAATAAGATACAAAAAGTAGTGGCATCCATTGGATACATTCCACAATCAAAAAAGTATCTCGCGCAACACTGGGATTACAGCAGCTCAACATTCATTTGGATTCACTTGGAATATGGTTGTAATGTAAGTGAATGAAGAGGAATGAACGGGGTATAAAAGTAACTTCCGGATGAAAGTATCTTCCACAAACAAAGTAGAGGAAAGGTATGGAAAGCAAAGTATATACAGAGTAAAATATCTTCTGTATAAATCAAAGAGGGATATTGGATGGGATAGGGTTAGATGGAAGCATCTTTCTTTCTTTCCGATGTGATAGGCTTAGATGGGAGTAACTTTCACTGGAGTGTCGGGGTCACCACTCCCTGTATCTGTATCTATATCTGTATCCTATAGACTAGGCTTAGATGGAAGCATCTTTCTTTCTCTCCGATGGGATAGGCTTAGATGGGAGTATCTTCCACTAGAGTGTCGGGGTCACCACTCTCTGTATCTGTATCTACAGAGACCGAACCATAGCCTGCAGTATGTGCAACTGTCAGATCTCCTCCAATTGGCGCTCTGCTGACACTTATCCATCTCCATCTTTCAAACCAAGCCCCAGGCCACTGCCTGCCTCCGATGAGACATCTCTCTTCTCTCTTCCACACCCCCAAAAGAATGTGCCACAAATCAAACGATCAATAAGAGCGTGGGGAGGGAGAGCAGAAAATGTAAATGATTTCCAACGCTTTATTATCACACGCTGTGGCCTGGGGCCTGTGTGGCATGAGCATGTGCACCACAACTTAGTTAATGTGGCACTCCAATCGCGACCGATCCATAGAGATGCCGCCGCGGGAGGGAGACCACACACAAATCCCCTCCGCAATAGGCGGGGGCGCAGAGGCCACGAGTTAAAGGGTCACAACATCTCGATATATAGAGACATATTTTCTAGGTGACAAACTTATTATGAGATTCCCGAATCCCCCACCCGAGGGCTTAGAACCAGAACGAAGTGAGATGCAATCAACATCTGAGATAAGCGAGCGACTAACGAGCGCCCCATCCCCCCCGCTCCCCACTCCCAAGTGTCAGGCAGTCAATTTACGGGCCCAAAACAAAGCGCTAAGAACACCAAACAGCCTCAGAGAGAGACTTGCCACACGACGAACGACGGCACAGAACACAACAACAGGTTCAACACGAAATCAGGGAGGGGGTAGAGGGCAGGGGGGACCACCAAGTGATTGAAGCGACACGACGAACCCAGGTATCGGAATCAGAAACAGAATCAGTGTTTTAGGGCCAGAGTTATTAGCCAAGAGTCGAGTGGCCAAGAGCGTTCTTATTCGTGCAACCTGCTGGCTTCCAAGTACACATAAAAAACAAACCTAAACGCTTGAGGCAGCTCGAGAGCCAGAGGTTTGGGGTGGGGAACACAAATTTATGGCTAATTGCAGACCGCGAGTCGCACTAAACGATCGGCCGGGCCACACATTCCCTGCCTCCCACACGCGGCGTGTCGCCTGCCTGCCTGCCTGCCTGCCCCTTCAATCAAGTCGATCGAAGACTCTCAATCTCCGAGTCTCAGCCGCTGGCGCTTCACGGCTCTAAGCTCCAAGCTGGCGCTCATTCGGATTGGATTACAAGCCAAAAGAACGACGGAGACGGAGTTGGGACTGTGACTGAGGCAACGGTAGATTTATGCGTTTCATGGGGCATGGGGCAGGCAGCATCGTAAATGCAGCAGCAGGCAAGCAGGCATTTCATTTGATTGACAGACACAGAGCGAGCTTCACAGTTTAGGATGCAATTAAGATGGAAATTCCTTAAACGAGGCACTAAAAGAAAAGCAGGAGGGGAAGGGGAGATGCTAAGTAGACCAGGGATTACTCATCGAAATGGAACTTTCCCCCCCACAGAAATGGCTACAGCTTCAAGTCGCAGCAAATCCTCAGCAACCAGCAGCAGCAGCAGCAGCAGCCAGAGCCCCAACAGCAGCAGCAGCAACAGAATCTCCTTTCGGCCGGAATGACGGTGAAGACGAAGCGGGACTGGGACATCAATGATGCCATTGTGCCGCATGTGGCAGACCTGGAGTTCGACGAGTTCAGCGAGTGGAGCGACGGCC
Organism: Drosophila algonquin; assembly: GCA_035041765.1. NCBI lineage: Eukaryota > Metazoa > Arthropoda > Insecta > Diptera > Drosophilidae > Drosophila > Drosophila algonquin. The sequence goes on from JAWNKY010001184.1 coordinate 1,428,317, forward strand.
ATGTGCGGCACATCTACTCGCTGCACAACGAGGAGGCCAAGAAGCACATCTCCGGCTGGGCGATGCGCAACACCAACAACCACAACGTGAACATCCTGAAGAAGAGCTGCCTGGGGGTCCTGGTCTGCTCCCAGCACTGCGTCCTGCCCAACGGCTCGAGGATCAACCTGCGGCCGGCGATCTGCGACAAGGCGCGACGCAAGCAGGAGGGCAAGCAGTGCCCCAACAAGAGCTGCCGGGGCGGCAGGCTGGAGATCAAGCCCTGCCGCGGCCACTGCGGCTACCCCGTGACCCACTTCTGGCGCCACTCGGGCAACGCCATCTTCTTCCAGGCCAAGGGAGTCCACGATCACCTGCGGCCCGATCCCAAGAACTCGAGTGTCTCGAAGCGAGCCTTCGGCAGGATTCCGCTCGGCGGGAAGACCTCTGTGGGCGCCAGCAATCCCAAGAAGTCCGTCATTGCGGGTCTGGTGAAGCAAGTGAAGCAGCAGCAGCAGCAGCAGGTGAGTTTCCCCACAGTCGAGTCTCCAATTGATGGATAGCCTAATCCTACGAGTGTCTCTTCCAGCAGAATCTCTTGGGAAAGGGCATCAAGGGGCATCATCGTCCGACGGCGGCCAGCAATCCCCTGAGCCACTCCGCCGCCCCTGCCCTGGACATCTACTCGTTCAATGGCTGCGGCAAGTGCCACACCACCTACAGCCACTGCACCTGCCACAGCTACCTGGAGGCGGCTGGCCACCAATCCTCGAGCTACGCGGGCAACGGCGTGGCGGGCGGGTGGCCGCTGAATGGTGGCGAACCCACGAGTTTGGGGAATCCCTGCGAGAGCTCCGCGAATGTGTTCACGGTGAACCACCAGCACATCACCTACAACTACCCCACCATCTACCATGCCACGCCGGCGGCTGCCACGGCGCCCAGCAAGTCCCCGGGCCTGCCGTACGCCTGCATCTCCGAGCTGGCGGCAGCCTCCTACCAGCAGCAGCAGCAGCAATCCTCCAGCGGCGGCTACGGCAACGCCATGTGCCACCAGGGGGCGAGTGCCTACGAGTCGAGTCCCCAGCTGGCGACGCCAGAGCCCGAGTTCATCAACTACTCGCAGATCAAGCAGCACCTGGGCGGCCTCCAGGAGGAGGTGGCCTGCAAGGGGGAGGACCAGGGGCAGGGGCAGGGCCAGCCAACGGTCAAGTATAATGCCACCGTGGAGACGCAGCCGCTGGCGTATGCGGAGGAGAACTACGACTACTACTACAGCAGCCATCGGGAGGCGAAGGTCCTAGGCCAGGACTACGATCTGCAGCAGGTGCACCACCATCCGCACCAGCAGCAGTTCCCCCCCGGCGGCGTCTCCGCTGCAGGACACTTCTACGAGAGCGCCAATGGCTACAACGGAGTCAGCTACTTCGATACGGGAACCACAGGCCCGCCCGCCTCCTCCTCTGCGTCCGCCTCCACTGGTCAACCCGATCCTGGCAGCGCCTCCGGCTATGGATCCTACTACGATCACTACTCCTCGTACGAACAGCAAATGGCACAGATCGCCCAGCCCTCGATAGTGGCAGTGGCCCCGCCCCCGCCGCCCCCACCGCCCACGCTCACGTACCACCATCATCATCATCACCACTTGCACCACCCAGCGGCAGCAGCTGCCACACATGCGGCCCATTGATAGATAAGTACTTAAAGAGAGACAGAGAGAGAGAGAATCACTCACTAGTTAGTAGCGTTTAGTTTAGTGATAGTGATTAGTGGCGAAATCTTAATTTCCAAACAAAAACGTATTTGTAGTGTTAACGAATTGTTTTCTTTGAAAATAAATTATGAAAAATGTGTTGATTCTTTACGCAGTTTGAATTTCCTTTACAAGCAGCGCCATCTAGCGGGTAGGGGCGTCACCACCTTGTTAACAGTTATACCATGCGACCAAAACACAATCTAAAAGCATGTTAGCTAACAGCTGCTAAAAAGTACAACATGGACAAATCTAACAGCAGTTAGCTAACAGCTGCTAAAAGTAACAACATGGACATTTAGGACATTTTGTTACATTTTCTGTTAACATGAAATCTCTCGAAAAACTCATACAGACAACGCATAAATGAGCTCTCTCGCTCGATTTTGATAACACAGCTCTGTCAACAGACAAGTTCAAGAAATGTCCGCTGCTAGGGGCGCCACTTAACAGCAAAAGATTGCATTTCCTTACGTCTTACGTCATATTTCACTCACTTACGTTTATGCGGTTGTTTGAACAAAGTGCCTTGTGCGTAGCAGTTCCAATCGAATAAAAGCAAGGTACAAAAAAGCGAATAGGTACAACCGCAACAGTCGTCGGCCGTATCAGCTGCGTAATTTTCATTCGAATTCCAACCAACAACGAAACGAGCTTGCGTCGTGGCGAAGTGCTGCTAATTAAGTAACTTTTTGTACATTTTCTACTGCCGGTTCCCGCTCCGCAAGCACAGCACACACAACCTCCAACCTCCTCCCGAGAGCTACATAATGGTGTACCAAGTGAAAGACAAGGTGAGTGGAATGAATCATCTGTGAATAAATGTGAATCTGTGACAAGTTCCGGCTCCAATGCCCCACTAAATAACCTTCAACCCCGTGATCCAATATGAAGTGGAATTGGAATTCCTATTTCTTTTGCTCTCATTTCGTTTCATTTCATTCTCCATTCTCCACGCTTTTGCCATACGTTCGCTAACGACGGAAAGAGCGGGGGAAAGAGCAATGGAGGTGTCGTCTGTGGCTGTGGCGGCGGTGGCCCCCACGAAGTGTTGTTGTCGCTTTTTCGAATGTCAGGGGAAAGGGAAACAGCAACAGCGAAAAGAGAAAGAAGGAAAGCCAAAAGCCAAAAACCAGTATGAGAATAGCATAGAGAAAGAGAATGATAGAGAGAAGAGAAGGAGACGGAGACGAGAGGCAGGTTATGATATCATCTCTTAAAGATGACCATTTCCCTCCCTGCCGTCTGGTGTCATAGGAATCCGGAGGAGCACAGAATTTGTAGTGGAATATGTAGTGGAATTTCCTATTCATTTGGGACTTATTGAGTAATCTCTGCCCATAGATATAGTCCAGTCCATGGACGACTGTGTGTGCGAGCGAGTGTATTCAGAGCATGAGTTAGCAATAAAACGCTATCGGGTCGCTCGGTCTCGGGGCCTAATTCTCGGGGTTACAAATACACTCGTACAGCCCAGGGGTACAGCAGGGTGTACTAATTTTTACGCGCCATTCAAGAGACGGAGAGCAGAGCGTCTGGCATTGCCCCCCTCCTACGAGTACGACGGACGGAAAGGGGTTGCAAACCGGTTCAATGATTGCCCTGCAAAATCTCATTCGTATTCACATTTACATTCCCTCTTGGCACTCGTAAATACTACTAAAATATCAAATATTGCGTCAGAGAGTGTGAATACTATATTTTGTGTTCTGTAGAGCACAAGCTAATCACTAACCCCCTTGAACGTTTGTGGTTTAAATTTCTCATTAGAAAACCGCAAACGAAAATATGTTCCTTCTTATCGGCGTAAAACCACTTTAAACATTCCTCTAAAAGTACAGAAATGTCAAAATTTAATGCATTCAAAAGTGAATTAATCATGGAATTAATCATGGAATGAATCATCCCTTAGAATAGATCATCTCTGGTTAGATTTCTTACTCATCATTCCCCCAGAACTTGTTCCGTTTTATCCGTAAGCCAGATCCGGTTTCCCACTCCAACCTCCCCCTCCCACACCCCCTGGGGAGTCACCTGCCGAATGCCAAATGCCAGGCAGTAATTCCATTAGAGCCATTTCTTTGACTCTGTTTTCAGCGATTACCATCGCGCATACCAACCCGCAAATTAATTAGAGGTCACCGCCGGCGGCGACGACGGCAAAACGTGACAGAGGCGGAGCCCACCCAACACCCCCCAAATGACGCCCAACCCCTTAGGTTCGTGTCGCTGCTGTGGCGGGGGGGAAAGGGGGTGTAATTCATGTTTTTATTGGAATTTACATGTAAACACTCGTCAATTATTCAAAAGCAGAAGCAATTCTTTGGATTGGATTGGATTTCGTTGTGAAATTCCGTCATGGCCAGAAAGCATTTCAATCGAATGGCAAAAATGTGGAGATCGGATGGGGAACACAGAAAATATAGAACATCGAACTGGGGGAACCTCATTAACATCCGATTAGCACCTATAGGAAAACCAGAGGAGAGGAATTGGTGGGGCGATGTCTGTGGGGGTTGCCAGGCCACACAGCACACACTTTGTGGCAGAAATACAGCCCTTATCGCGCACATGTCAAAGCGATAAGGCGGAGCAGGGAGTGCTGCTACAGTGTAGCCCCAGTGGATCAACGTGCGAGAGAGACTCCCCACACTTTTCCCCAAAAGTGGGTCAATCGGGGTTGGAAAAATGCTCATTAGATAACCCATTATGTATCCATCCCCTTTTTCTCTCTGTCAGGCTGACCTCGATGCCCAGCTGAAGCAGGCAGGCGCTAAGCTGGTGGTCCTGGACTTCTATGCCACCTGGTGCGGACCCTGCAAGATGATCGCCCCCAAGCTGGCGGAGCTGGCCACGCAGTATGCCGACAATATTGTCATCGTCAAGGTGAGTCACAGTCGTCCTCCCATAATGAACTTTATCTACATCGATCTGTCTTTATCTACATCTGCAGGTCGATGTCGATGAGTGCGAGGACATTGCCATGGACTACAACATCTGCAGCATGCCCACGTTTGTGTTCATCAAGAACGGCACCAAGGTGGAGGAGTTCGCCGGTGCCAATGGCCAGAGGCTGGAGGACGTCATCAAGGCCAACATCTAAGCCAGATGGGACAGCCCCCCGCCCCATTCCTCTCTACCACGACACACCACCCAGCTCTACGAGTTCTACATAAACATTTAGTTAATTATTCCATAAGTGCAGAGTGGATGATCGGAAATCAGGAGTGTTGTTTGTTGTCCGCCAATCGAAAGAAAACTGCAGTGCAGCAACTAAAAAGTGAGATACTAGTGGCTTTTAATCGTTTAAATATTTGCTTAATTAACAATCACACACACACACTAAACGAATTGTAGACACACACACACACAAGCGTATGAAAACTTTATAAGAAATAAATGTAACACCCGTTCTATCCGTTTGTAAATCGCATTCGCTGTCATTCATTCATTCATTCAATGGTTGCACAAGTGGCAGTGACAGTGGCAAGACAGGGGCAAAGAGAGAAAGGGGAGACTATGGCGAAATGGTAGCCTAATCAAATATCAGTAAATGGCCCACAAGAGCTGCGTAATCATCCAGACAATTGCAGCGATTAAATAATCAGATTAGATAAGATTTGGTATGGGATTGGCCTGGATTGGGGATGGGTGGAAGCTCCGAATGTTTCCCCATCTGTGGGTATCGTTTAAAGGCAGCAAAGGCCATCCCAAGTTGTGGAATGGTGTCCTTCCATATAGAAATAAATCCTTTCTTTCCCCGCTTTTCATTTGAAATTTTCTTATTTTCCATTTAGCCAAGACTTGCACCCAAGAAGAGTATCCAAGACTTGAACCCAATCAGAGTGTCTACTACTATCACATGCAACCCTGTACCCAAGGGGCTTTGGTAGCCCAGGGTAACACCATTTATAAGGTAAGGTAAACTGTATTGGTTGAAAGCCCTGGCTAAACTTGGCTCCCACCTAGCATATAGACATATCTTGCGCTCGCTTTGCTCGTTTAATCGTGACAAAATAGAGCAGAAAATCCCACAAAGTTTTGACATCAAGAGAAAAATTCCCCTGCTATTTGCCGTCAAAAGAGGGAACAACTGTTCCATGGGATTTTAAATCTAATACAAAAGTTTATTCCGATTATTCAAATTTTTGTGCAGCGGCGTCGTCTGGCGTTCGCTTTCGTTCTCCGATTCTGTGGCTCTGCGAACACTTGATTTCGGTTTTTTATAGACCGACCGCTTGCCCCTTTCCCCCCTCAGCCCGCGCGCGTGTGTGACAGAAACCCAGAAAGAAGAAACAGAATCAGCAACAGAAATAACAATAACGGAAAAGAAAAGAAAACGAAAAGGAGAGGCAGCCAAATGTTCTGAGAATTTGCATAATTTTCGGGTCTTTGTTTCGGTTCTCGGAATTGTATAACAGAAGCGAGGAGCAAGGAGAGAGAAAGAGGCAGGAGGACGGCTGCTAGTCCTCCCCCCCTCCACCAGCCCCCCCACAAATGGCAAACGCAGCCCAGCGCTGCCAGCGTCGCCCTCTGCACCATAGTCGTCGTCTGCGTCGTCGTGGGGTCCGGGGATGCAGCAGCAGCCGCCACGGATCTGCAGCAGCAGCTGACGCCTGAATCTGACCGAATCCGAGTCCCATCCGAGTAGCACCGTGCCCCGTGCCGCATAATGCCAAGTGCCTATTACGCGCCACTCGACCAGCCACAAACATCGACCGACGACGACGACAACGACGACGAGGAGGCCATCGAGAGGCATCAACACCAGCGGCGCCCCAAGGGTGGTGCCGCACCCCGTATACCGTTCCTAACACCCCACTCGCTGCCACCCCCTGCCATGGCCCACCTACGCGGCTCCAGTGGCGTCTGGGGGGCCAGGCGACGCTGCCTGCTGCCCCTTGTGGGTGCCCTGCTCCTGCTGGCCTTCTGCTACTTCACCCTCGGCATGGACACGCGACTGGGCCTGGCTCTGGGCGGCGGCGGCAGCGGCGGCCCCACCGATGACTCCGATGATGGCATGCACAGCCTAGGTAAGCGCTCCCAGTCCCTCGGCCTGTCCCGCTTCCGGGTGATGTCCAGCCAACGCAAGACAATTGCCGCTCACTTTTATGCTCAAGACCACCTCAAGTACCTCAAAACGAATCGCAAGTCCAATCCTTCAATCGGCAATCCATATAGATCATGTGAGTGAGTGAGAGAGTCCTTTCCTCCCCCTCCTTACACCCCACAGCTCTGCCTCTGCTCTCCACTTCAGGTGAATGCATTCTCTCGACGCACTGGAAAGTGATTTACGCGAGCGAGAGAGAGAGGCACCCCACTTTCACTTTCTGTTTTTCCGTTGTTTTTTGGCCATTGGCCAGCGAGTGATACCCTACACGAACAGAGGGCATATGGGTTTTGCAGTGGAGAAACCCATTCCCGAAGTGGAAGCCTATTCCCGAACTGGAAGCCCCTTCCCGCCTTCTGTTCGGCCCTCGCGTTTTCTGCCGCTCGATGAGTAATTGGCCGCGGTTATTATCGCATGTAACTGGTCGATCCACTTCGCTTTTCGCTGTTTCTGTCGCTTCGGCTGTCAGTTTCAGTTTCTGGTTTTTGGTTTCATGTCGCTGTTGGCTGTCGGCTTTGCTGTTACATTATTTATCGCCCCACCGCCCCCCGCCACGCCACGCCCCTCCCGTTCGGGTAATTGCTCTAATTTAATAGGCATTGTCTTGCAAAGTCTCATACACTCCACCACACCCCACACCCCCTCACGCAACCCCTTTTTCTGCCTCCTCTTTGGCCTCCGTTTCTTTTTTTATATTTTTATTGCACGACGCGAAAACCGAGCCGTGGGCAAGGTCACATTTTCCTCGTCTAACTGGGGCTTTTCACTTCACAAGTGCCCTGCCCTCTCTCTCGGGGGTATATCAGTTTATGGGTGGAGAATGTGACAATAGATCATTAGAACTATGGATGGCACAGATAGTTCCATGCTGATAGTTCCACCTCCTCTATGGGTTATATCCTTATCGAAATCTTAGGGTAGGGTATTCCCTTCTTCTGTTAGCCAAGAAACATTCTTCCAGCTGTCGGGCCATACGAAATTTATTACCCAATTTCTCACGGTTTCTTCGCTGTTCCGGGAATAGCTAGAGAAGGGAATAGCCAGCTGGGGGGTGCATGGATGGCTCATGTCCACTTTGGGGCATAGGAGAGGAATAGAAGGTGGAACCATATCGATCGATTTCCTTTGGCGAAAGAAGGCATCAATTAAGGGCTCCCCCTTTTGGGTTCCGCCCATGAAATGACAAAGGGGTGTACGGGGAGGGAGTGGAAATCGTAATCGTACACACAAAATCTAATAACAAACGACTGCGACTCATATTTCAATCAGTTTCTGAGTTCTGAATGGCACACCCCATATTTTAATTGCACTTTTCCTTCCCCAACCTACGCCTCCACCCTTAGAGAGGGGCAGGAATGGGAGGAGGGTAGGGAGGGCAGGGTATAGGTATTTTCTATAGATTTTCCCCCATGGGTTGCCCCCATAATCTGTGCTCTTATCGTGGGGGATCAGATCATCTCCGGCAGTTTGTTTCGTTTTCAATGTCTTTCAATTGCGCGTGTCGAGTGCGCCCTTCCCTCTCTTCACTCTCTTGCCACACCTACACACACACACACACACAACAACAACAACTCAATTGCAACCGTCAAATTGCCATCAAAATGTCTAAACAAATGTTAACAATTTGTAAATTTCCGCCTCTCCAATGGATGGTATGGAAATCTTGAGTTATGAATCATGGAATCGAGAGATTAAGTAAACGAAAGCATTCATGAATGTGGATTCGCTTGCCACAAGACTGACTAGAGAGTAGCCCAAGAGAAGCATTCAGCTTTCAGCTGTCGAATGTGGAAATCTGAAACCTGCTGAGTTCTGGGTTTTCAGTCATAAGAAGGCTTCCATTTGGGGGCTCTCCATTTGGGAGCTCAAGCGGTGGGAAGGTTTATACTTAAGAGGGCTAAAAACCTTGAAGTCTGGTCGAAAAATCGGAAAAAGTAGTCACCAGTTGTCAGTCTTATAAAGAAAACTTGTCGTTAGCATTTTCCGATCTACAAGTGTTACTCTTAAACCTCTTCAGCTATAGAGGATATCTAAACCTTACAGACGTGCTACGCCAATCATTTTGCCCCTTGCCTGCCACGTATTTCCGTTCTTCCGTCAGTTGATAAGGCTCTGCATTCTTCTATGACTCAAAGACCTTCAAAATTGTGCCCTGAAGTCTGGGAAACAATGGGATACATCCTATCTGTCGTTGCCTCTTTGGGGGATACGAAATATTGGCACCACTTGCTCAGCGATCATTGATCTTTGTGATACATTTTAGTCACAAATTCTCTTTAGGACATTGATATGCAACATTGAGGGGCCCAAGCGACACCAGCAGAAACCCAGACAACATCATGAATCACATGTGTAGTAGCAGACGAATGATAAGTGGGGCATGCATCATTCGTGTTCAACAGCACTCAAAAACATGATGAAAGCGCTACATCAGTGATCGCTGTTCAAGTTGTGCCAAAATCTCGTACTTCGGCAAAGAATTACTAGAAATAAATCAAAGATTAAACCTTTTTTGTGGTTAGGATCGATAGTATCTTCCACCTTCCCCTTTCTTTGTTGAATAGTCAAAAAAAAGTCCCACAGGCTGCCACAAATCAATCAAGTGATTGGCCTATGTGCGGTCGGTCAGGTGCTCGGGGAATTCAGAATGAGTCTCCGCAATCAGCGGAGCAACCCCATTAGCCCAATTGGGACTCCGGCGGGTCTACCGTCTGCGTCTTGATTCACAACTCCCTAATGGCACCCCCCTCACCCTCCCCCTGCCCCTCCTCGCAATTAGTCATAAAAAAGTGGTACGTGCCTGGAGGTGGGGGCATATCTGCCGTAATATATCTACAGATTATTTGCCTTTGTTGTTCCTCGTGGCGTCCATCCATTCTCATTGTTAAGTGTTTGGTTTATCAGCCGCCGTCCGCCGGGGATCAAAGGGTGTGGGGGGAGGGGAAGTGTAAACACAAACACACACAAACACATGTGTGACGGGGTATGACGTCGTGGGGACAGCCCCACCATCAATTGGTTTTTTTTTTTACGATGCAGTTGGCTGTGATATCGGCAAATAAACCCGCGTGCGGCCGGACTGATTGTTGGATTGGAATCCGTCCACGTGGACTCTATTCATCATTCACTACCTTTTGTGGGTGACCACCCCTTACCCCTTCTGTGGGTGCCACCCTCTTTGCTTGTCCACCTTTTGTGGGGGCCCCTCCTTTTGTGGGTGCCCCTCCTTTTCTGGTTTCCCCCTTTCTATGGGTCACCTTCTGTGGGTCACCTTTTATGGGTCCCTCTGTTTACGGCGTCAATATTTAATAACTTATTAGTGCAATCGAATGGAGGGGGAACACATAGGTGTAATATCGCTTGGAATGGGGGGAAAAGGTGTATAATCACACGGAGGGGGAAGGGTCATTATCAGGGGAATGATATCGTTATATCGGGTGCACCCCATTCCCCTCTAGCATGCCATCAAAGGGGGTGACAGTTGTGGCAGTTGTTTTCCGGTTTTCACTCTGGGGAATTGTGGCTAGAGGGCAGGGGTAAGTGCCATAATGGCTACGCCACACGCATTAGAAGATCTACGGATAAGAATTTCATTATTGTGGCCCTTTTCTGGGACCTGCCAGCTCCTCCTCCTCCTCCTACTCCTCCTCCTCCTCCTCCTCCTCCTCCTCCTCCTACTCCTCCTCCACCACCTCATCCTACTCCTTCTTCTCCTCCTCCTTCTGCGACTTCTGACAATCCCAGCCCAAGATTTGCCTCTGTGAAATGCTGACGTGATTCAACCACGTAGAGATCACTGGGGGTCAATGGAGGCGAATTCTTTAGCAAATTGTAATTACAAATTCTGATTCATCTCTCTCTTTCTCTCCCTCTCCCTCTCTCTACAGATGGCATCCTCTCTCGTGCCCTCAACGAGACCCTGCACCTGTGCAGCGAGGGCCTCCTGGATCATCGGCTGTACGTGCAGGACCAGCCGCTGGCCCACTACGGACACCTGCCCATCATTTACTTCGTGACGCCCACGTATCCGCGCCGGGAGCAGATCCCGGAGCTGACGCGCCTCGCCCACACCCTGCTGCATGTGCCGCGGCTCCATTGGCTGGTGGCCAACGACCAGGAGGGATGCAACGAGTTCATGGATCTGATGCTCAAGAGATTCGGTAACCGTCAATCCGCAATCCCCTCTAGTTCCATAGCTAATCCGCTCTCTTCTGTCCCTCCCCAGGCATCCCCTACACCCATCTGGCCAGTCCCATGCCCAGCAATTTCCGCAAGGCAAAGCCTGCCCCCAGGGGCGTGGCCAATCGGAGGGCCGCCCTGCAGTGGCTGCGGCAGCGGAACCTCACCAACGGCGTCCTCTACTTCGGGGACGACGACAACACCTACGACCTGCGGCTCTTCTCCGAGATCCGGCAGACGCAGCTGGTGTCCATGTTCCCCGTGGGATTCATCGCCGATTACGGCGTCAGTGGTCCGGTGGTGCGAAAGGTAAGATGATCTCTGGACAGGATTAACTGATTTGTAACCCTTTTCCTGTTCTCTTTCTCAGGGCAAGGTCGTGGCCTTCCTGGACTCGTGGCTCGCGGGCCGACGCTGGCCCGTGGACATGGCCGGTTTCGCGGTGAATCTCGAGTACATGGCCCAGTTTCCGAACGTGAATATGCCCTACAAGCCGGGCTACGAGGAGGATCGCTTCCTGCGCAGCATCGCCCTGAAGCTGGACGACATCGAGCCGCGTGGCAACAACTGCACGGAGATACTCGTGTGGCACACACAAACCAAGAGCAAGAAGGCGGCGGTGGTGCGGCTGGAGAGCGAATATCTCGATGGGCGCTCCAATCTGGGGGCGCTCTTTCGTTCCCTGAAGATCATGGGCGTGGCCAGTGCCTCGGATACGGAGGGTAGGTGCACGTGCCCCCGTTGTATGCACCAGTTACTGATTGTCCATTGCTTTGCAGGTCCCAAGGCGCTGATCAGCAAAAATGGCAAGGCTTCGGCTCACTCGACAATCCTGAGCTGAGGATCCCCACAGCGCGCCCCATCCCCATTCCAGGGCATCTCTGGAGGGGCAGACACGTCCAAGCAAACGTTGACTTAAGCTCGAATGAAGGAGAGATGCTGCCTGCCTATGCCCCCCCGTGCTCTCTCGATCTTCTGATGCTGCACAATTTCCCATCACTGATTGTTAATTAGTTTTGTAGATACTCCCCCTCTCTCTCCCTCTCTGTTGCTCTTCAAGCGAGTGTCTGTGGTGTGTCTGTGTGTGTGCTCTCTCTCTTCAAGCGTGTGTCTGTGTGTGCTCTCTCTCTCTCTATCAAGTGATAATCAAATAAGTAAGAAAGACAGACAGATAGACAGGTCTCTTCCTCCTCTCTTTCGCTCTCTCACGCACTTAATTTAGTGGCAGGTTTTAGCGTTTTAGTTAGTGGCTTCTCATAGGTTGTAAACCCAAAGAAAAAGCAAAGAAATGCCACCCCATATCATCGAAGATCGAATCAGGCGGGGAGTGGAGGGAAGGTTAGACCTTTGGGTCGGTTCAGTTCTATGTCATCAAAATATACCTATAGAATATAGAATATATATGTAGCCTATAAGCATATACCCTGTAAGCATAAACCCTGTAAACACATACCCTGTAAGCATATACCCTGTAAACACATACCCTGTAAGCTAATACCCTGTAAGCATACCCTGTAAGCATATACCCTGTAAGCATAACCCCTTGTGGCAGAGAGCGGATACAATAAATGCGATGGTTTTTTAAAGCTTTTCTCCAAAAACAAACAAATTTTCGCTTGTTTTTTTTCAGTCTCCCAAAAGGTAAGGGGAAAATGGTTTTCCATGCCACTGTGTGTGGCAAGTGTGACGGGTGGGAATGTGGCATAAAACAGCAAACAATACTTTTCAATTAACTTTCAGCTCAACCCTTTAACCGTATCCACACAGTCGTTGCATGCCACATCCGCAGCATCGCTTTTCCTAGTGGTTCTTTCCGCTTTTCCATTTCCACATTGAAGAATGGAAGGATGCCCCTGCCCTCCCCCCAATCTCCTCCCACCCTCCTCCTAAAAGCATTCATTTCATGCTGGCTGCAAAAGTCGAACAGCACTAAGAAAAAGTTGCAACATTCCATTGCTCCTGCTCCTCTTCCTGCCCCTCCTCCTGCTGTCGTATATCTTCTAAATTTCGGATTGGAACAGCTTAAGAGTCGAAGCCTGGGATACCCTGTAGAATGCATAGTCCAGAGCCATGGATATGCGACTCCAAAAAGGAGGAGGACTTTCAGGCAACATCCAGCTGCTTCTGTCGATTCCAGGACACCAGACAGCAGACAGCAGGAGGTAGCAGGAGCAGCAAGCGAGGGAGGGAGGTAGCAGGAGCAGCAGCTAGAGAGGGAGGAGGTAGTTCTTCTTTCAGAGAGAGAGAGAGAGACAGCAGGAGCAGCAGTCCCTGTGAATGGTGCACGAACGTGTTGCATATGCATCTTCTTCAATGTGAAGTTATGAGGCAAGAAGTTTCCGTGGAGAAGCAGGAGCTGCAGCAGAATGGGGCATCCCACGTGGAGCTGCAGCAGCAGCATGTGGCATCCCGCATGGATCTGCTACGTGTGAATGGTGGGTGCAGCAATTGGGGGCAGATAAATAACCGCTCGTGTGCCACTCGCTCCAACTCTTTTCCTCGAAATTTGTTTGGCTGGAAAATTGCTTTAAAATGCTGCAAGGGGAGGGGAGGGGGCCTGGGTTAGGGGCAAGTCTTTCATTAATACTCGAGTGGCAGGAACCTTGGTGGTATGCAGGTTCTTTTCTCCTTTCAACGGGCATCGGGCTTCGCTCTGTCAAAGGACTCTTTCCTGCTGCTCCTGCCCCTCGTCATTGAGGAAGTGGCAGCAACTCAGCCACGGGAGTGGCCAGCGGGCATTAGGCCATTAAAGCTAATTATACAGAGCCGCCTCCCCCCCACTCAGCCCTTGTGCCACTCGTTCCCTGCCCCAGGATATGCCCCATTCAATCCTCTAGCACCAGAGGCTGCCACACGCCTTATTAAGCACAGTCCTCGCTCATGATGGCTGCCGTCGTAATGCGAGTGCCACTGTGCCACAGCAGACAACTCGATGATGGGGTCGGGCGACTGATGTTGCAAATGAAGTCGTTGGCATGCCCACCCCCGTGCCCCCGCCCCCTTGAGCTCTGATTTTGCGTCCACTTGAACTGTAAATGGGAAAACCGCAAAGCCATGGATGCGAACAGGACACCAGTCGAAGCGATGCGCCACACTTGGTGTGGCAGCAGCAGCAGCAGCATAGGAAATGGAATACGGAAGTGCAGCAGTGCCCCATGACCCTGTTCCCCCTCTTTGCCCACCATTGCAATCCCTGGTTACGGATCCTTGAAAGCTCTTTCTTCTTTATTTATGGAATCGAATCGAGTCTCGGCGGCAGTCATCAGCGAGTCCGGTAGTCGTAGCCCGCGTTTGCCGCCACATTCCAGCCCCGCTGTCTAAGGGCCATTGCTCGTCCCACCATCAGACGAGGCGGCCCAATGTAGAGGAAGGCGCGGTGGGCGCCAAAAGCGCGAGGGGGGCGTCGGCCAACCCGGCGACGGGGGTGGCGGCGGCCAGACTGGCGATGGGGGCGACGGCCACGGGAATGGTGGCGCAGGGGCGGCTGTCGAATGGCCCTGCCGCTCCTGGCTGCATCGTAGGCCTGGATCTCCCGGTTTATCCACTCAAAATCCCAGCCAGAGTTCTCCCCCTCAGTGTCCTCCATGCCGTTGTCGGGTCGCCATCCGCGTGGTCCCAGGACCATCCGCAGACCAATCGCACGTCCCACCAGCATCCGGCGGGGATCCCCAACGTAGCGGGGGGGACGTTCACCAGACCGTTGACGAGGGGGTGGCGGCGGCAACGGCAGCGGCTGTGGCACAGCCTCCAGTGTGGCTTCCAGCATTCGGTTCAGCAGTGCCTGAGCCCGCTCGAAGTCCGAGTGTGCCACACGTCCGGCTTCCAGCAGTCGGTTTGTGAATTCCTGAAGGACTTCGCCCATCTGTTCCTCTGGCTCTGCATCTGCTTCTGCTTCTGGCTCTGCCTCTGCATCCCCTCCTGCCTCAGCATCTGCGCCTGCATTTGCTGCTGCTCCTGCCTCAGCATCTGCTCCTGCCTCAGCATCTGCTGCTGCCTCTGCTGCTGCCTCTGCTGCTTGGGGTTGCCCCAGCGCTTCGTTGGAGAACTGCTGGCGGTACAGTTGCATAAACCTGGCCTCCTCCTCCTCGCGATCATCCACTTCCGGTGGATCGATGGTCAATGAAACACTCGACATATCGATTACGCCTCCGATTCCGTTTCCGATTGATTTTTCCACAATTATTATTTTGCTTTTAATTTCCAAAAAAATTTACAAATATTCTACTAAAAAAATTCTGTTTTGTGTTTCGATTTCCGTTCTGTTCGAATCGGATCCCGTGTGTAGACTGAAATATTAGGGGTTGGAGCGGGGGGGTGCCCTGCGGCCTGCTTTGATCCTTTGAAATATTCTAAAAAAAAGTAGCTTTAGTATCTTTTGTAGCTGTGTGTATCTGTCTATCTATGTATCTGCATCTATCAGTCAGTAATAATTACAGCAGGAATTTCAAATGCGTGCGGAGGGGCGGGGGCGGGGGCTTTGTCAATTACCACGCCCACACCCACACTCTGCGCCCCCCTCTCCAACAGCTTAACAAGTTAATTTCCACACAATGTTTGCGGCTTGAGTGCGAACAAACAAATTGCGTGGCATTTCCGGTGGACTCGCAGCAGGAGGTCCCCTCCCTCCCCTTCCCTCCCCCTCGGATTGGAGTGGCGACAGCAGCAGCAAAGAGACCAACAAATCAATTGGCTTGCAACAACGACAACGACAACAGGAGCAGGAGCAGCAGGAGACATGAAAGAAGGGTGTAGCGAGGGGCGGGGAGGTGGTAAAGCGAGAGGCGGGGAGATGGTGTAGCAAGGGGCGGGGGGTAGTAAAGCGAGGGGCGGGGGTCGGGAGGGTGCTGCTGCTGAAATGAGGTTGACCCTAAACAACCGCCAATCAATGCTACCGCCAGACGCACACAGGAGGGGACACAGGAGGGGGGACACACGGAACAGAGGGACACGGCGGACACAAATTGAAAATTGACTATTGATTGAGGCACGAACGAACACTACCGCTGCCACTGCTGCCACATGCCGGCACTGCCCTCTGCCACACCCCTCGAGTATCCTGTAGTGCCCCCTCATCGCCTCCCTCCTCCCATCTCCCTTCTATATCGTAACTACAGGCAGGAACATTAATGTGTAAATTATTATTACTAATACGACATGTGGTCGTCAATGGGTGAATGGCTGAATGGCAATGAGAGAGGAGGGGAGAGGGGAGGGGAGAGGGGTAGGGGAGTGAGTGCGGTAAGTGCATTGAGAGAGAGTGAGCGAGGGTGGCTCCTAGAGTAGGGATGTGGGATAGTCTAAGGGGGGATCTACAAAGAGGAGAGTGAGTAAGGAGAGGGCATAGACAGAGAGAGAGAGAGAGAGAAAAAGAATGAGGGCAGCGCCTAGGGGATAAATCCGGGGATATAAACTGGAATATAGGCACTATATACACACAATATACACACCATATATACATAGATATATCTAAATATATATAATATCCCCTGGGCTATTTCATTTCTATTTTTCCTCACACTCAAAGGAAGATTCAAAGGATCCAAACCTTTGCAAAGGTTCCACAAGTCCAACTTTCACACAAAATATTTCTATAATGTATTTGAGGAGCAGTAAAACGCCTCCAAATCTTACGATTTGTGAAAAGAATAACCTGAAGACTGTGTTTATGTTCGATTCCCATCGTTCCTATACGGTGGTAAGAGACCCGAGCTTGACTTAAGCAACCCTGAAATCCTGTGCAACCCTGAAGTAAAGCAAGTCACTTAGTGACATAACCTGAACCTTTACTCACTTTCTGCCACGACTCTGGATTTTGGGATACCCCAGAAGTCTGCCCCCACTTCATCATACTGAAATGATCTACTGCTGGAGAACAGCTGAATGGCCAAAGGACAGTCACAGGTGAACGTGTCTCCATCCACGCTGAATGGCCAAAGGACAGTCACAGGTGAACGTGTCTCCATCCGCGATGAATGGCTTAAGGACACTCACACGTGAACGTGTCGTACTATGGCCAACCATGGACTAACCCTTGGAGCAACCCTCTCTTGGCTTGATTCTCGATTTCCTGATTCCCCGATTCCCAATTAAATGCATTCCACGCACAGGCACAGGCACTCCCACAGTTACACTCGCACTCACATGCACAGGCCGATTGGTGGCACACGAAATGTGGCATACATTTGCATAGCATGCCCATGTATCAGAGTGGGTGGGGGGTGGCAGCAACAGGGATCTCCTTTGGTGCCAAAACGTTAATGCAATAATAAATTTTATTTCTACACGCACACAGAGACAGGACACACAGAGGACACACACACAGAGGACTCGGACACTCTTACACACTTTTGGGGGTAAATGCACACACACACACACACACACACACACACTGACACTTACACAGATACGTATTACGTACGTATAAAAACTAATTACACGCCACAATGATTACATTTTACAACGCCATCGAGCATTTTGTCCCGAGCAACAACTACAGAGAGAACGACAGCAGCAGCAGTGGCAGCAACAGTGGCAGCAACAGTGGCAGCCCCAAGTGTTGCACAAACAGAAGGAGGCAGAGAAAAAGAAAGAGAGATAGAGACGGTGGTGGGAGAGAGTCGGAGGTGGTGGAGGTATAAAGTTTGGGTCCAAGCCCTACAAAATGCTACCAGAAAGGAAAGGGTTATTCCAGAGATAAAAAAAACAGAAAGAAGAGAAAGAAGAGAGAGAAGAGGGGAAGAGAGAGAGAGAGAGGAAAGCGGAGGGAGCGGCGGGGCGGGGTAAGGTAAAACGAGTTACATGCCACATGCCCCATGGCAGTTAGAAGTCGAGTACAAGTGAGTTATAATAATAATAGTGGTAAAAACTTTCCACTCAATGAATGACACCTTCGGGGGCGCCACAGCCGACACCACACCACGCTGCCAATTCGAATCGTTGCAACGCCTTGGGGAGGGGGGCAGGAAATTTATGCAGAAATTTAAGCTTAAGAAAGAGGCAGGTGGCAAGAGGCAGGAGGCAGGTGGCAGAAGGAAACCCCATGGAGCGCTGGAAAACCACTGGAAAGCCAATTGCCGCCGCCTCAACGGGGGAGCTCCACTTTTCCACTCCTTCAACGGCTGAAAGTCTCTGCCACAGCGGCTGCCAGGGGGGGCAGTTGCAACTCACGAGAGTCAACAGAACAACCAGCAGGCCGCATGCCACATCATGCAGCATTCAGTATTTTTCAGGCATATTTTAATCACCACAACAATATCGCATCAACGCTTCAGCGAGTCCGCGAACGGACATTGTCCGTTACTCTTGTCCTGCCTCTGCCACCGCCAGCTGCCACAAACATTTCATTCACCTTTCGCTCTTCACTGTTTTCACTGTTCTTTTCTGTTCTGTTCATCGTCCGTCGAAATGCGATTATTGTACACGACAGACGGAAGGACGGAGAGACAGGCGGAGAGACAGACGGACGCTCCTCAAACATGGTTTGTGTTTTAATTATAACTGCGGGGCAGGCAGAGGCAGGACCCCCGCACAGGAGACGACTCCAGTGGATCGCTGCGTTACATGCGTTTTGCTGCACACACACACAGTCCAGTGGCTGCCACACTCGACTACTGCCACTCCTGCCACTCCTGCCACTACTCTTCTCTCTCTCTTGTAATCTTGTTGAATGCTCAACTTCCAGGCGGCAGGAAGGAAGGATGCTGCTGCCTCCACTTTTGGGTTTTATTGAAATTCATTGAGGCATTGAGGCAGACTGCGGCTGGTGATGAAAGTAGCCCCAAAAAAAACTAAAAAAAACCAAAAGCACATTGAAGCACTTTAGAGACTGAGACACCAAAGGTGGCATTCAGCAGAAGACTAGCAGAAGGCTAGCATCTTTTGGGGGCAGAGAAGTGAGGGTCCTTTCCCCACTATGCCCATTCCCACTGGCAGTGAGTGTCCTTCGCTGACCCTGCCACAACGATATGCGGCTGATGCACACATCAATGGCCATGTGTGGCGAACAGACAAAAGTCCAGGACTCCAGGAGTCCAGAAGGGCGACTCCAGGACAATGGCATTCCCATTGGCATTGAGTAATGTGCGAAAATTTTATTATAAAATTAAAATGAAATGCCTTTACCCTCCCTCTCAGCTCTCGACTGCAATTAAAGGCTGCCCCTGCCCCTGCCCCCGCCCCTACTGCCACCCATTTCCATTTACCATTCACCATTCAGCATTTTCCATTTTCATTTACATTTCCATTGGTAATGTTAACGTCATTTCCAGAACGAGGCAGGAGGCACGAGGCACGATGCACTGCTGAAGGGGCATACGGATACGCATCTCCATTTGACCATTGAAATATGGGGAGAAACAAGACAAATTATTGGCTTTTCTCATGCGTTGAGTGGAGGCACACACACACAAACGAGTGAAAGGGGAAATGCTAATTGCTTGCAACTAAAATAATGAATGAATTAATCAAGGGAACGAATCAATGAATAATGAATACACTAGTACTCGTACTCGTATCTTTCTTGACATTCTTTGGAGATACATAAAACTCTCATCTGCAATCCCAAATCCAAAAGCAATTCGCGCTTTTTTCAAAACAACTTACATTTCATGTGCATGACGAGACTGGCAGACTGATGTGGAGGTGGCTGAGCTTCCTGCGCTGGCGGAGGAGGAGAATGTAGATGGATTTTACTTCAAAATTGTTTCCAATTTACGCGGTCTGGCAACTCCTCTGCTGATATGATTGCCTAAGAGAATTCGTATCCGTCAGATAAACAGGGGTTATGTCTATCTGCCTATCTTCTTAGTATAAACATAGCATATGTACGTCTATTGCTTATACATTTTGGAGCTTGAATATTTCAACGATTATTCCATTAAAAAACATTTTCATTTTGGGCAACTTTAAATGACGGAATTTTGGCTTTCAAATTCGCTTTTACATCTATGTAGCTTCTACATCATTTCTACATCTATGTATGTGAGTCTATTGCTTATATGTTTTGAAGCTTGAATAGGTACCCGATTATTCCATAAACAAATATTTGGATTTTGGGCCACTTTAAATGACGGAATTGTGGTTTAGCTTTTACATCTAGCTTCTACATCATTTCTACATCTACATCAATGTATGTGAATCTAATGCTTATACATTTTGAAGCTTAAATATGTCTTCAACTATTCCATGAACAAACATTTGAATTTTGGGCAACTTTAAGTTACATCTAGCTTCTACATTATTTCTACATCTACATCTATGTATGTGAGTCTATTGCTTATATGTTTTGAAGCTTTAATATGTCTCCTAACATTACATAAACAAATACTTGGATTTTGGGCAACTTTAAATGACGAAATTTTGTTTTCTACATCATTTCTACATCTACATCTATGTACATATGTGAGTCTATTGCTTATAGCTTGCATATGTCTCCTACTATTTCATAAACAAACATTTGGATTTTGGGCAACTTTGAATGACGGAATTTTGGCTTAAAAATTAGCTTTAACATGTAGCTTCTACATCATTTCTACATCTACATCTATGTACATATGTGAGTCTGTCTTTTCCAGGGAAATGCCGTTAGTTGCGATGATAAGAGTTTTCATTATCTATTTATATTTGACGTAGCTGTCAAAATTCGAGAAGCCTTTCCATGTGTTGGTGTCTCAGGTGTTTCATCCGCAAATCCAAATGCAATTTTCATTATTTGAATGTTTTAAATGTTTAAAATTAATCACATTTTCAGTGGCAAGAGACAGGGGCAGAGTGGCAAGAGGCAGAGTGGCAGAGTGGCAGACTGGAATTATGTTTCAATAATCTCTCATCAGTTGCCACGCCCCCATACATCCCCCTGTAATCATGCCACCTCGAATGTTTGCTTGCATCGCATTACACACAACGAAATCTCCTCCTTGCCACATGCCACTTGCCACACTAAATGCAGTTAAAACATATTCGCGGCAGCATAAACGATGAATGCGCGAGAGATTATGCATTAATGAGGGCTCCGGGGAGCACGGGGCAATGCCACAGAATGGGGGAAAGCCACAAATTCATTGAATATTTAAACCAAAAAAAAATGCAGGGATCATTCAGTGGCAGTTCCAGGAGGCAAGGGGCAGGACGGCAGGGGGCAAAAGGCAGGAGGCGGGAGGCAGTAGCCAGGAGGCTGTAGGCAGGAGGCAGGGGGGCAGTAAGCTGTAGGCGTTGTTCAGGCGGCAGGAGGCAGCAGTTGGAAGGCGGATTGTCGGGTGGTGGCAAGTTTTTAATTTCCGTTTCAATTGCCGCCCGTCAGGGGGGCCTTCCTCCCCCTCCTTCTGCCCTCCCCCTTTCGAGCAACAGAAGTAAAACTTTATTTTTTTATTCAGTAACAAAACATCAATTCTCTGGCCCAAAAGGCAAACAGGAAATACAAATATTCCAATCCCTCCAGGGATCTCCTCTCTCGCCAGGGGCCACTCCACACACTCCTCCCCCTCCCTCTCCCCCTCTGGCTCTCTCTCCGCCCTCTCACTCTTCCTGGAAATGCGTGACAATCGAAGCTTGCCCCCTGCCCCAAAAAAACCAACAAAAGCAGAGGCAAAGAATAATATTATCTCTGGTGAGAGGGGGAGGGGGGTAGAGGACTCTCCGCTGAGGGGGAGGAGGGTAGAGGACTCTCCGCTCCGACAATTTGAAAACATGGAACATGAAACGGAAGGACGCCCCCCGTGGCATGTGTGTGTGGCATGTGCAGCAGTTACGACGACTTTACGGGTTCCTCTTGAAATTCTCGCAAAATTTAATAAATCGCATAAATCGCGTGGAATTGTTTGGAACAATACACCCCGCCACCCCCCTCCAAGCCCCCTCCCTTCATATGGGAGTGTTGCAAGTGCCTCCACTTGCCCTGTTGCTGCAACTTTTATGATTATTTTTCATTATCAAAGCAAGCGCTGGCTCTCGCTCGCTCTCTCCCTCTCTCTCTCTCTCTCTATCGATGGTTAATGCAGCTTGCCACTCACATGTGGCGTCCCCTCGGGTGGTGTAGTGTTGCATGCCCCACCCCCCCCCGGCAAAACATAGACGGCAATTTGTTGAAGCTTGTTTGCAGCCATTTTCTGCTGGGAAAAAGGGAAAAATTAATAAAAAAAAAAAGGAAAAAAAATATGAAAAATTCAAATTTCAAGCAGAGTCCATGGGCAGTGGCATCCACCGCTGCGTTGCGTTGCGATAACATGTCGTATACGCAATATACATATAGGTTTATGTGTGTGGCAGGAGTGTGGCAGGAGTGAGGCAGGAATGAGGCAGGCGTGTGGCAGGAGTGGCAGCCAGGACAGAGGTTTGTTTTAATTAGTCGAGGGATTAACTGCAACTGCCCCAAATTGAAAATAGTTGTCGTTCCTGTGGCAGCTGTAGCTCTCTCTCTCTCTCTCTGTCTGTCTCCCTCTCTCTCTCTTTCTCCCTCTCTCTCTCTCTCTCTCCCTCTCTCTGTCCCTCCCTCTCTCTCTCTCTTACTTTGTGCCTCATCAAATATGCAGCACAAATGCGACACAAATGCGGTCATAATTCATCGTCTGATTAGCCATCGATGCCCCCTCCTCACCCCCCTCTGTTCTGCCTCGCTGCCTCATTGTTATGTGTGGAATGTGTCTCCTCTATTTGGAGGCCTAAGTACTTGCCACTTGGTACTTGTGTCTGGGCCAGAAGTGACCCTTAACGAAGGCTTTTGCCTGCTTCTTGGAGGATAGTTTGTGTATTTATGGCCCACGTAGCAGGCCTAAATGGGAGGCCCCAAACTGGAGGCCTGTCCCTGTCTCTGTGGCAGTGGCAGGATGGGGAGGAGGAGTAGTGGCAGTGGCAGGAAGCGGAGGAGGAGCAGTGGCGGGCTGGGGAGAAGCAGTGGCAGTGGCAGGCTGGAGACAAGTACCAAGGATCCCAATATCAATTTCATTTGTGGAATATTTGCCATTCTGCCCCATTTGCCCCCACGACACATGCGACACACATGTCACGCTCTCTCTCCCTCTCGCTCTTTGGGGTTGCAAATATTTGAATAACCTTGCATCTGTTGCCTGCACCTTCCCCCCTCCCCCGCAAACGTTTCCTCAATAATTTTCCCAGCGGCTGTTTAACGAAAGTTTTCCCCTCCATTAGAGGCAAGCGGAAACTTCTGCTTCTTTGCGGCGCCACCAAAGCACAGCAGAGTCCTGATTTCATTTCCGCCCAACGCCCCCTCCGCCCCCTCTCTGACAGGTTGTGTGCATTGATAGCCTGCCTCATTGCGTCGCGCTCTCTCTCTCTCTGTGTGGCATTAACCACCGTGTTGCTGCTGTTGCAAGAAGCTTCTTTCGTAGGGACTCTCAAAGGGACTCAAGGGACTGCCGTCCTTTCGTTCCTTCATTCATGAATGATTTCGAATACTTCTCGGCGATAATTAGCGACCTCTTCCACTCTTTTTTGGAAGGGGGGCAGGGGCATGAGGCACGGGGTGGGGGGCACTCTTTAATTGAAACGTCAAAACAAGAGAAAACTTTTCAGGGGGCAGAGGCATAACAATATGCCACCTCATCCACCCCCTCCCGCTGCTGCTGCATCCTGCCACACCATTCATTAAACAACTTTCGGGGGCAAGACGCAACACGTTCGCTCCTTTGGCTCTCCAGAGAGAGAGAGACAGAGAGAGTTCTCCAGAGAGAGAGAGAGAGAGCAGAGAGAGTTCTCCGGCGGAGAGTCGCAAACTTTTGCGATTGTCAAAAAAGGAAAACTATAAGAAAAGGCGCACGCAAAACCGCAAAAAAGTTCCAGCAGTTTTCTGCCATTTTCTACAATTTTCTGGCTTTGCATTTTACGCCCCTTGCCGCTTGCCGCTTGCCACGCCCCCCAAAAACTACAAAAAGCGAGGAAAAGGCAACATCAACGGCAGGAAAAGGAGGAGCAGCCAAAGCAGCAGGAAAATCAAACGGAAACTCAGTTTCAGTTTCTCTGTTGCCCTGTGAAAAGTTTGACATTTGATGGCCACCCCCAACCCCCTCAGAGGCAGTAATGAGCGGTGGGGCAGGCAGCAGTGGCAGATTGCAAATTAAAACAATGTCTGCCCCTGCCCCGTGCCACACAACATTTCGGGAATTAGTTGTTTTGCAACGTCCGCCGCTGATTAAACTCTGCCGGAAAGGAAAGGAGGAGACACTAAATCTTTCATCCATCTTGCCACATCCCCCCCTTCCCCCCACAGCTGCCGCTGCTGCAGAGGCAATTTGTCCTCGTCTGTCCTTCACTGTAAGCTTTGTCCTCGCATCCTCCACACACACACACACACACACTTGTCATCCTATTTATGAGTTTATTATTTTTCCCGCTTCTCTATTATTTAGCCCTGCCTCTCACCCCCTCCCCCTCCCCTGCCCCTCTGCTGCGGAAAATCCTTTCGCTTGGCGCTTAAAAACTTTCTTTCATTCGCAAGTGATGCAATTTTTCACAACTTTTTTTGTGCCACATTCCGTGCAGCATCCTCCAGGCAGCCGCAGCCGCAGCACCCTATACCCTACACCCCTCTCTGCCTTTCATCCCTGCATCCCTATACCCCTCCCTTTTCCCCTCTATCCCTGTATCCCTTCAGAGGCAAACACCTCCCTCCTCTTCCCCCCAGCTCTCATGCGTTTATGGTCATGTTATTTATTTAGTGGGAAGGTCCTCTGCAGAGAGAGAAACCACGCACCGCTTTCAGAGAGAAGCACTACAGAAGGAGACTCCAGATGGAGACTATGGAATGGAGACTATGGAATGGAGACTATGGAATGGAGACTAATGAATGGAGACTAATGAATGGAGACTAAGGAATGGATACTAAGAGATGGAGACTAACGAATGGAGACTAAGGAATGGAGACTACAGAAGGAGACTAAGAAGTGGAGACTAAGGAATGGAGACTAAAGAATGGAGACTAAGAGATGGAGACTCAGAGATGGAGACTTAGAGATGGAGACTAAGGAATGGAGACTAAGGAATGGAGACTAAAGAATGGAGACTCAGGAATGGAGACTAAGTAATGGAGACTAGGGATTGGAGACTAAGGAATGGAGACTAA
Organism: Drosophila algonquin; assembly: GCA_035041765.1. Classification (NCBI taxonomy): domain Eukaryota; kingdom Metazoa; phylum Arthropoda; class Insecta; order Diptera; family Drosophilidae; genus Drosophila; species Drosophila algonquin. Next base: position 1,453,412 of record JAWNKY010001184.1, read on the forward strand.
GAGATGGAGACTTAGAGATGGAGACTAAGAGATGGAGAATAAGGAATGGAGAGAGAGGATCTCTTTGGTTGGCTATGAAGTGCGGAGAAGGATGGATCCGAGATTCATATGGATCTGAGTTTCAAGTATCTTTTACTGGAAGTAATAGCATTCCTGTTCCAGAGAGAGAGAGAGAGATCTGCAATCCTTTCAGAGGAGAAGAGATACAGAGAGAGATATGACGGATAGAAGGGAAAGGAGGGTTAGGGGATATGACGAATAGGAGACTGTCACAAATCTACTCCCCACCAAGGTTCCTTTAGGTTTCAGGATTCTCCACAGCAAGGGAATCTCTTGTCATCCCTGAATCTCCTTTCTCCCAAAGGGTATTCCTTCGTCGTTGCACAACTCCCATCAGTGTCTAATTTTCCTCATTTTCCCCATTTTCCCCCATTGGCTGCGAGTATTTGTTGTTCGTTTAATCTTTTTCCCTATTTTTTGTTGCTGGTTTTTGGTTGCTTCTTAAATTGTTTGCAATTTTTGTTGTCAGTGGCGAAGGATCTTTCATTACGACAGCAGCAGGACGAACCGGTCTCTCCTCCCCCCTCTCTCTTCCCCTCTCTTTCCCTCCCTCTGTGTTGCTTGCAGTTGCAGCAACAAATGAGAAATTTTTGGTAGCTAAGAGAAGGAAAATTATGAGGAAAATTTTGCTTTTTTGGCAATAAGAAATTTTCTAATTTGAAATTTTTGATTGAAAATTGCAAAAGATTTGATTTGATGTTGGATTGCATTTCGAGGGAGGGAGATAGATAGAGAGAGAGATAGAGAGAGAGAGAGAGAGAGAATGAAAACACACACATAGGAAAATATGCAAATTTGCGGGAGGAAATGGCAGATGGGGGGAGACAAAGGAGGGGGAAATGCGTGCACTTTTAATGGAAAACTTTAACCTTCGATTCGGTAGGGAGTAGGAGGGGAGCGGAGGGGGACGGAGGGGGACGACGGGCCTTTAAAAGTTTCCGAAAATGATGCAAGAAATGTTGTTATTTATCATTCATGCCGCATGCCGCATGCAACCGCATCAAGCGGGGCAAATAGACTCGACTCGCACAAATCTCTTTCTAGCAAAACAAAACTCAACTTTCGAAGCACTCGAGGCAGTGCCCCCCCACCCCTCCACCCCCTCTTCTCTTCGATGAAGAACTCTGTGTTTTTTTGGTTGCAACTTGTTACAAAACAAGACACTGCCCCTTAAGACACTTCGCCCTGTTCTCCCTGTTCTCCCTGATTCTCTCTGTTCAAGTATTTACCACTCATATGCATAAAATGTGCAACAGACAGCAGCAGGACGCAGCAGCAGCCAAGAGGCAGGGGGCAGCAGCATCAGGGGGCAGCAAGAGATAGCAGGAGGCAGCAGGAGGTAGCAGGAAGCAAGAGGCAGCAACCAGTAGCCATGAGGCAGGCGGCAGGAAGCAGCAGCAAAAGTGCTCCAGCATTTATTTTATTGACTCCCAAACGAAACGAAACGAAACTCAAACGCAAGGAATAGAAATGCGAGAATGCGACTCCGATTCCCATGGTGCCCCATGGATGCACAGATACAGATACAGTTACGGATACACCCTCCCCTCTGCCTCTGCTGCTGCTTCTGCTTCGACACCTGGCAGAAGGAGTTCATCCTTCCCAGGACTACTCCCAGGACGCCCATTGCCCGATTCCTCGACTCCTCGAAAAACTCTCAATTTGCATACAAAAATAAACGATAAATGGTTCAAAAAAGTTTAAGCTCGAGGGAGAGAAGAGTGCACTGCAGGGGGGAGGGGGAGGGGGAGTGGTTGCGGGGAGTGGCAGCTTTTTCGGACAACAGTTTTGCATTAAAATTTGCACCGAAAGGAGGAGGCGGGGGAGAGAAAGTCTCATAATATTCTTCACATTTCATTGGCAAATTAAATTCCTAAACAACAAATAATAATAAGAAAACGGACCGCAGAATCAGCAGCAGCAGCAGAAGAAGCAGCAGCAGAAGGAGCGGCAGAAGGCGCAGCAGCAGAAGGGGTAGCAGAAGAAGCAGCAGAAAGAGCAGCAGAAGGAGGAGCAGCAGAAGAAGCAGCAGAAGGAGCAGCCAAAGGAGCAACAGAAGGCGCTACAGAAGGGGCAGCAGAAGGAGCAGCAGCAGAAGGCGCCGCTGCCACCCCAAGGGTCGAACCCAAACAAGAAGAACCACAACAACAGCTGGTTGTTGCCACAAAAGGTTGGCGCCTGTTTTCGGCTCCTCCTCCTCCTCCTTTCGGCAGCCTCCTCCTCCTCCTTCGAAAGGTGGCGCCTCTTCCCTGGGAAAACATCATGGAGAGGGTTTTCCACTTTCATTTCAAACCTCAGCAGAACAGCAGGGAAATCTTATCAAAAGGCAAGACCAGATCCAGCCAGAGCTCTATCTATGGACTCTCTGCTGCAGCAGCTGCAACTGCAGCTTCCACTTGTTATCTCTGTGTCTTTCGGGTACCCCTCTCACTCTCTCTCTCTCTCTCTCGCCTTTTTGCAATCAATCAACCAATCCACAAGCCTCTCTTTGCCCCTTCCCCTTTTTTGGATCGCTGCCTTTTTTCCACATTCGACATTTCGGTTGTTGATTTTACTATAAAATAAATATGTACAATGTAAGAAGGGAGACAAGACAAGACACAGAATAGAATATATATGAAAAATAAAGACCACACACACACACACACACGCACACACACACACACACTGATAAGGAAAACATCAGGAAAAACATACTAGAAACAGCAGCAGAAGCAGCAGGGAGCAGCAGCAACGGCAAAGGGCAGATGAAGGAGGGACCGGGGGGAAATCGAAATCAAATCAAAACAAAATGCAAACAGGCGGCGGCCCCACAAAGAAACGAAGCATATAATACCCTGTAAAGAGAGCGAGAGAGAGAAGCTGCCAGAAGAAAAGCCTTTGATATACTGGGGCATATTCGTGGGAGTGGAGTGGGAGGCAGATGCCCCCCCAGTGTGAGGCCTGTCGTACGCATTGATAACACGAGCTGAAAGACAGACAGAAGGAAGGACAGAAGGAGGGAGGAACAGAAGGAGGGAGGACCGAACCCATTAGGAAGGAGAAAAATCCAACGGGCAAACTCTGATTGTATCGCCATGCGATATACGCGCGACAATTTTCATTCATGCCCCCGCACGACAGACAGCGGACAGCCGGACATCGCACATCGACAGCTTCTAGGTCCAACGACAGGCCATAGCCATAGCCATAGCCATAGCTTCAGATTCCGATTCAGAGATTCATTCACAACGCATTTTGTAAGCCGAGAAGATGTTCTGTTCAGAAAAAGAGACACAACAGCCAGAGCCAGAGCACTATCTGCCCCCCCCCCCTTCCATCCACCCACCAGGGGGGAGGCTGTCTGTCTGTCTGTGTCCCTATCTGTGTCTGTCTGTGTGTGTTCTGTGTCGATAGTCGGCTCAAGCCTGGAAACGAATGAAATAAACGAGCGAGCGAACGACCGAGCAGCGGCAGTGGCAGCGGCAGCATCAGTAGGCGGCAGCAGATTTCATCCTCATTCGTGTTTGCCGCTTCGTGGGCAACGGACGCATCCTCGAGAGTTGTGTTGCAAGCCCCAAAGTTGACTTCCCGAGAGGCAAACGGAAATCGGAATCCGAATTCGGAGTAAAAGGGTTTCTTGAAACGAAAGTAAGGATACAATCGACTCGGGCTCGACTCGGGCTCGACTCGGGCTCTTATATCCTGTTGCGCCGACGCATTCTTGCCCCTTGTTGCTGTCACCCTGCCCCTCCCTGTGTGCGTGTGTGCTTACCCTACCGGAAATGAACTTGCAACTCATTAGAGTGTGTGTTTTTTGTGCCCCAAAGTGCATTGAAATGTGACAAATGTAAAACCCAAAGACGCTGCGCTTCAATGCCTTGGAAAATGTGTGAAAATGTGTGAAAAGTGTGGGGAAAATATGTGGAAAATAACCTCAAACTAGTGTAAAGCCACATGTCCGCCTTGTGAACTGAACCCTGAACCTCATACGTGTAGAATCGGCATCGGAATCGGCTATCAGTGGCGGGGCTGGCAATAGATAAGGCAAACCGATCGGTTCAAGAGGTCAATATGAATGATGATACAGCATACAGCCAGGCCAGGCAGCCATAAAGCCAGGCTAGGCAGCAGTTCAGTTCAGTTTTTTATAAATAAATAAAGTGTGTGTCAAATATGATAAGCGACGGTCCCGAGCGGAAGATCGGAATCGGAATTGGAAACGGGAGAGAAAACTCTCTCTGGGCGGGAGATCGATGGCTCTCCTCTTGCTCTCAAATCTACAATCGATTGTAAAATTGTTAATAATAATAACAGAAACGTGTGTAACGTATTGGAATGCTGTTGTTGATAAGCGGCTTTCCTCTCCATCCCTTCCCCCCTTTTCGATCTGCTACAAAGTTGATCGAACTGTGCGGATCTTGGGGATCTTTGGATGATCTGGATTGATGATAATCTTTGATTTTCGCAGCTAAGTGAAACATGAGATCACTTTTTCCTACATTTTACTATATACTTATACTAGTTTTAATAGACCCCCAGCCCCAGCCAGAGAGAATCTATATAGGATCCAGAATATTACATCTTTTTAGGAATTCTTTTTGAAGAACCAACAGATTTTACTGTTCAGCTTATGAATGATTCTCAATTGGAATTCTCAGGGTTTTATTCAAGGATTATTCAAGGGTTTTATTCACTTTTTGGGTTAGGATCCTAGCGGGGTTTTTCATGGTTTAAAATGTGAGAGTTATTCCAAAAAATTACTATAAATTTCTCTATAATTATCAATTGTAAAAAAGTGACTTCAAGGATTATTCGAGGGTTGTATTCACCTTTTGGGATTGGATCATAGCTGGGTTTTTCAGGGATTAAATGTGAGAGTATTCATATAAATAATCAGAAATTTCTCTAAAATAATTATCAATTATAAAAAAGTGACTTCAAGGATTATTCAAGAGTTGTATTCACTTTTTGTGTAAGGATCGTTTTTTCATGGTTTAAAATGTGAGAGTTATTCAAAAAAATTACTATAAATTTCTCAAATATAATTACCAATTGTAAAAAAGTGATTTTAAAGATTATTCAAGGGTTGCATTCATTTCTTGGGTAAGGATTAAATGGATTAAATGTGAGAGGTATTTCTAAAAATATTTCTAGATTTTTCTAAAATAATTATCAATTGTAAAAAAGTAACTACAAAGATTATTCAAGGGTTGTATTCACGTTTTGGGTTAGCATCGTAGCAGGGTTTTTCATGGTTTAAAATGGGAGAGTTATTCCTAAAAATATTTATAAATTTCTCTAAAATAATATCAATTGTAAAAAAGTGACTTCAAGGATTTATCAAGGATTGTATTCACCTCTTAAGATGGGTTCGTTTAGGGGTTTTTCATGGATTAAAATATGAGAGTTATTCCCAAAAAACAATTATAAATTTTTCTAAACTAATTATCAATTGTAAAAAAGTGACTAAAAGAGAACTTACCCCAAAAAATAAGCAGCAAATATTCACAAATTTCCATTTAAACATTTGCCAATCCTTTGGCGCATATTCTGTTTTCCTTTCCGTATAATTTCTGTCTCATTTTTCCGCTTTGGGGATTTTCATTTCACTCGCGAACGCGAAACACTTAACACACACAGAGAGAAAGAGAAAGACGACACACACACATCCCAAAGGTGGGGGATTACTTCTCCTTTTTAGCGGCACACTCTCACCGCTTCCCGCTCTCCTTTCTCTCATGTCACAAACGTCGTCGCTGTCGAGTGTCCAAGAGGAGTGCACTGGCAGCAGGCGGCTTGGGTTTTCCTTTAATTTCCTCAAGCGATCTGTCCGCCCGAGAGTGTCGGTCGTCCACTTGTTGGCCCCGGCACGCACTTAACCCGCACTGAGCCCCAAAAATGTCAGACCAGACTCAGCCATGTGGGGGCAGGTGGGGCATATAGCATGTGGCGACATGGTTTCCTGTCGTCAAGCCCATCAATCTGCCTTAACCCCTGCCCAAGGAGGAGGAGCAGCCATAAGGGAGGAGCAGCCATAGGGGAGGAGACACGTCAGTTGCTCCTTAAGGTGCATGCTGCATATGGCTACGCTTTTCCTTCTTCCCTCTGTGTCCTCCAGACACCTGACAAAGCGCCTGGGATTAGGGCTGTGGAGCATGACCAGAACACGAGGGAGATCTCTCTTTCTCTCTCTCTCGCTCTCTCCTGAAAAAGAGAGAAATAATCTGGTTAGAAACGAGATTCCAAATACTTATTTAAGGCTTCATTATGGATGAACCACATAAATCCCCCCACACTCCCCCTTCTCTCTCTCCCTCTGCCACAAGGAAGAGGCGCTTAAGTGGGGCACAGCAACACGTGCAGCAGTAGTCGCAGCCCCACACATACGAAGAAGTTGGCTAAAATATCCCGGAAGACCCCTAAAGAGGGAGGCTTAAGCAGATGGCAGCCAGCGCTACGAGTAGTTTTCTTTCACCTTTTCCTTCCGCCTGCCGCCTACCCCTTCCCCTCCTGGTCTCCTGGTCTCATAATATTTTTAATTACAAAGCCATAAAAATTAAACGAACCAAAAGTGCGGCGACGACTGCGACTAAGGACTAAGTGGCCGCCTAACGACAGGACAGCCGCCACAACAGCCAGAAAAACAGCAGGAAAAACAGGGATAAAATGGGAGCAGCAGCCGCAGGGGGCGAAGAGGAGGCGGAGGCGGGCGGCGTCTGTTGAAATGGCTACGATTTAAGCCACATAAAACCAACAAACAGCCAGACAGGCAGACAAACTGCTGCCAAATGCCCCTGCCTCTGCCTCAGCTCCTGCCTTCTGGTCCTGCCCCTGCCTCTGCTTCTGCCTCTGCTCCAGCCTTCTACTTTCCGCCTGAGGTGGCAGGCTCCTGGAAGGCGGCAGAAGCTGCCACACTACTTACAGGGCAGGGACTTGGGCAACACCTTCATCCGAGATCCGAGTAACCAGAGAGTGGGCCTCCTCATCCTTCCCTCCTTCTTTCTCCTGCTGCTGCTGCAAATGGCACAGGGGAATGATATTTTTTGTTCCAATGCTTAAATGCAAATTTGCATAATAGTTCTTCTTCCCCGATGGAATGGAATGGCTTGGAATGGGGCAAGCTCTTGCTGGTATCAAAGTCTAAGTGAGAGCATTGCCAAATTATGCAAATGTCTGCCTGGTTGCTGGAGCGATGGAGCGACGACTCCTGCTGCTGCCAACTGCAGTTCCAGTTGCCGTTTCAGTACAACGGTGCGTATGCGTATTGATTTGAGGAGCTCTTTGGAAAAGGGAATCACAGGAGTCCCCTGAGGGGCATGAGCATTGCAGTTGCAAGAGGCAGAAACAAGACCTAATCGTGTGTGGATCATTGGGATGGGGAACAGCTCTTCAATCATCCCAAATTTCAATCGGGAAAACAATGGAGCTTCATCCTTTAAATATCCCATACTTCATCCACTCCATTTGGAGCCTCCTCTGGGATGCCAGTTTTCCATTTATAGAAATTTTCCGGGCACTTTCCCGGGCACTTTCCTCCGTCGTTTATCCTTTCCCCTCGTCCAATTTTCAACACTTTTTCGCACAGATTTACAGCTGAAAAATCACAGACAGGCTCCCCGTCCGGTTCTAGCCCCATTTTAATCTCGTTTATTAGCCATTTTTCAAGTGATACACATAATTTTCAATTTTCCAATTTCTCACCCAACACACGACCGATTTTCACCAGTGTCCGCCCCCTCTGCCCTCCGCCCCCCGCCTGTGTTTCCCGCCTCTCTTGTTTTACCTTTCACCTTTGTCTTTATTGAACATGGGAAAAAAATGTGCATTGCATATTGCATGCACGTCGATCCAGAAGGAGCAGGAGGACGAGGAAGAGGAGTATGGACAAACATGGCGCCCCATTTAACGGCGGAGGCCATTAGGGGAGGTGCCAGGGCCATCCGTGGGGGGTGGGGGTGGTGGCGGCGCAGAAACACAAAATGGGAACAAAGCCAACAATAACAAGGAGCAGCGGAGGAGCCTATCCGTAGGAACACGCGCCAGGATGATGCCAGGAGGAGGATGGAATGCAGAATGGCAGCAGCAGCTCCAAAAAAATGAAGAAAAAAAGTGCAAACCCGAAAGAACGTAGATCCCTGGATGAAAAACTAATAGAAGTCGCTGGCGGAGGAGCTTATGGCCTCTTTCTCTGCCATTTTCCAGTTGCCCCTGGACCATCCTCGTAAAGGATGCAGGAACAAACTGCTTTCCCGGCTGCGTGCTTCCTCCAATTTCGTTGTCAGCACTTTCCATTACATTCCGACTGATGATGGGATGATGATGGGGCTGTGTATTCCTGCTGTCGCTGTTGCTGCAGCAGGACGAAACGCACTCTTCAAAAATGATCAAATAAACGCAATGCAATTGTCCTGGCAGTGGATCCCGGGTGCTCCTGCTCCTGCTCCCAGACTCCATCTCCAACTTCTTCAAAGTTGATGTTTCCTCCTACTCCTCCTGCTGCTGCTCCTCCTTCGTGGCATATGAAACTTCTTTGCGTGCTTTGTTATTAGATTTGCATGCCAGGCAGCAGCCAGGGACGACATTGATGTTAACGTTGGAGAGTGTTTCCGCCTTGCAATTCATGCGGAACATATGTATGGGGGTGGCTGGGCGCTTGGGCGGATGTGCGCCACGCATGACCCCATCCAGGAAGGTGAAACTTCGCGCACCGCTCCCTTCCGCCAGCCCCTAACAAGTTGTTGCAACAAACGTAATTGCATTTACGTTGGAATTTATGTTAGTGAAAATTTCTATGCTTTTTTATTACTTTTCGTTGAACGCTGAAAGAGGAGGGGGGGACGAAGAGAGGGCAGGGGTCAGGAGGGAGCCTGCAATATCAGATTCACAATTCAATTTGCATCCGCGTTGGCTTTCCTTCCCGCTTTCCTTCCCTGGGAATAGATATCATAGTAGCTCACTGCAGATTTTTCCTTGAAGTTTTCCCAGTTAGTTTTCACCTTTACACCTTTTTACAGCGTATTCCCCAGTCGGCGCTTTGCAAGCAATTGAGTTTTTTAACAGTTCTTACACTCTCTCTCTCGCTCTCTCGCTAACAATCTGCTAAAGTTCTTTACGCTCTCTCCCCCGCTCTCTCACTTACACGCTCTCTTCTTTTCCCTTCCCCCTCCTCATTCGGCGAAACTTAACTGCAACTTCACCTTCGCTTGAAAATTGCATTTTTACAAAAATGTTTGCTTCGAGTGTTAGTGGGAGTGAGACAGAGCATGTGTATGTGTGGGAGGGCAGTATGAAAGAGCGGGAGTGCAGTATGAGAGAGCGGGAGTGCAGTATGAGAGCGCGGGAGAGAGGTGTGCCAGAGAAATATGAAAACAAATGGCGCCGTAGTTTTCTGGCTTTGGCCAAGTAACCGTAAGTTTTGTTTGTTCCGTTATGCCAATAGCTAAAGGGGAAGGGGAGTACACAAGTTGTCGGGGCAGGGGGGTCTCAATTTATGGGCACTCGGGGCTGTGGGGCTGTGGCTCTGTTTTTTCAGTATTTTCGGCTTTGTTTTTATTTGGATGCGGATAACAGCTCAAAGGATTAACCCACAGTGCATCATCGGGAATCATCGTCCACATCAAAGAGAATCCAGTCTCAGTCTCAGTCCAATCCCAATACCAAAACCACTTCCATTTCCATTATTATTCTTCCAAATCTTGCCAAATTATATTCGTGCTTACCCTGTCTCTATTCCACGTCCAATTTTTGTCCAGGCCCCCCACGCCGGGGTTAAGCCGCTTATCAGCTTTGTCCGCTCCGACAGCGACGTCGGCAGCGGCAGAAGCACTAGCAGTGGGATGGGGGTTGACCCGCGGGGCATCTGGGTTCGCCGCCGCAGACAAGAAGATAATGCAATAGCATCCTCTTGCCACAGATAGTATGCTGCAGCCAGTATCTCGACTCCACTGTGTCTGTGGCGAGCATGTGGCAGCGGTGCACTCCCCAGCTCTTAGGTTAGAGCGAGGCGGTTAAGCCGCTAAATTAAGCAGCGATCTTGGTGAAAGATAATTTCGTAATTATTTCCACACTCAACAGCGACATTTAATACGAAAACACGAAAAACACGCGCGAATTACCGAGTGCAGTCAAGTGCAACCAAAATGGAGCGCACATTGTCGTAGGTCAAGAGTCAGGTTTAATCCGCCGGCATCGGGGCTAGGACGCACTCATTTCTACTCTTTAATGTTGTTAAACCGTTCACTGATCTTGGCTGCACTTGTTTCTACGAAAAGTTTCACTTCCCGACGCGTACTATCAATCAAAAAACAACAAAACACCCGCACGTTAATTTCACAACAAAAGAGCACAACAAACGAGATCGATAAATCGGTTCGCTGGAGCCAGTTCCTCTGGAGCTTCCGATATCCAGTTCTTTTGGTCTAGTTCCACTGCAGTCTCCCATTTTCTGGTTCCTTATCCTCGCAACCCTGTAACGTCATGACCGTTTCTTTTCAAACGGAACAAAAAAAATGGCAAATCTAAGGAAAAGCGATAAACCATATAGGAAACTGCAATTTGGCCAGATTGGCGTCAGCTGCGTGATTTGCAGTCATTATTTACACTCGCAGCAGCAGCAGCAGCGAACGAACGCAATCGCAATTCAATCTGTGACAGCCACACACAAGTATTCCGACAGCCAGCAGCATCCAGCATCAGGGAGCAAGCATCGGGTGGAACGAGGCAACAACGTCGATGGATGGAAATGGACGAATTGATGTACACGCCGACTCCAGACCAGCCCGACCCGGCCCGTCCCCTCCCGATCCACCCTATGTAGGGCGTAAGGCGTGTGGGTCGAAGTGCAAAAAAGTGTTAAGTGCTCTCACTGTTTCTTGCAGCAATCATTGTCAGCAAACACCCCGAACCGCAATCAGACCTCAGGCCCAAACCGCAGAAGCAGCAGAAGGAAGCTCCAGCCAAGAGCGTAAAGGAGACGCATCCGAAATAGGAGAAGGAGGAGGAGCAATGGGAGATCTGGGGATTTATATGCGACTGCAAAGTGCAGGGAATGCCGGAAAGCCAGCAAAAAGAGTACACTTTTTTGTGCTCCTCCGCCTCCGCCTCCGCCTCCACCCTCGCCCGATGCTCGATAGCTGCTCTAAAATCAAATGCAAATGCAAACAACAGTTGGCATCAATCGAGCTGTCGGAGCCGCGCACTCCTCTTCACCCACTTTATTGCTGGAATTAATGATGGAGGAGGATGGAGAATGGGATGGCAAGGGAGGGACCGACCGAGTGCGTTATTTCTCTGGTTTCTTCTTGGGTCCTTTTTCCCTGGTTTTGTGTGTGTTTTATGTGGAATCAAGTGGAAATTCAATTGATTTGCTTTGGCTTTGCATTTGGCTTTCAGAAAGCGATGAAGCGACGAAGCCCGGCGCTCGACGCCCGACGCCAGGGGATGTGTTATAATAATGGACGGATGACTCCTCCACTTTCTGTATAGCTTCAAAGGAAAACAACAGTAAAACTCACACACCCACATACTACAGCAGTGCCTGACAAATGCACAAAACCTAAAACCCACTTGAGCGAGAAATCATTTTGCAAATATTACAGAAGTAACACGCCAGGCTCCTGCTGCTGCTGCTCCTGCTGCTGCTGCTCCTGCTGCTCCTCCTCCCCTTTCATCTATAGTTTCTGCTGGTGTCAGCTTGTCAAACGAATGGATAATGGAAATGGCTTTAGTCGAGTTACGGCCATCGTTACGGCCTTTGTCCAATCAAATGCAAAATTATATTCTATTAAAGTCCGCCCCCATTTCCCAGCCACACACTAATGAAGTGTTGCATTTCGTTTCGTTGCAGGAGCTTGTAAACCCCTTCGGCCAGAGAAGCGTTCGATCGCCAAGGAGAAGCCCCAGTCATGGGCGCACTGTATAGACTGGCGGCAGGCCTAGGGCTGCTGCTGCTCATTGCCGCCCACTGCCAGGCAGCGAGAAAGAGTAAGTAAAAGAGAGATCCGCCCATCAGATAATCCTATATCAACCTTTCGAATAGATCCCCTGAAGGATGCCCGCATCTGCGGACGACCACAGTGCGACATCAAGAACCCCAAGTTCAGCTACGGCGAGAAGCTCTACAAGTACGAGTACACGGTGGCGCTGCGCACAGAGTTCGCCGGATCGGGGGACAATAGCTCTGATCTGGTGCTCAAGGCCAATCTGGACATCTTCTTCCCGAAGCCCTGCGAGGGTTACCTGCGCATCAACGATGCCAAGCTCTACGACCGCCTGGAGGATGTGGACATCGAGTCCGAGAAGCCAAAGGAGACGACCTACGACTACTACGACAGCCTGACCAGCACCGAGCACGAGGATGAGCCTTCGTCCGGGGACTTTGACAACATGCATCCCCAGAGCATCAGCCTGGCCATTGATCTGAGCAAGAACCTGCTGCGCTTCGCCTTCCACGACGGCCACATCAGCGAGGTGTGTCCCCAGGAGCTGGAAACGCCCTGGGTGCTCAACATCAAGAAGGGCATTCTTTCGGCCTTCCAGAACACGATGATGCGTTTCGATGTGGACTTCAACACCACAGAGACGGACGTCTCCGGCGAATGTCAGGTGCAGTACGCCCTCGAGGCCACGGACAGTGTCTATGTGACGATACGCAAGACCAAGGACATTGCCAGCTGCAGGCAACGCTATGCCACGCACTCGGTGCTCCAGACGACGCCCTACACCTTCCGCGACGACAAGACCATTTGGCCGATCCTGAATTCACAGAGTTATTGCAATGTGAGTGGCATATAGATGGTCATTGGGACTTGGGGATTCATTTGGATCTCTCTCTTTGCAGTTGACGGTGGATCAGAGGATGTACCGCGAGATTAGCTGCTTGGAGACGCATCTTTTGGTGCCCTTCTCCAATGCCAGTTCGGGCGCCTTGACCACCAGCCGCAGCCGACTGCTGCTGAAGGAGGAGGAGAACTACAGCGCCGGGGAGTTCCTGGAGCAGAGTAAGTGATCGGTTCTACCCTTTGACGCCTAGCTAATGTCTTCCCAAAACAGATCCCGAGTTCGTGGATCGTCGTGCCACTCTGGTATTCGATCACACGCCTGCTGTGAAGCCCAGCCATGACGAAATCAAGGCCGCCCGCGAGCAACTGGTGGAGATGTGCGCCGTCGGCTTCCCCAATATCCAGCGCGAGTTCATTGACATCTTCTCGAGCTTCCTGCACACCTGCAAGAGTCTCGACTACAAGACGCTCTCCGTTCTGCTGCAGCGTTCGGCCAGCACCTGCGATCAGGGAAGAAACCATGTCCTGGAATCCCTGCCGTACATCGGCAGCACCGCCTCGTATCAGGTGATGCGCGACCAGATTGTGGGCGAGAAACTGTCCAAGCAGATGGCCCACAGCTGGATGACATCGCTGTCGTTCATCACACGGCCCGACGAGCAGACCCTCGAGACATTCTACACGATTCTGGAGTATGCGAAGCGCAAGCTGGATCCGGAGTACACTCTGGGTGCCACAGCGGTGGTGCACAGCTACTGCAAACACCACGACGACTGCGAGGAAAGCCTGCGTGTGCAGCAGATCATCAATCTCCTGGAGACGGAGTTCCTCAGCAGATTCCAAATGTACAAGGGAGAGCGGAAACATCGCGAGCGTCTGGTGGTGCTGCTCAAGGGCCTCGGGAACATTGGCATCATCTCTGCGGCCTTTGCGGAGCAGATCCAGGGCATCATCCGTGACGATGCCGTGCCCGTGGACCTCCGACTGCAGGCGATACTGGCCTTCAGGCGAGTGGACTGCCTGAAGTATCGGGGATACTTCCTCGATCGCTACGCGAATTACACACTCAATTCGGAGCTGAGAATCTACAGCTACCTGCAGGCTATGCGCTGTCCGGACTACATCTCCGTGGGCAGCATCAAGGCGATCCTCGAGCACGAGCAAATCAACCAGGTGGGCTCCTTCGTGTGGTCCCATCTCACGAATCTCGCCAAATCGAATTCCCCCGTGAGGATCGAGGCCCAGGGGCTGCTGCTCAACGATGAGCTCTCGGAGAGATTCAAGCTGGACATCCGCAAGTTCTCGCGCAACTACGAGCACAGTCTGTTCTTCGACGAGTATAACTTCGGCACCACCACCGATGCCAATCTGATCTTCGGCACCGACTCCTACCTGCCGCGCATCGCCAGCGTAAACTTCACGGCGGATCTGTTCGGGCAGTCCGTGAACTTCTTCGAGTTCAATGCTCGGGCGGAGGGACTGGAGGAGCTGGTGGCTGGCGCCTTCGGACCGAAGGGACCTCTCAATGGGGAGCTGCTGCGCAAGAAGCTCTCCTTCCTGAACCGCTGGCTGGGCAACGAGAGCGCCGAGGAAGAGGACACTATCGAGAATCTGTTGAGTCTAGACAACCTGCGCCTCAAGCGGAAGGCCCAGCTCGCAGCAGCGGCTGCAGGAGGCGCAGGAGCTGAGGAGGAAGACGACGACTACGACTACGAGGAGGCGCTGAGCGGATCCAAGAGGCACAAGCGTGATACGGGAGCTGCCGCATCCGCCAGGAAAGACGCAATCGATCGGAATGTGGACAAACTCGGCTACAAGCTGAAGTACGACTACAGCAACCCGCGGGCACAGTTCGGTCTCCGGGTCTTTGGCAACGATCTGCGGTACTACAACGTGGAGTCCATGGTGGAGGTGATGGCCCTGGCCGCGCAGTTCAATCCCTTCGTGCAGGCCAACCGCGTGCTCTCCGGCAAGGAGTTCACCTACACAAAGTCGCGGGTCTTCCTCGATGCCTCCTACACGGTGCCCCTGGCAGTGGGTCTCCCCTTGGCCATCCATGCCTTTGGAGCCTCCTCCGTGGACCTGCGGCTCTCCGGCAGCCTCGAGCAGAGCGAGCCCCCCACCGACTGGCACTTTGATGTCCAGGGCAGGTTCAAGCCCTCCGTTTCGGTGGATATCATATCCACGATGCAGACGGACATGTTCTGGGGGGAGTCGGGGATCAAGGTGAAGAGCAATCTGTACTCCAACTCGGAGGTGGAGGCCACCCTCAAGGTGCGGGGCCGCAACCTCGTATCGTTCTCCTTCAACCTGCCGCAGGACAAGAACGAGATCTTCAGCGTCCGCTCGGAGTTGCTGGTGATGAAGCGCGACCAGGAGCTGCCCCAGGCGGGCATCCCCAATCGCAGCTCAAACTCCTCCTGCACCTGGCCCGTGCTCGATCGCGCCCTGGGCCTCCAGATGTGCTCCCACTACAGTGTCGCGGATCTGAGCAACGCCACGAGCGCGTATCCCAGTCTCCTGCTCGCGGGGCCTATGAATCTCAGCCTGATCCTCAAGAAGTCCGATCTGAGTGCCAAGAAGTACGTCTTCGAGTACAAATGGGACCAGCAGGAGATCGATAACTTCTCGCTGGTCTTCACCACGCCCGGATCGAAGGTGCCACGCGTTCTGGTGGCGAATGTCACGAGTGTGCCGCACGCCTTCAATGCCTCGGTGGCGTTTGTCAACGGCAGGAACCGCGTGTCCGCTGGCTGCAGCTACGACGGAGATCCCGATTACCGACGATTGGATCTGTACCTGGACACCAATGGGAATCGATCGCTAGACCTGGGAATGGAGCTGCGACGCCAGCAGGACTTTACCGCATGGATCTACAAGCCACGGATGCTGCTGGCCATCAATGGGGTGAACATCACGGGCCTGGTGGGATCCATCAAGATCAACGAGAAGAACGGCATCCGGCAGCACGATGTGGATCTGTCCTTCGAGACGAAGAAACTCCAAGCCGTCGTTCGAGGCAACATTGTCCAGAGCGAGGTGACAACCTCCACGAACATGACCATCAAATACAGGGTATGCCCTACCTCTATTCTATCCATTATGGTACCTTTAATGGGTATTCCCTATTCGTAGTTCCAAGCAAACACCATCGAAACAATCAACTTTGCGGGTCGTCTGATGAACAACGGGGACAGGGCCAAGACCGAGTACCGGGGCAACATGAAGCTGCGCACCTCGGCCTATCCGAAGCTCAATTTCGCCTCGAATGCCACTTGGCTGAGCCTCCAGGGCCACACGGAGGGCATGATCACGTACAACAATGCACCGGACTATGTGAATCCGAATTACACGAGCCTGCTGCGGCTGATCTTTGCCCGCTCCCAGTCGGAGGATAACCTCTGGGAGGGATCACGCACACGAGCCAGCCTCGAACTGAAGCTCCCCCGATCGAAGATCGATTATAGGATTTTAGTCAAGTAAGTGGAGAGCGTTTTGCAGTCAGGAATAGCTATTGAATCCTTTTTTTTGCAGACACGAAGAACGCAGTAAAAATGGCACGGAACATAATGTAATCGTGGGACTCAAGTACGCTCCGGAAAAGGAGGTCACTGGGCTGTTCTCTGTCCATCTGCCAAGGCGGAATCTCTTTGCCATCGATGCCTACATGAATGTGACGGTGCCCGAGTTCAACTCGTGCACGGCCAGCCTCAAAGTCAATGAAAAGGCGCCCAAGGAGTACATGGTACGGGTGTCCCTTATGCCCTCCAAGCCTCAAACTAATTCTAGATTCCGTTCCGTAGATCTTCGTCAATGGCTCTTGGTTCACGGGACACTCCATTGCCCTCAAAGGCAACTACAAGGATCGCAGCTCGCGTGTCCAGGCCCTGCATCATCTCAAGCTGATTGTCGAGAGTCCCTCGTTCGAGGCCACTTCCCTCAACATTGTCTACCGGCGCAACCAGCTGCTGATCTTCTACGATCTTCAGGCAAAGTACGGCAAGGATCCCTACGGACTGACAGTGCAGTATGCGGCCAATGCCCACAACCGCAACTCGAATGCCGAGGTGCGCTTCAAAATCAAGGAGCGGGACTACTGGATCAATGCCAAGCTGCTGTCCGAGCAGCCGAAACTCATCCAACTGGAGCTGCACATCGACAAGTAAGTGGAGAATCAGGAAAAAGTGTATGGCATCAATATAACCAACAATCCCTTCCCTAGGATCCGGGATGTTCACATCAAAGTGGGTCTCCTGAATGTGGAGAAGCGCAAGGAACTCTCCATGGAGCTCAAGTGGGATGCCAATCGTGATCCCAGCCAGAGACTGGGCCTCCTCGTGGAGTACAACAATCCTGGGACGAAGCACTACGATGGCAACTTTATGGTCACGTATCCCGAGCGGACCATCAACTGCGGCTTCAACACCTTCACGGGGGGACCGAAATACTACGGCAAGGCGCATGCCTCGTGGTCCATTACCGAGGTGATAGAATTCGAGTACGATGCGGGCATCCTGCCGGGGCAGACGCTCCACAATTGGTTGCATGCGGAGCTGAGGACACCCTTCGAGGGCTGGCGCACCAATAGCCTGCGGGCGGGCATCTACAACCTGCAGAACCTGATCCTCGTGAATTCCACGCTCTTCTGGGCCGACGATCAGAAGCTGGAACTGGGCTACAAGAGCGACTACGAGATCACCGAGCAGCTCGTGTCCTTCGACGTTCGCTTCGGCATCAACAGCACCATCAAGGACATACCCACCCTCAACGTGAAGGTCATCCACTGGCAGGATCCGCAGAAGGTGGACACTGATCTGTACCTGCGCTACAGCCAGAACGAGACCTTCAGCACCTACGGCATGAGGTCCAACTGGGAGATATCTCGGACCAAGCGCCACCACAACGTCTCGGGGCGAGTTCATCTCGTGAGTCCCTTCGAGGGCTACCAGAAGGGTGGTCTCGTGGCCAGGTTCTCGCTGAGCGACCAGCGCGTGGTGAGCGGTGCAGCGTCCCTGAACTTTGACGTTCGTGAGTTTACCCTCACGATGGATGGCTACGTGAAGAAGTTCACGGATAACATGCTGACCATCAACATAACGACGCCTCTGGAGAAATTCCGCACCATCAACGGGAGGTTCGGCTTGAACGAAAAGAAACGCCACGCCGTGGCAGAGGTTCGTGCCCCGACAGCGGCCTTGGGAGTGGAGGCTTTGGCGGACATCAAGAGTCTCCTCAGCTTCGATGTGAAGCTGAGCGTCGCCACGCCCATCGAGAGCTTCCAGCAGGCGGCCGTGGTGGCGCAGGTGAACACCGAGCGCGTGGACATGCGGGGCATGTGGAATAACGCGACCCTCGGATTCACTGGCGTCTGGCACATGAACAACCTGACAGACTTTGAGTACTCGTATCTGGTGTTCACACCCCTGGCTGGCTTCGAGGAGAACGGCTTCATTGCCCAGCTCCTGAAGCACGAGACTTTCGTATTTCAGCTGCACGGCAAACTCTCCAGCTACCGTCTGGGCGTGAAGATCCGAGGGGAGCCCAAGTCGGAGCTGATCAACCAGCTGGGCGGCCACAAGATGCAGCTGGAGATGCTCTACGACGTGGATTTCCAGCCGCTGAATGTGGACACGGACTACACACCTGATGCGGATGAGGATTACTTCTCGTACTTCACATCCTTTGAGGTGGACACTTTGGCCTGGCCCACCATTGTGGGCACTGTGGACATCCAGGAGATCATTGACTTCTATCTGATTGTGGGACACGTGCAGCTGCCGCAAGGCAGCCTCGAGTTCAAGGATCGCCTCCACTATCCGGATTACCTGAATGTCCACAATCTGCTCACTGTACAGACGCCCTTTGCCGCCGCCAGGGACGTCAAGTCCATTGTGGAGTACCACATCGATCTGAACTTTAATTCCTTCTACGAACGCATTAAATTCCGAGTAAACGATGCCCAGAACCACATCCAGGAACTAGGATTCGAAGTCAACTACACAAAGGTGCAGGACAATGTGAAACCCAAGGCCCACCATGTCCAACTGAAGCTGACGACGCCCTACGAGCTGCTGCAGGAGATCGACATACGCGGACGCCTGGAACTGGACGACAATGCGTACAAGGGGAACATCACTTCCATCACAGCGCACACACATCTCTCGCTAGCGGCCTCTGTGGAGGTAGGTCTCCAATATACCATATCCTATATGTGCCAGATATCCTAATCCTTCCCCTCCTCCTTTCAGAACGAGGACAACTTCCTGGAGACTGCTGTGGGCATACTCCTCGAGACAGACGTCATTCCGCACTACGCCTGCGAGGCGTACTTCAAGAAGGACTTCTCGGCGGTGGACAACTCCATCGACATTCGCTTCGAGGTGACCGACAACGGCACCATCAATAAGCTGCATATCGAGACGGACTGGCACACGGCTCCGCAGTACTTTGTGAATGCCAATGGCAGGATACGCACCACAATGCTGCCCCTGCAGCAGGCCTCCACCTCGGTGCTGGCCACCAAGGGGGCCAATCCGCAGCTCAGCTTCGACCTGCAGTTCCAGAGCAGGGACGGCCAGAGCGTGGCCTATGGAACGCGAGCCAACAAGAAGAAGGATGTCTTCAACATCGAGGTGTGGACGCCGCTGAAGAACTACCGCAACATCTCGATGCACGGAACGATCGTGAGGAACCAGCGCGATGCCCAGCGGTACGATGTCTCCGGTTTTCTGTACAGGAACATGGCCACCTATGGCATCACTGGAGTCGTGCGCATGGCCGACGACCTGCTCATCGATGCCACGCTGCGCGTGCAGCCCAAGTCGGGCGGCAGGGACGGGGTCATCGAGGTGAATATCAACGAGGCGGGGCCCAAGAAGATCCGCTTCTCGTTCAGCGCCATTGAGGACGGCAAGATGTGCCAGATATCGGGCGGGTACAGCGTCAGCGACGACGGCATGGACTTCTCGGTGCTGGTGGAGAGCACGGAGCCGGAGATAGCGCGCATCAACTTCTACGGAACGCTGAAGCCCTCCTCCGAGCGGGGTGCCCTGGTGGCGGACGTGAATCTGGAGACGCCCTGGAAGGAGCTGGGCATCGAGTCGGTCCATCTACACTCGGACGTGGGTGTCCACGCGGACAGGGGTAAGATCGTGGGCGAATACAAGATTGGACCGTACATCGGACGCGGCAGCTGCCAGTGGTCGTGGATCCTCGCGGAGGACATACTGCTGGTGCTCGAGAGCTACATGGAGCGGCCGAGTGCCCAGCCCCGGAAGGTCCATGCCAGCGCCAGGTATCTGAATCCCGGCAAGACGTTCCAGCAGCTGCAGACGGGTGGCCGCCTGAGCGTCGACTCCAAGTGGAACCTCGACGTCAACGGCAGCCTGCGCTACGCCTCCGTCGATGACTTTGAGTTCGGAATTCTCACCCAGCTGCCCCTCCCAGTGGGAGATCGGCACCAGATCAGCGCCTGCTACAGGGGGAATGTCATCAGCCAGCAGTTCAACGATCCGCATCTGTTTGTGGAGGCCTCCTACGAGGCCATAGAAGCCCAGAAGCAGCTGCTCTCGCGCCTCTCCTACCGCAACGAGACGAACAACCTGCAGGGCCTGGCCCACGTGGAGTGGGGAGCGGTGAAGAGCCCCTCTGTGGTGGAGGGAGACGTCCAGCTGCTGCGCAAGCAGGGCGCCCGGCGGGAGTTCTACGCGAAGGTCATCACACCCAAGTTCAAGGACGAGCAAACGTTCGCTTTGACGGGACACTACGACAAGAAGGACAAGGAGTACCACAATCTGGTGTGCGCCTTGGACTACCCCGCCAGTCGCCGCATCAGTGACCTGGACGTGTCCTTCAATTCGCTCACAAATATGCATGGAACCCTGAACAGCACGACGCCCTTCCTGAATGTTACTTGGTTCAAAACGGACTTTGAATTCACGACCAAAAGGTGAGGGATACCCTGCCCCATAAATGGAATTCTAATCCTCATATCTTATCCCTTTTCCAGTGGTAAAAGCTATCGCTATTGCCGCTGCTTCTGGCCACAGGACAGCGCCTACTTCAAGCTGCAGAGCACCTACAACAGCTCGGCGGACAACAGCAACCACAATCTCAATGGCAACATCGAGCTGGAGGTGCCCCTGACCACCCGCCATCGAGCAGACATCGCCTACGGCCTGCAGAAGCGTCGGAACACGGATTCGGGCAATGTAAAGGTCGTGTACAACGACCAGCAGGTGCTCGACGGCAAGTACAAGCGGAACGAGCTGCAGAAGAGCCCCATCTACAAGGAGACCACAGACATCACCCTGGAGAACGATGTGAAGCCTCTGGGCATCCACTATGTCAGTACGCGGGACACCAGCGACACCCAGGCGGCGCGCGAAATCAAGCACATCGAAGTCTATGAATTGCGGAACGCCAAGAACTTCAATCTCACAGGAGAGCTGCACACGCGCATCATGATCAATGGACAGGACATCAAGCTGGTGGCCATTCATCCGAATCGAGCGGTGGTTCTGTACACCAAATACGAGGAAGTGAGCCCCGAGGTCGTCAGACAGCACACGAAGCTGGAGCTATCGGAGACGGCTTGGATTGGCTACAATCTGGAGTTGGGCAACTTCACCACGGTATGGGAATCTATCATTATACATATTTGTTCATTCATTATCCTCATCCTCTTCTTTCTCTCTCTTAAAGATTGGCAACGAATCCCAGAGCTTTGCTTTGGACATCTTCTACCCGAAGCGGAACCTCACGACCGCCGGCCAGTACTACATCACGGACAACCATTTCAACTCGGACCTGTCCTTGCAGTGGGGCGGCGGGGATCTCGACCAGCAGCCCAAGACGATACGCAGCAATCTCCATTGGACAGCAGAGCCGCTGCATCGCGGAGATCGCGATCATCGTACATTCGGGCTATCCGTGGCTCATCCCTACCTCGAGAAGGACATCAACTGCCGGGCCACCTACTATCGCGGAGTGCAGGATCTGCTGCGCACGCACCTCACCATCGACTACTCGGAGCAGCCCGAACAACTGATCGTCCTGGGAGCCCAGCTGCGGGATCTCTACAGCGAGTTGGGGCACACAAACTACACGTTCAAGATCTACGGGAAGCACCAGGCCTCGGAGTTGGATGTGCAACTGAATGGCACTCTGGCGGCACGCACTTCCTACTACAAGACGGAGTCCACGGCCCACTACAAGCGCGACATCTTCCCTGCTAGATACGGCAAGTTCTTGGCCCTCTTGGATCTCAATAGGCGCGAGCTGGAGTACGAGCGCCAGTCGCCGTTCCATGCCGTGCGGCTGCATCTGCTGCCGACGTGGCAGTATCCCGTTTACGGACTGAATGCCACCGTCTGGGACACGCCAGACACAAACCACACGGGCTATGTCTTCGTGGATGTGGCGGAGCGGTACGCCCGCATGGACTTTAACCTCACGGAGGATGCCAGCCAGAACCTGCAGATGGTCGGCTACATTCCGGACACGCGCAGCGGCTATCTGGACATCTGGCGGAACTACGATGAGATCCGGGTGATCGATGTCAGCTCCTACCTGAAGATGAACCACTCGCGCCTCATCACGGGCCGCTTCCACTGGCGTCCCTCCATCCGCGAGGAGCTGCGGGAGAAGATCAATTCCGTGGGCAACTCTGTCTACAGCTCCTTCTCGGAGGGCATTGACTTCTGGATCAAATCCATCTACACGGAGACCGTGGAGTCGATGGGCGTGGTCTGGACCACGGCTCGGGAGTACAACAAGGAGTTCATCGAGGACATTGGCCAGCTGAGCGTCCTGGAGGAGGACCTGAACGATCTGAGGCTGTTCATGAACAAGTCGTACGAGGCCAACGACTTTTACATCAAGCACGTGGTGAACTTTACGCTGACGATCCTCGACGAGCTGGCCATCAGGGACCACATCGAGTCGCTGCCCAAGATCTTCACGGAGCTGTGGCAGGCGATGGGCGACTCCGGCAAGGCGCTGCGCAACAGCATCGTGTGGCTGATCGAGACGATCAAAACGACGTACAATAACTTACTGGAGGCCGTCAGCAGGTTCTTCCACGGCGAGAGCCTCACCTACGTGTCCACGCTGCTGGAGAAGGGCATTGAGAAGTACGACAAGTTCGTGAAGGAGCTGCACATCAAGTTCATCAAGTACATCGAGAACCTGTGGCACAAGTCCTGGACCCTCGCGGAGAACCACTGGAAGAACGTCCTGAAGCGCTTTGAGCCGCACATGTTCAAGATGATCAGCTTCATCGAAACCACAGCCTGGGATCTCAGCAAAGAGATCTTCGACTTCATCTACAAGCGAACGAATGAGCTGGCAGAGTCGCCGTACTTCAACAAGGTGTCCAGCTTCACGGCGGATGCGGAGCGCCTCTACAGGGACTTCAAGGCCAACGATGCCATCACCAACATCAAAAAGTACTCGACTCTCGCGTGGAACTTCGTCAAGGAGAAGTACTTCAAGCTCGTGCCGTTTGGGGCAGAGTTGAACGAGGTCTTGACCGAGATCTGGCAGGAGCTCAAGGAGCTGGAGAAGATCGAGCAGGTGCAGATCATGGTGCAGAAGTACAACGAGATTGTGGCCAAGGTCGACTGGGTGGCCGATGAGCTGCAGCTGGAGCATCGCCTCCATCAGATCTATGGCCTGCTGCGGAATAAATTTAGGAACTACGCAATGAATGCCCTGGAGACGGCGGACATGTACCGCGAGGCCAAGACCAAGTTCGTGTTCGACCCCGAGGTGGGCATCATCGATCTGGAGCAGAAGCTGCCCATGTCGTGGCACGCCTTCAACGAGACGCCCAGGTTCGAGGAGATACCCGAGTACCAGATGCTCTCCAAGGTCCAGAACTTCTTTACCGAAACGAACTCCTCGATTGTCATGAAGCTCTACAACATGCGGGCGCATTTAGATCCCAAGACATGGCTGCCACCCTACTATTGTGAGTTCTTTGGATTGTCTTTCCCCCTGAAGGATTCCTGTAATGCTTTTCTGTTCTTTAGCTCGCGCTCTGCTCATCGATTCACGACACTACATGACCTTCGACCAGCGCTATGTGGGCCTCAATCTGGACTATGATGGCAGTACGAATCCCCAGTGCAGCTACCTGCTGGCCCACGACTTCTTCAAGCGGAACTTCACTCTGCTGCTGGAGCCATCGTCGCAGTCCCAGGGCCTCACGCGAAAGCTGAGCTTCATCGCCAATGGACAGCTGATTGAAATCGATCTGGGAACGGATGTAGGTCATAGTAGCATCATTTCTACACTAGATATTCACTAGTTTTCTTCTCTATCCTTAGCACATAAGCATCAATGGCAATCCGCAGCCCATTCTCCCTCTGAAACTGGGAGCCGTGAACATCTATCGGGAGCTGGACGTGCTCACCATCACCTCGGACACGCAGTTCAGCCTCCATTGCAACGTGCAGTTCGATCTCTGCTGGTTCGAGGTCAGCGGCTGGTACTTTGCCAAGACTGCCGGCCTTTTGGGAACCCTGAACAACGAGCCCTACGACGAGTACACCATGTCCAACAGTGTGATTGCCAATGAGACCCAGACGCAGGCATTCACCGACTCCTGGAGCCTGCAGCAGTGCCGCCAGACACAGGCGTCCATCCGCCCGGCCATCACCAAGGAAGTGAGCGAGACATGCAGCAGCTTCTTCCGCACGGGCATCCTGTCCACCTGCAGCGCTGTCCTCGATCCCACACCCTTCTACGAGATGTGCCTGGATCTGGGCATGAAGTCGGCGCCCATCCGCACCGGTCATCCGGCTGTGAAGGGAGCCTGTGCCGCGGCCCTGGCGTACATTGAGGCCTGCACGGTCCTCAAGGTGCCCATGCGAGTGCCCTCGCAGTGTGTCTTGTAAGTGATTCAATCGGCCATCCAGAGGTGTGCTTCATTGACTCTGTTTTTGTTTTCCTTTAGCTGCCAATTGGCGAACGGCTCGTATGTGCCCGAGGGCACTTTCATGGAGCTGGCAGGCGCGGATATCCCCCACAGCAGCGATGTGGTCTTCATTGTGGAGGCCAAGGACTGCAATGCCAATCTGAATGTGTCCAAGAACATCATGACGGTCGTCAGCAGCATCGAGGAGCAGTTACAGGTGGCCGGGCTGACCAACAATCGGTGAGTAGTCCCTTCAAAACTGCAAAATCCGCAAAAGTTTCATCGAATCTACAATCCTTTCAGCTATTCTGTGGTCGCCTTTGGTGGAGTGGCGCCCTACGACCGGGCACGCAGCATCATCTATGAGCACAACGAGTTCACGTCGAGGCCGGAGCAGCTATCGGATTACTTTGGCCACATCAACACCGGAAATGGTAGCAGCAGCGACGTCCTGATGGCCATTTCCACGGCAGCCAAATTGAACTTCCGCCCGGGTGTCTCGAAAACATTCATCCTGCTCTCCTGCAGCCGGTGTGCCGCGAAGGACATGCGCTTCGACTACACCTCCATCCTGCAGTACATGCTGGAGGAGGGCATCAATCTGCACATCCTGGCCGACACGGAATTCGATTTCGAGCGCAGCCGCAAGCTGCGCCACTTCTTTGGCATGGACCGGGACCTCGTCTACTCGAAGCGCTTCCCCGAGGGCGACGGCGAGACCCGCAAGCAGGTGCACATCCCCAAGAGCAACCTGGGCATCTGCACGCCCCTGGCCCTCGAGACAGAGGGTTCGGTGTTCAGTGCCCGCAAGCTGCAGCCGGAGCGCAAGTATCCCATCAAGCGGTTTGCCACCATCTTCGCGAAACGCGTGGCCCTCAGTGCCAAGCCCATCCAGGCGCAGACCTGCGAGTGCTCTGCCCACAACACGGGCGTCTCCTACGTGGCCTGCTCCCCCAGAGCCCTGCCCGAGGAGAAGGGCAGGCTGGACGATTACGTGAGTGTGGGCGTAGCCTTTTGTTTGGGAGATTCCTTCTAATTCGTTTGCTTTTCTTCCTAAAGGATGACTTCAACGACTGGGAATGGGCTGACGAGCTGGATGCAGAGGCCCCCTAGAGGAAGCCCTAGAGGAAGTTCTCCTAGTTCTTAGCAATCCCCACAATTTAGTTAGAGAGTTTTGCCCAGTTATGGCACTTTTCCATGGCATAACTGGCGGACATATTTTGTAAAAATAAAATCATATTTGAAAGCCATTTGGTAACCAGTTTTTGGCCCACTCGTTGGATGCTGATTAAAAGTTGTCTGACGGGAAAATGCTTGGCCTGGTCGACTATCACTTTTCCAGCTGCCCCTGGTCGCTGCCACAGTGGCCACTGCCACTGCCACCACGGTTGACGGAAGCAATTGGAGCAGGAGTACGTGCAACAACCTTAACCCTAAAGACTGGACATTCACTTGATATCCCACTTGAACCACTTGATACCCGCTTGAACTCAATCTTGTTGCTGGCTGGCCTGTTGATATAACATTTCCCGGGGAAATGCTGCACAATGGAAATTATGCGAGCGAAATGGTAATGGCAATGCAATACTTTCTATTTCAATGTTACATCAGGGCCTGGGCCTCGCGATCCCATTGCAAATCTTTCACTTTTGGGCGGCTCTGTGGTTTGCCTTTGGGAGGCTATAAAAGTCAGCGGACAGATGGCAACCATTCGCATTGCTCGATTGAGTTCCATCCACAGAGCACACCCAGAGGACACAGAGGACACCATGTGGAGGATAGTAAGTGCCAGCCAGCGGTAGAATCGAAGCTATTTCCAGTCTTGTACCTTTCGTAGATACTGATTTTTGGGATACAAATGATCTGCGCCTCGGAGCACAGCGGCGAGGGTTGGTCGGGAGGAGATGGAGGCCATTATGGAGGCAGCGGTGCCAGT
Source organism: Drosophila algonquin (assembly GCA_035041765.1). Taxonomy (NCBI): domain Eukaryota; kingdom Metazoa; phylum Arthropoda; class Insecta; order Diptera; family Drosophilidae; genus Drosophila; species Drosophila algonquin. Next base: position 1,480,089 of record JAWNKY010001184.1, read on the forward strand.
GGCAGTGGCACTAGCGGCGGAGGAGGCGGAGGCTATCATACACCCACCACATATTCGGAGATCTCGAAGCACGTGCCGGTGCATGTGATCGAGAAGATTCCATTGCCCATTCCCCATCCGGTGGCGGTGCAAGTGCCCAATGTGATCCGTCTGCAGATACCCGAACCGTATGCCGTCCACGTGCCCGTCCAGCAGGAGATCCAAGTGCCAATCTACAAGATAGTCCCAGAGATAACCGAACGGAAGATACCCTACACGGTGGAGAAACCGTATCCCGTCGAAGTGGAGAAGCCCTATCCCGTGGAGGTGATCAAGCAGATCAGGATTCCGGTGCCGAAACCCTATCCCGTGCCGATAACCATATACAAGCATGTCCTGCAGAAGGAGCATGGCTGGTAGTGAACACAAAGGATAGGATTTAGGTATAAGATTTGCTGCTCATGTTCAAGGAGTATTACAAAATGGATGTTACTACATATTTAAATACAGAGTTTAAGCAACAAAATTCCAACTTTATTTCAATGCGTTTAAGGTGAAACTTCGTAAACCCATTTAACGGATTATTATCTACCTATTTTGTAAATTTTATGCCAATCGCATAAGTTTGACAACCTCTATAATGAAAAGTATGCGAGGGTTCTGTTCTTTACTGGGTTCCTTAGCTCCTAAAAGCCTTGCTACATGTCATGTAGAATGTAGAGTTACATTTATCCTAGATAAGAGCTTTCCTCAAAGCTATCCCTGCCAAAAACCAATCCTAAGAGAAAGCTTTCAAGCTTTTTTTACCTGTCTCCCTTTTGCAAATACATAAAGCGCGTGTACAAAGTGCGTGTACACACACACAGATAAAACCATTGCTCACACACACACACATACTTATAGATGACATCCTGAAATACACACACATACATACATAAATATATATAGGATTTTCCCTCCCAAGTTCGTTAAACTTTTGCGCATAGAAGGGGATTGCCGCTGTACTGTGGGGCAGGCTTTTCCTCAAACCGATGACGTGCGCACACTCCGCCCCCCCCGCTCCATGCCCTTCAGTCACCACCTACGACGACCTGGACTTATTGCGTTTGCTATATTTGATATCCTTTTCTGTCCTTGACGGAAACGGAACGCTGCATGGGGTGCAAAAGATTACGCGATTGTCAAAGCAATCAATGATTTCCATTTGTTGCGCACACACGCAACACTCCCACTGTCACTGTCACTGCCACAGCCGCCCCCTTGGGAGGGGGGGGCAGGGCATTGCCCCATCTGTCCATCATTCAGTCATCCAATCAGTTAGTCAATCAACCGCAGCAGCTGCCATAAATTATTTATGCACAACTTGTAGCACCCAAGTGCGCACAATGTATCCAAAAGGATATCCGATGCGACGCGAGGCTGACTTCCCCACTAATACGACACATACGCAGGACGAGGAGTACGAGGAGTACGACGATGTGTTTTTGTCTACGTGTTGTGAAACTTTAATTTTCCCTCTCTCCACACTCCCCTCTTCCATTGTTCTCTTCAAATCTCTCCCTGCAAAACTTCTCCCCTGGGAAGCCTCTTTTGAATGCATGCAAAATGAATAGAGAGACTTCCTTCTCGAATACACGCATATATTATTCTGGGTATATAAAGTCAGGCCACAAGTTTTGCCTAATTAGATTTTCAGGACCCCACCCATAAAGAGGACTCTGCTTCTGGTCCTTCTAGAAGTTTCTCCTGGTTGGGGGAAAGTTCCATTAAATTAATTACACAAAAAAAATATTACAACTGATTTGCCTTCGAATCGATTCGGTTTTAAACGTCTCCTAATAGCCACAAATGCAATTGATGATGGAGTCTCCTCCTGGTGTCCTGCTGTCCTGTGCTGTCAATCGAGGACCTACTACCATCCAATCATTTGGAAAATTTCGTAATTGCACTGGCAGTCGGAAGAGCATCCAGCTATCAGCCGATAATTGTCATGCGTGTAAGTGGGTGGTGGCCGTAGCGATGGGTGTCCTGCGGTTTTAAAGGTCATTAAGCCAGGACACAGGACACGGGACACAGGACACGAAATGTGTGTGCATATCCAGAGAGCGATTGACAAGCTTTGGGCGGGGCAGAGGCAGCCACAAGAGGCAGGAACAGGGGGTAATTAATATGGTAATAGCCTTGGGAAGGGGCAATAGAGCAGGCGTATTGTGGGGGGTTTGCTCCTCTCTGATAGATTTCCATTCAACAATTATCCTTTGAGAGAGAGCCAGAGCCGCTCTATCAATAATTACGGTTCATTATCCTTTGATGGAAATTGCATTTAGCGATTTCTCTCTGTATCTCTATTCCTATCCCCCCCAAAAGGATTTACATTCAATAGACACACACAGATGTGGCAATTGAATACATCTGTGGGATGTGGCATCGATTGGTGGCACATGCCGCGTACCTCGTACGAGTAAAATGCAAATTAAATTGTCGGAACATTTGGTATTACTCGTACAGCCGCAGCAGCAGGAGCCAAAGCTCTTCCCTGCCTGAAAGTCTGGCGCAAACAAATTTACAATCCTAAGCTCATGCGAGGATACACAGAGGATATCCAAAGGATACATACAGATGTGTTTGTGTGTGTGTGTCCGGAATTTGGGATTTCTGGTCTCCGAATTCTCGCCCGAACGAGGGTAAAACTTTCCTGCCGAAGCAGAGAGAAATGCGATTCGTGGAATTAATTTAAGTTAATTGATTTTTCTGCCAGGAACCAGGAGCCAGCAGCCAGGAGCCAGAAGCCTTTGCACGTGCAAGACGTTTTCCCTTGGACAAGCAATCGAAGAGGAAAAGGAAGTGGAGGCCGAGGTGGAGACGGAGGCCGAGGCTTGGGCAAGGACGAGGACGGAAATTGACAACTGCCTCGAGTGTTGAGTGCTGTAAGGGAAATACACTTCCATTCACACTCTTCCAGGCGCCCCATAGAGATGTCACTGATGTGTCGGGATGCTTGACAGGTGGATGGGCGGACGGGCGGATAGGCGGATGTCTGGGCTGGCCAGAGTTGGGGGGGGGTCCTTGATGAACTTCCTTGGGGATAGGCGAAGAGGAGATACATAGATGCTCCCTCTCTTATTTCAGGATAAAAATAGACCAACGCTGACACAGTGGGTGCCGCCTGCCCTGTGCCCCATGCCCCGTTTAATCGATGACTGAAACTAGCAGCAGAGCAGCAGCAGCTAAGGCTAAAGCCAAAGCTAAAGCTAGGGTATTATTAACGCTGGATTAATCAATTGCCCAGCGATTCGAGAGTTTTCCTCCACATTCACAGCCGTATCCACATCCACTTGCACATCCACATTGTTTATTTTTATTTTTAAGCATTTCAAAGGCAACTCGCAGCGAAACAACGAAACAGAGCCACAGTGCCACACCGTGGCTCCTTCTGTTCCTGCCTCTCGACTTGTCTCCTGTTGTCTAATGAAGTGTAAAGTGGTGTGAATGCATGGAAGATCCAACCAGCCTTTGATGGAGCCCATTCTCTGCCAGTGAAAAATCCCTCTGGCAAAATTATTGATTGGCATCTAAACCGAGTGTATCTGTGTGTGTTTGTATCTGTGTGTGTGTAGATACAAGTACTTGTCCCTCGTGTGCTGCTGCTGGGCACAATTTACCTCTTATCCCTTCCTAATGTTATAATTAGTTTGCCCTGCAGCCAATGCCTCAACCATGTTCCGTGTCCATGTCCATGTCCATGTCCGTGTCCGTGTTGCATGTTTGGGTTTCCCTTTCTTCAAGAGGAGCTCTCTCTCGCGTCTCTTGGGGGGTGGGGCACTCCTGCTATAAATAGCCGCCATTGAAGGGCCCCCGCAAGAATAAACATTAAAAAAGTGTATAAAAAAATATGAATCAATGGCAAAACACAAAGCCAATGCCAAAGTATCAGCCGCCTACTTCTCCACCTCCTCCTTGTCCTCCTCGCCCTCCCTCCCTCTCTCTCTCTCTCTGTTGCTGTTTTTCAGAATAATGACAAATCCCCCAGCAGAGGGTAAAAGTGAATGGCGGAGCCACACTAAAGTCATAAAAGTCGCGTGGACCAAATTAGGAAGAGCTCCGCCCTGCTCTTCCCTGCCCTGCCCTTCTCTCTGGGAAAAGGAGAGCTCCTCCTCCAGCTCCTACATCTCCACATCCAACGTTGTATTTTATGTGCACAACAATTTTAAATGACTTTGAGGAGACGACCCAAGAGGACACACGAACTGAGGGATACACACAGTGCGGATACACAGGAGCCGCAGCCGAAAGTAACAGATAAGATTAGACGCCCAAGCCAGTGACAACAGGCGACGCAACGTCAAGATGGCGCTCCTCCAGGCCCCCCCCTATGGAGTGTGCGCTCTCGCTCCTACACTCGAAGAACGTCGTGTCCCAAGACATTCTGCCCAGACATTTCTCACTGTGTAGGCCGTAAGCGAGTCAAGGTTAAGCTCCAAAATCGCTCGAAACGAAACGAAACGAGCCTCAGCCTCAGACTCGGGCCATCAAAGGCAAAAAGTATTTTCACTTATTTTTCTCACATTTTCCTCCTTTGAGTTTTTCCCTTTTTGCTGCTGCTTTCCCGTTTGCCACTGCTGCTTCTCCTGCTGCTGCCGCTTCTGCTGCTGCCGCTTCTGCTTCTGCTGCTGATGATGCTTTTGTTTTGTTTCGGATGTTGCTGCTGCTGCTGCTGCGCGTGGCAGGGAAAACAGCTGGCTGGCTCGTAATGATTACGAGAGTTTTATGAGCGTTCTCGTTCGGTGCAGCCCCTGCCCTACCTGTCCCCCCACCCCCGCAGCACTCTATCATTCGCACATCGTTGGCCAAAGTTCGGAAGCGTTTATTGGAAGCGCCTCCCGAACACCTCCCGAACACCTCTTTCCATTCCTCTCTGCCTTCCTGGGAGATGGAATAAAGTTAAGCGATTATGGGGCGCTGCCTAGAAGTAGGCAACGATTTTTCGCCTGCCGGTAATAGGAAACCGGAAAATGGGGAGGGGCAGCGGGAGGGGCAAAGTCTTGGCTGGATATTAAGAAAAATATATATTCCCTCGCATAAAAAGTAATGCAAAAATCTAAAATAAAACGTTTAAGATTCAGTTTGAAAATCCTCGCAAAAGTTAAGAGCCAACGAAAGCACTTTTCGGGCGTGAAAAATTCATTTGTTTTGCAGGTAGGAAAAAAAGAAGAAAAACCAAAGGAAAACCAAACTCTCCTTTCCCTGCCAGTCTTGGGAATCAGCTTTTTGGTTCATTTGTGTGTGGGTTTATTCACTATATATAGAATATATCTCACTCTCTCCCCCTCTCTGGCTGTCTCTGTCTTTGGGTGTCTGCTTTTGGCGTCAACAGAAAAAAAAGAAAAGAAATTCACTTTCACTTTGATTTATGGGAAAAACCCGTGTTTATGGTGATGGTGTCGCAGAAGGTTTACTTTCATATTCTGTCATATTCTGTCCCCGTAAATCTGGCGCCACCTTGCTGTTTGTCTATTATCAAAATTGTTTCTTGCATACACATATACACATACATATACGTATGTGTGTATATCCTTCCTCCTGTCGTTTTGGGTTGCGTGCAAAAATAGCCCCAAAAAAATAATATAAAATAAAAATCTAAATGAGAAAATGTTTGGGCAGAAGGCGCATAAATCAAATCACAAACGCCCACACACACACACACACACACACAGAGCCATATACTATATACATTATGTATGTGTTATATGTATGTTGCATGTACTTGATGGCTTTGCATTTGGCAAACTATTTAAATATTATGCCAAAATGAAGGGCACTTCCTGCGGCACTTCTGCTCAAGGTCCTTCCTACGATTCATTCGGTTCGGTTCGAAATGCGTTGTTATCGTTCGGATATTTGCATAGGGCATACGAATACTCATATAAACTCATACATATGTAATATATATAGCACATACAGGCAGACAGATCCATTCTGATGTGTTTTGGTGTGATGAGAAGGCATTAAAATACAACCTTGAGAATGCCAGACACGTATTCCCCACCCATCCATGTTCCACTCTGTACTCTCAGTCAGGGTCTCATAATGACAGTCATCCCAGGCTCTCTCTCCCTCTCTCTGTCTCTCTCTCTCTCTCTCTGTCTCTCTGGAGCTTTAAATCTTGGCTGTTAAGGATTTTGTGCGGTTTATGTGCGGGTCTCAACCCTTCAGAGCAGCTGGCAAGTGCCTTCAATTTAACGTTTGAGCGGATTTTCATTAGTTGGGATTAGCTAATCAATGTTCCGTGTCGTGGAAGCATACCCTGACTAAAGTCGGGCCTAACATTCGCTCTACAACTGTGGCTGTGGCCCCCAGTTTGCGGCTAATCAATCTTCATGAAAGAGCAGAAAAGTGTTGGCTGTCTTTAAACATCCAACGCGTGGGGCTGCTGCTGCTGTGTCCTTCGGACCAGTTGCCAGAGCTACTTTTCGGTGGCACTTCACCTTCATGCCAGCCTCTCCACGGCTCTGCCTCTGCCTCTGCCTCCTCCTTCATTTTCTCCTTCTGTGTGGCAACTATCAGTGTTGAGTGAAAATCGCTGATGCGTGGTGGAGCGGAGGCGCCCCCAAGCGAGCAGGGAAAATACATACACTTTTTCCAGCAGCAGCAGCAGTGGAGAAAGCAGCTTAAAGGTTGTGTTCGTGACCTTTGCCAGGCGTTTTATGGTTGTGTCTCCAACGTTCAACGTTCCAGTGCCGCCACTGCCTTGCTGATTTGGCAGCCTCACACTTGCCACACCAGCAGAAGGGGAGGATGGGGCAGGGACGGACTCCTGCTAGTTGGTTCAAAACTCGTGGCATGCCGTGAAACGTGCCATAGCTCTCTCACCCGCGCTCTTGCCACGCACATTTTATGCTTTTCTTTCTATATAAAGAGACGAGCGAGTGCTGTCCTCCTGCATTGCGTATACGCAACGTGCCACAACGCTCCTTTCTGCAGCAGCGCCATTTGACCTTTAGTTTATTTGTGATTTTGTTCTGGTTTTTTATTTCCTGCCACTGCAATCTGCAGGCCAATAAATAATACTCATGCCCCCAAAAACTTTGTTTCCCCTGGCCAAACTTTTGTCTGGCATTCGAAATTGGTTTTTGGGGGCTTAAATTTATCGTAAATTTCAGTTCCAATTAGGGGACACACACACACACAGTCCTCGCTCTGTGCATTTCCCAATTGGTGTCTGGGTCAGAGGGCGATGGGATGCCTGATTGATGCCGAAGTGCAGACAGGACTGCAAACTGCAGAGACTGCTGCTGCATTCCTTTTGCCTGGGTGTCACCTCATGGAGATGGAGCTGGAGCTGCCTGGCTGCCACACACATGATTGCCTCATTTCCCCATTCCCTCATTTGGCTGCGGCGCCTCTTGGGCCATTAATGGTCTCTCTAGGCGCTGCCTCGTTTTATGGCTGCCACCCAGCGGGGGGGCACTGCGGCTCGTAATTGATATTAAGACAAAACGAGCCTAATGGGAAACGCAAACAAACGAAAGCCGTAGAAAGTGGATTTATTTTTAGGCCCACAAACTTTTTCGGGAGTCATAAGTTTTTACGATCTCTCGGAATTACTGGCATATGAAAATGAATGGAGATTGGAGTCGCATAGAGAGCTCTGCCATTAATAATCCAATGGTTAGTCCCTCCATAGATTGTGGAGGGTCCTGCCTAAATCATTCCCAGAGGATCGCAAACCGAGACCTTCATAATTCACAGAAAATCAATTTGCGGCATACAAAACTGTGGCCGTCCAGCGTATAAATCACAGAGAAAAAGGAAAGGTTATATAAACGAAAGCTTTTTGGGAAAGGCTTGCCAAAAACTGAGAGAAAAATCAAGAGAAAAGAATGGGAGGGGGGGGAAAAACTTTGCAAATAAATGGAAAATATTTCCAGGGTCAAGGGGCACACGCAGGGGCCTTGGCAATGGCTGCACTCGAGCAGAAATGATCAACTGCAGTCGGCAGGAGTCGGATGATGGTCCAAGGTAAATCCAACAAGGAAGTCGAAGCCAGCACAGACATTGCAACCAGCCAAAGCGGATGTATCACTGCAGCATGCAGGCTAGCAGGAGAGGCAAGGGGCAAGCGGCACGCGGCACGAAGGAAGCCAGCAGCCAGGAGCCAGGAGCTGAACGCCTGAGCCGATTGGAGCCTCCCAGTCAGACAGACAGACAGGACATCCCCTTGGATGGTTGGCTGTCAGGATGGAGAGGGAGTGCAAGTGGCAGGGGCATGTTGCACTGCCAGCTGCGGTCTGTGCTGCAGCAGCAGCCTTTAAGCCTTTTTAGTGACTGCTGGTCTGAGCCGATAAAACGCTTGAATGCTGCCATTCCCCGGCGTTCCCCCAACCACCATTTCCATTTCCATTCTCTGCCCCGTGCCCCTGCCACATGGCACTTGTGCCACACTCAAGGGTTAAAGTTTGGGGCAATTTATGCGCAATGGACACACGCTAATGAAGCAAACCGAAAAGGGTGTGTGGGGGCCACCCCTGGCGGCCGCCGGCGGGTTCCTAATCCTTGACACGTGTTGCCCAAATACACACACACACACAAATGGAGGGCGCTAGAGAGCGAGATAGACAGATAGGGAGACAGAGAGAGAGAGAGAGAGCGGGAGAGAGACAAACAGACTACGAGGCAGTTGAAATGCGTTCCCACAATTATGGAAATGTTGTAAGTAAACAGAAACAGCGACAAACCGAAGAGTGAATGCTCTCACAGCCCTGAATGCCCTTTTCCTTCAATTGAGATACAAGAAAACCTCCTGAAAGTAGAGCCTATGTTCCTTTTGTTAAGGTTACTGGAAAAGGTCATCCATAATGGCCAACATCATGATGGTTTAGGCCGCTTTCAACGCAGACGGCACAAAAAAAGAGGCAAAAGAAAAACAGACCCCAGAGGGTGGCCACGAGGGAGGGGGAATGGGTGGGAATCCCTCCCCCCTGCATAGGCAGAACTCATCAGGTTTTGTGGTCAAAAATAAATCAAACAAAAGCCGAAAGCAAAACGTAACGAAAGAAATGACAAATGAAAGACAAAGGAATATTTTTGCAGCAAGAGAGAAACAGAAAAGGTTGTGTTCTGCGAGAGAGAGAGAGAGAAAGAGAGATGCCAAAGGTTCTGTTCTGAGATTCCTTCTGCGAGAAAGAGAGATGCCAATGTGGTAACGTATCAGTCGAAAGGATTTCCAAATGAATTTTAAAGCCATGTCCAGTAATCCCCTGGATGCCATTGACAATCAAATGGTGCCCCATCCTTTGCCCCACTCTTTGCCCCCTCCAAGCTCTTGCAATCACCGAATTGGCCAGTCAAATTGTCTCAATCCTCCATCCTCCATCGCTGACCCTGTCCCTGGCCGGTCCATGGCCAGCTGTGGCCATATTTCTTGGCCCTGATTGCATTTCAATATGTTCTGCCGGACACTCCAAGGCAAAGCCAAACAGAAGCGGGAGCGGGAGCGGAGCACTGCAATGGCATCTGTTTGGTTTCGATGTTTGGCATTTGCCAAAATCTCTTCCCAAAAGGGGGAGGGGGGAGCGTGGAAGTTCAAGGGCAATTATAGAGAATTTCCCATTCTCTGGCTGCAGCCCACTCTTCACTTTTTCCCGGGTAATTTTCCATTCAAGCTGTGGCCGTGACGTTTATCAAACACACGAAAAAAAAACCCGCTCTAATGCGTCGCAGCCCAAAAGTAGGCAACGCAAAAGAAAAAGGGGAATGGGAGGGGGAGTGGGGGGCAATGGGTGGGAATGGGAAATGGGAATCCATTCAGGGGCTAAAAATAAAAGCCAAACGGAGGAAGAAGGGAAGGAAGGAATCCTTCCGGAAGGGGGAAGGAAATGAATGACGCATATTACATTGAAACCGTTCTCTAAATGGCCAAAATGAGGCTGCGTGGGCACGGGGCGGGGGGCGGGGAACACAAGCCAACTCGTTTGCTGCGGAAATGCAGCTGCCAGAAAATAAAGATGGAGGAAACTACTACAGAAAGAGAGGGAGAATGGGAGAGAAATGAGCTGCTAATTGCGTGCATAAAGGAGGACAGAGCAGGACAGGGACAGGGCAGGAACAGGGACAGAGACAGGGACAGGGTAGGGCATCCCTTTAGTGAGGGTATGAGTAATACCCCTTCTTTCCCCGAAAAATACTATAAAAATACAGAGTAAAACCCTGACCAGCTGCGGCACTCTTTTGCCGGGAAAATTCAATGGTAGAGAAAGACCACAAAGTGCTGAAAAGCAATGTGCAGCACACAGCTGTAGATGTAGATGTAGATACAACTGAAATGAATGGGCACGAGTATCTGTTGGTACATTTTCGAATACTATATAGACTAGCAAACAGAAATGGCAGGACCAGGACCACGACTAGGACCAGTAGGAAGGTTTTTAAGATACAAACCAACAAGGCCACAGATTCGCGGACAACAAACGAAAAGAATCACCTTTAAATGCTGTTTTCATTCATCTAAACATTAAATTTATGTAGTACTTCCCGGTTTGGTAGATTTTGTGTGATATGTAGATGTAGATGATATGTAGATCTCCCGTAAATATGAATATAAACATTACATTCATCTAGTACTTTCCGTTTTGGTAGGTTTTGTGGGATATGTAGATGTAGATGATATGTAGATCCCCCGTAAATATGAATATAAACATTAAATTCATCTAGTACTTTCCATTTTGGTAGATTTTGTGTGATATGTAGATGTAGATGATATGTAGACAAATGAGGAAAAGAAAATACCTTTAAATGCTGTTTTCATTAATCTAAACATAAAATTTGTCTAGTACTTCCCGTTTCGGTAGATTTTGTATGATATGTAGATGTAGATAGTATGTAGATCCCCCGTAAATATGATTATAAACATTAAACTTATCTAGTACTTTCCGTTTTGTTTGATTTTGTGGGATATGTAGATGTAGATGATATGTAGATCCCCCGTAAATATGATTTAAAATCACTGCACTTACCCATACTCCATTAATATCTTTATAAGTGAGCTCTCAAAGGATCTGTGCACATGCCGCATGGACCCTTAAAAGGGTCTTACATCTCGGTTCCGGTTTTTTTTACTTTAATATAATTTCCTGTAAAATAAAACACAGAGAGGAAAAGAGAGAGAGAGAGAGAGAGAGAAAGAGGAAGAGAATACTTTTAGTATTTTAAATTAATTAACATGGCCAAAAGAGGCAAAAATTGTCTGTGGCAGAGAGAGAGCGAGTTGGGATGCCATTAAGTGCTGCAGCAACAAGAGAGGGAGTGGGGGCGCAACAACAAGCCATCCGCCTGCCACTGGGGCACGAACATTTTGAGCCAACAAAGGGAAAGAGGGAAAAGTTTTTACTTTTTGGAGCCCCCTGCCGGGCGGGCAGACGGCTGCTGCAGCGGCAACAATGTTGACGACGTCGACGTCAACAGAAAGTTTCAGCTTCGCTGAATCCTGAATTTTTGCAGCTTCAGCTTCGCCTGGCTGCTGCTGCTGCTGCTTGTTGCATGTTGCAACGTGTCAGCGGCACAACAGGAGACACATCTGCACCCCTCCCTCCCCCGCGAGGGTTGACAGGTGGGTACGTGTACGAGTGCGTTTGACAAACGCCCCCATTGACGTCATTAGAGTTAACCCTTGGCCAAGGCCAGCTGGCAGAGCCCAGCATTTGGGGGCTTACAGGTACCGACAGGTGGTGCAGCATGGAGGGGCTACATTGTGGAGTGTGTGTGGGAGGGGGGAGTGGGTGGCCCTGCTGACAGCGTCAGTTGATGTACAAAAGCTGCAAAAATGCTTTTGTGGCTTAAACCGTCGCGTCCGAATGGAGCCATCGGAGCGTGCCAGGGACACGAGGCGACATCCCATACAGCATACAGCATGCACCATGCCTCCCATGCCTCCATGCTGCATGCCCCATGGCCCGTGTGTGTCAATCCCATTCCGTTGGAGAGTTCAGTTGTGCTCGCAGCGGTGGGGCCTTTGCCGATGGCTGGAAAAAGCAGCTTAAACGGGCAAAAGCGGGAAAGCGATTGGAATGACGATTATCATCGGTCCCCCGGGGTAGGGGGGGGGCGTGGCAGGATGGAATTCGCTCCCCTGGGGCTTAACGAGGGCCATTCTTCAGGTATTCTTGGAATGCATTCCATTATGTCATCCGCACGAGCAACAGCTGTTAGATGCAGATACATTTGTATCTCTCTGTCCCGCAATTAATGGGAAAATTAGCAGCTGCAAAGGTGAATGCAATTTTCCGCTTTCCACATGCCACATGCCGCACATAGTGCCGCACTTTTGGCTCCAAGTCCAAAGCAATACGAAATTTGGCCACAAAAATTAATTTCCTCAACGGAGGAGGGGGCGGCGGTGGGCGGTGCAGAGACGGACAAGAAGTCATTTGCGTCAACCATCCGTCCTGGCAGCTGACAGCAAATTCAATTTGTAAATTTTCATCTCATTGTTGCTCTTTGCCGTAGGAAAAGCGCTCAACAGAAAGAGGGGGGAGGGGCTGGCCACAAACGGCTGCAGCTGTTGGCAACATCACAGAAGCCAGGGGAAGAGGCAGCCGCAGCAGCAGAATCAGCAGCATCCCAGAGACCAGAAACCAGAGACAGACGCAGAGACCAGCGACCAGCGACCAGAGGCTTCTCCTTGTCGGAGTGCAGCTGGGTTTCAATTGAAATAAATTCAATTCAAATTATTCGATAAAGTGAATTTTCCACAACAGAAAGAGACAGGGAGAAAGAGTGAAAGAAAGACTCTGGAGAGGCAGAGAAAAGAGTGTGGAAAGGCAGGGAAAAAGAGTCTGAAGAGGCAGGGAAAAAGAGTCTGAAGAGGCAGAGGAAAAGACTCTGGAAAGCCAGGGAAAAAGACTCTTCAAAGGCAGAGAAAATGTCATCAATTTAAAGCTAAAATTGTGTACAGGGTATGCCTTCAGTTCAGTCTATACCGAATCGTCTTCAGTTGATAGATGATCACACATTAAACAAATTAAATTAAATTCCATTAAAATTAGTTCATAAATTTACCTAGACAGAGAGAGAGCGAGAGAGAGAGAGAAAGAGCGCTAGAGAGGGAGAGAGCGAGCCAGAGTGTTTGCTCTCAGTTCTCTTTTGGATTATCTAAATTAAATTTTCCACACGGTTATAGATGGAAGACAATATTTTATTTTATTTGCGTTTTTTGTTCGCACTTTTTTCATTCGAACGAACGAATGAACGAATGGATTGACCTTGTAACGAATATTCGCAAATTGCAGTAGCAACAAATGCAACAGCAACAGCAACATCAAAGCCAGCAACAACAAAGCCAAAATGCTGCACACGACATGCCACACACACACAGAGACACACACAAATGTATCTTTATATACTCTCTGTATCTGTGTAGCTGTCTGTCTGTCTGTCTCTCCGGCTGTCTGTCTGTCTGTCTCTCTGTCTTGTGCGCTCGACAGGCGCTAGTTTTAATGCTTACATAAAGTGGCGTGCTGAAAAGCTGAACAAAAATATTTATATCCATAGAGAATCCGCCCAGCAGTTGGTAGGTGCAGCTTGGGGGGCAAGGGGGGGCACCCAGTCCCAGAACGGAGTCAAGACTGCAACGAACTCTGGCGGAATGGCAATGGCGTGCTGGCTGCTCGAATGCTGGCCATTAAGTATTGACTATAGCCCATAGCCCCAAGTCTAGTATATATCCTCTGCTTGCCACGTGCCACCTTTTGATTGTTGGAATGGAAATCTATAAATGGTTTGTCGAGCACTGAAATGTGGTTCAAGGTGCGCTACTGTGTGTGCCACAAAGGAAATCTAATAACCATATCTTCCCCTTTATATTGGATCGATTATCCGCCCGAACTGTCCTCCTGGAGGAGACTGTAATCTCTGGGTAGCATCTCTTTCGATTTGCCAGTCATTCAACTCCACTTTTTGCCTGCAGGTCGGGGGTCTGTGGCGTATGCGTAATTTGTCTATCAATTAATTAAGTATACGCAACAATTTGGAATGCAGCCATCAGAGAGGGAGCAACAGCAGGAGTCAGATGTGCAACAGTTATGGGTCAACAGACACATAATATCAGAGAGAGACAAAGAAAAGTGAAAATTCCACGAGTGCAAGAGGAAAATCACAGAGAGAGAAATCAGAAGAACTCTGCCTGAAACTGAAACCCAGCACGACATCACAGCGGGAGGCCGCCACTCAGGTTCCTCCCTTACCGCTCTACCGCTCTCCCACTCTGCCGCTCTTCTATCCTCGCTCCTCTTCTCTCCTCCCTGCTTCTCTTTCTTTCAAAGCGCAGTCGTTCCGATGGGAGCGGAATCCGAGTTCAGTTGCATCTTTACGATACGCTCCAGCAGCCCAGCAGCCCAGCAGAAGGTGGCCATTTAAGTGGTCGACACTTGAGTGCTATTTTGGGGGCAGGCACTGCTACTGCCACTGGCTTTGCCACCGGCACAGTGGCACACTCGCTTGATACCGATAAGAGTCGTTTCGTACGATTGCCACACCTTTCGAGACTGTCTTTGACTGCCTTTCCAACTGCCTTCGACTGCTGCAGTGCTAATCAATGGTCGTACAGTTCTTGGGTTCTTCTTCGATTAGTGCTATCAATGGAATAGACGGAAAAGCCCCAAATCAGATCAGTCCAACAGGTGAGGGCGTGCGACTGCCAAACTGCTTATCGTGGCTATAAATTAGAATGGAAAATTATTTATAGACAGAGCAGTTTGACATTTGTTTTGGGCGCTTTATGCATGACAGCTGATAGATACTATATAGCCAGCAATACCTATTAGTAGTTGTGGGTGTTACCCCATCGCCCAGCCATTCATATTTGCAATTTGATTTGTGCACTCAACCGAAATGAACAGAACAGCAAAATTCATTTGCCGCACAATTTGATGTACGATTAAGTTTTATGATTTCTATTTTTACGATTCAGAGAGCTCTACGCTATGTCCGATCTAAGCATTATAGTAGTATTCCATAGCTATAGCTGTAGCTATATGGAGCTGCTGTTCCCCTAATTACCAGGCAATTTGTATTCACTTAGCATATGAGCGCACACACAATAGACACGCAGATTAGATATGGATGGATGGAGATACAAAAAGATACGCCAGATTTGCCAGATACGCAGATACTACTGGGTGGGTGGGTGGTTAGCATCGCTGGGGAGGTTCTTGGGTGGCTTGGAAGATGTCGATGCCCATGCCCACTGTGCGTGCCCACAGCTGAAATGAAACTGTGATTATATATAGGGAGGTATCTACAGTAGATACATATATAGTATGGTATAGTATGTGGTGTATATGCTTCTCAAGCCAACGTGAGCGTCATATTAATTTATGAGCTCCAAAAATATGCCAAAAGCCAGACAAGAATTGAGCAAGTGCAAAAAATACATACAACATTCGACAGAGACAGAGAGAGAGGGAGACTCAAGAGGGGGCAGCAAGAGAGAGGGAGACACAAGAGGGGGGCAGCAAGAGAGAACACGTCATCATAAATTCGTGCACAAAGCAAGTGTAAATGTATCTGAGACGAGTGTGTGTACGAGTGTATCTGAGTATCTGGCGTGTATCTGGCGTATGCCTCTCCGAGTCTCGAGTCGCAGTCGACGCTACGCGACGCTTTGTCGCCATTTTTGGCCAGTTGCAAGTTACGCATTTGTGTGTCGAAATCGAGTACGAGTCGACTCGACTCTGCTGTTGGCTTGCTTTTTTTGTGCTTTTTGTGTCACTGCCCACAGAATTCCACACATCACAAAATTTCAGCAGCACTCGATTCGATTCGATTTGGTTTTCACTGGAGTTACCAGTTTTTTTTTCAGTTGTGCTGTGGGCGTATGTCTATGGAGTATTTAAATGTTTGTGTCTGTGGCAGTGGCAGTGGCTGTGGCAACATCAACATCAATATCAACTTTCAGCTGAAAATCGACAGCTTGCAGGCTGCAGGGCAAATATCAATTTCCCAAAGTAAATCCCCCATAAAGTGCCCCTGCAATTGCTTTCCAAATAATGCGCGGGGATTAATAAATTTGAGAGCAAACTATCCAGACAGACAGACACACACAAGCAAGCAAGCACACACACGCACACACGCACTTTAAATAAACACACCAAAGCACAGAACCAACATAGAACCCCCTCAAAAAACACACACAGATACAGCTACAGATACTACGCATTCGTATTCGTTTGTGTACAGAGTGGAAATCTGCTGCTGGTGCTGGTGTTGGTGTTGGGAACCCCAAAGAAGTTAGTTATCAAATTAAAGCCAGGGATAATGTGAAAAATATCATTTACTTGCCATGCAAGTGGGTTTGATAGACAGAAAAGACTGAAAAGAAAATGGAATAGGTGGAAATTTACTCAAGGAAACGATTGCTAAAGATAAGCCGTCGGCAAGCTCCTATCTTATGTGCATAGGAATGTGCGCTGCTTCACCGCTTATATAACAGTGCACTGCAGTGGTCGGCACCAATACATTGTCCGTTTCGCCTGTACACGTACACAAACGCACTAAAAACATGTGAAAATATGTGTGGCGACCTCATCTATAGATTGATAACATATACGTATCCCACGTCATGCGGCAGCGCACCTCAGTTAGGTGTTTCTGCACTTCTGCCTGAGTTCTGGCTGCGATTTAATGTGCATAGGAAAGTGCTCTGCTGTTGCGCTGCCTTTGTGTGGCTTCGGCAGTGCGACTTCGGCTTTTGCCATCACGCTTTTTTCAGTGTAAAATTAATCCCCGCGCATTATTTGGAAAGCAATTGCAGGGGCACTTAAACCGATTTCTCCCGCAGGCATGTTCGGGTTTTTGCTAAACACACCAGCTCACTTGAGTGTATGCGTGCCGAGCACTGCTATATAATAATGATAGATATGTAATACGTATCCCGAGTCATACTGCAGCGCACCTCAGTTGGCGGTTTCTGCATTTCTGTCTGGGATCCGGCATAGATTTGATGTCTCTTGGGTGGTGTTATAATATCCACAATTTCTTAATCTCTTCTTCCCATTGGAATTGGGAAGTTTACTCTCTGAAAGCGAGTCCCTCCAATGACATCTACAATGAAAATCTCATCAAAAGTCTCCCCCAAAGAAAAGAGCGTGAATGATATTCGCTTTTCTGGTCCGCCCAATCTCCAGTTTGTTTTCCTTTTTGGCTGCTTTTCAAGCACTTCTCTACCTCTCTCTGCCTCTCCCTCTCTCTTTGCCTCTCCGCGCGAGGCAGTAGACGGCGGCGCTACATTTAATCTAATCTTTAAGCAAATAAATGGCATTATACACACACTAATACACACGGATTCACACACACACACACACACGGAGAGACTGCTGCATATATTCCGATTTAGATATGATTGTTTGTTGTGGGTGTCACCCCTCTCTCCGCCTCTTCTCGGATTTCCACTCGGATTGCGGCTCCTCGGGCGTGGTTTTTGGGTCGCGCGTTGAAAGCGTTAAAATCAGTTTACAGCCTCCACCGCCGACGCCGAACGCCGGCGCTGCCATTGCCACTGCCACTGCCACCGCGGTCGTCGTCGTCGATGACTGATTGACTTTTAATTGGGGATAATTATAGATGCGATAAGCGGTTCAATCTATCCATCCATCCATTTGTCTATTATGCGCAATATATAATTGTATTTGGACACGCTCCTCAATTAACCGACCTTTGACATTTCTGTCTCCTGTCCTGCAGGGGAATCGATATTTGCATTGGAATGCATTCCCATTTCCTCCCCCAACCCTCTGCTTCTATCAATTTTCCAATACCTCTGCCGTGGCCCGTGTGGGCGTGTGGGCTGGATGGGCGTGGTCCTTCACTCACTTTTACCACATTTCAATTTCCGTTTTTTGTTTTATGGCTGAAAGCATCAATTTTCGTTTTATTGATTTCGATTTTTATTGTGAACCAAAAACAACAAAAACAAACAGTCAGACAGCCAGCCAGCCAGCATTCAATGGAAATGAAAATGGAAGTGGAAATGGGGAAAACGGCAGCCAAATCGAAATGCAAATGGCAGCCGAATTACAACAACAACAAAAACGTAAGCCAAAAACAAAGGTTCGAGATTTTGGGGCTCGAATTATTTGATACTCTTTTCAGGGGATAAAGAATATGACCTATCGGATGTAGAGTTTCGATTGAATATTATCCGTTATTCTTGCAGAAGAAGACTCTCCAATTATTTCATAGTTTTCTAAGGGGATAAAGCTTAGGGATAAATCGGATGTTTTGTTGCAATTGTCCGTTACTCTTACAAAAGAAGACTCTCCGCAGCAGACCTTTCCACTCTCTGTAAACTCATCATACCCTTTGGAAGGGTATCAAAAACGGAAGAGAACCGAGGACAGACACTCACGAATGAAAAACTTTTCATAAAATAATGAAAATAAAGAAAATTCACAAATAAATCCAATTAACGCCTCTTTGTCCAGGGTCTGGGTTTGGGTCCTTGTAGGGGATATACGACCATGTAAGGTAGGTTCCCATCTCTGCCCTAAACTTAATTTTTGGTAGCATTTCTCCCTTGCCTTCTTTTCTTTTCTCTTAGTTTTTTTGTTGTTTCTTTTCCTTTTCGATTTCTTCTGGTTCGCCTCCTCATTTGCATTTTCGTTTCATTTGCTGCGAAAAACGGAAATGGTTGTCTTTTGGCCTTCCTCTGTTTTTCCAGCATTTTGCAGACAGCACCCCGAGCCCATGGGTCACCTCTCCCTTGGGTCTGGGGTCACCTTCTGTCAGGCAGCCTGTCTGCCTGAGGGGCCTCCAAAAGGGAGGCCTGCAGGGCGGCTACTTTTGGGCCAGATTAAGGCAGCTGCTGGCCGACAATTTGACAGAGAAAAAGAGCTATGCAAATATCTGGTTATAGCTCTATTGGGTGTATCTCCAGAGAGACCCAGAAATGGGGTAACGCATCACTCACTCACTCATCCACGTTTATCTTTGTGTTATCTCTCGACCCATTTTCATCTGTATCTGCATCTGTACACATTTCCATCTCCATCTGTATCTGTATCTGCTCTTTGCATAACTCCATCTCCATTTCCAGCTGTATCTGCAGCTGTACATATCTCCATCTCCATCTGTATCTGCGTATCTCTTTAGATGCGTTAAATATTCTCTCTCTTTCTCTCTCTCTCTGTCGATCAATAAATTTCGGTCCATTGTGGTATTGTGGCATCTTCTACGATACTCGTAATTGGGAGCTGTGCCGGAGGCCCATTCATTGCTCGATTTTATGACCGAGATTATAATTCTTTCCTCCTGCCTCGACTCGTTCTTTGGCTGGCATTACGCATACGCCCTGGTGTGGTTTTTGTGGGGCCATAAAATGTTTGCGAATCATAAATAATTGTGCATTAATATTTATGTTTTATACAGGCCACAAGAATGAGGACGGAGATGGGAATGTGGAGAAGCATACATCAATTTGGATAAATGCATTATATTTCTAGTAATTTCTCTGTGTGGCTCCTAGCATTTACAAGGTTTCTCTCCAACGAACAGAAGACAGACACCCCACTTGACCTGCAGTTGAGTAGGGGTTAAAAGGGAGCAAAAAGGGTAGATCAGGTGGCCCGCCCTCTCCATTGTCTCTGTGCTCCTACCATTCCGATTGTCCGGGTGCTAATGTATTGGGTTTCAAGGACACGCAAACAGACACACAGGACACACACATTCAAGCGAAAAGGATAACAGCTGTCAGCTGTGGTCAAGGATTTCAAGGTGTGTTCGTTCCGCTGATAGTTGAGCGACAGACAGTCCCCACACCGCACCGCACTGCACTGCACTACAAATTATAGTACGCATACGCCAGGTATGCCACGAATGCCACATGCCATGTGTACGCCTGCCTGTAAGTCTTTTCAAGCGAAACATATTGATATGCGTCATTTAAGCATTTTCCAGTGCAATCGCATCGAAATAATTGACTTAATTAAGTATCCTCCCCACACAGTAGCCCTCTCCTACCACCTCCCCCTCCCTCATTGATTTATCATCATTCAACGCCCCCCGCCCCTTTTCCCCGCACAATCGAGATGCCATTTTTCATGCCGACACCCCGACACCTCCACCTCCTCTGCCTTGCCTTTGCTTTCACCTGTATGCGGTGCGTGTGGCTCCTGAAATCGAATGAAATTGCAGGCGGCCAAAGTTGAGCTTTCGCTTCATTTGTTAGCCAAGTTCTCAGCTTCAGCTTCACTCTTCTCCGTTCCGCGTTCTCCGTTCTCTGTTCTCTGTGTTCTCTGGGATTCGCAGTTCTCTGGGAGAGAGAGAGTGAGAAATTGAAGCGGATGCGGAGACTGCTCGAGCGTAAAGGAGGCTTGCCAGAAGGTCGCAGGCCAAGGCAATCGCTCAATACAGTCTCCCGACCCCCTACATCTCTCCCTCCTGCCTGAATAGTAATCGAGAATACCATCCTCCATCCTCCATCTCATTCATCCTCTCCAAGGGTCGCTGAAGCGTTAGAAGCTGCTCCACTCCTCGGTTCAGTTAGCTCAGTTAGCTGGCGGTAGAAGGAAGGTGCTGGAAGGCGGTAGACGGAATGCGGTACAGGGAGGCGGTAGATGGTAGGAGGTAGATGGTAGCCGGCAGCCGGAAAGCGGCTTTCCATCTCTGCAGCCTCCACCTCCACCCTTCCTCACAGTTCTCTAAACCAACTCGCAGGCTCAGGCTCTGCCTCACTCCATCTCCCTGCCTCTCCCTGCCTCTCTCTGCCTCTGCCTCTCTGCTCACTGTGTAATTAGCAAAGTTTTCCTCAGTTTGATTCTCAACTGTGAAAAGTTATTAAAATTCGCTCTTAATTTAAGCAAACTTTTGCCATATTGATTAAGAATCTTGAATGGGTTTGATCCGGCAACTGATTCGCCCCAGGAAGACCAAGAATGTATCCAAAAAAGAGGCTGGGAACACTAACAATTCTCGTTGTTTCAGTCTAATCTCATCCATATTGATATGAGGAGAGCAGAGGGAGGGGAGCAGAGTGCTAGACACTGAATTCATTCTCTGGCCATCAATTTCGCACTTCATCAATCGGAATCCGTATTTAGAAACCCCCCGTTGCCCCCTCAGCCCGTCCGAGTACTCGTACGAGTGTGTGTTTTGTATTTATAGTTTCTGTCTTCCATTATTTTCATGCTAGGCCACAATATTATTTATTTTCTACGCATATTTTGACGCCACTGACGCGTGTAGAGTGGCATGTTATTACGAGTATTTCCCCTGCGCCGCCCTGCACCGCACCCTGCCCTGCCCTGCCTCTGCGCTGCTCTTCCTCTGCTCTGCTCCGCCCTGCTCTTCCCCTGCTCTTCCTCTGCTCTTCCTCTGCTCTTCCTCTGCTCTGCTCCGCCCTGCTCTGCTCTTCCTCTGCTGCGCCCTGCTCTTCCTATGCTCTGCTCTTCTTCTGCTCTACTCTTCTCTCTAGTTGTAGATTTCATGCGGTTCAATGGGTCCGTCTGTACGTCCATTCATTACAGAATGACTGAATGACTGACTGACGGAATGACTGACTGACTGACTGACTGCCTGACTGCCTGACTGACTGATTGACTGTCTGACGTATGCAAATGCCATCGAAAAGAGTGTGTGAGTTTAATACAAGTATGATAAAGTCATAGCCACAGCCGAGGAATCAATCTACCAATTTAAAGCCACGCGCAGCCTCTCGATGGCAATCAATCTGTTTGCTATGTGTGTGTGTGTGTTTGTGTCTGTGTGTGTGCTCTGCGGTGGATCAGCATCGCATCTGTTGCGGCTGTTACTTCAGAGAGAGGGAGGGTAAGGGCGGGCTAATTAACGGACAGTCGTTGGAGGAGCCACGGCAATTGAAAGCCAACACCATGAGCTCATCCGCACACCTACAGCACACACATGCCACAGATACAGATACACACTGATACACAGATACACGGATACACTGATAAACTGAGAGTGAAGATACATTGACGGACTGAGTGTAGATACTCTACAAATCCGTGTTTTCTCAATTAAAGCGATGCCGCGATGCCAGTCGAAGCCCGAGACAAATCCAATTAGGGGCAAACACGTTTACCGTTTTTCACACTGCGCCCCCACCCTGCCCCTGCCCCCTGCCCCGTGCAGCTTGACTTCTTTTTTTGTGTTCTGCTGCTGCTGCTGCTGCTGTTGTTGTCATTGTTGTTGCGGAGGCCTCCTCTGGCGTTTTAGAGGGGAGGCAATTATGGCGACAACAATACTCATACGCCGTGTGTTCCATGCGTTTATCTCAATTTGCGAAATATACAGAGCGAGAGAGAGGGAAAGAGAGGGGGGAGAGAGGGAGGGGCATACAGATATAGTATCCCGCTGATTCGGAGAGTACTATGAGGGGGAGGGGGGTGCTCTATCTACGCTGCTCGTTCGCGTGTTAAACATCATTTCTAATTAAGCGAAATATCAGAATTGGAGCTCAAAGTGCGTCGAAAAAAATCTGAAAAATTTAGCCCCTCCACACGCAGCTCTCCCGGCTCTTTTCATGGGGCTGTTGATCTCTTTTAGACCAATTTCTGTCACCTCTTGGCCACCAAACATGCCTCTATCTCCCCTGCTCTATTATAGCTTATGGCTTTTGGTTTTCCCATTCATTTTTAGTATCAGCCTTTGTGTGTGCCTCAAGCAATCGCCAATTAATGAACTTCTGTCCTTCATATTATTTCTGCGCATTAATATCGATCCGAAAACCCAGCCCCGAAAAGCTCCTTCAGCGGTGGGGGCGGCGGGCAGGAGCTGTTGACATTTGCGGCCCCACCGCGACGGAGAGCAAACAATTGTAAAAAATTCTGTGCGACATTTGTCTGCTTTCTCCTCGTGGTGTTGCCTTTGGGCCACGTTCCTTAATTACTCGTTCATTGGACTCTGTGTCGTTCCACCTGGACACTCCCTACTCTTGCTGTAAGCTGCGCTCCTCTCCTCCCCATCGCTCCTCTCCCTCTCTCTTTCCCTTTGCATCACTTGCCACAGAATTATTTGCATTAACATTAACGCGGAGCATGATTCAGCACTCTGCTGAAACCACAAAACTGTCTGTCTGTCTGTCAGTCTGTCTGTCGGTCCTTCAGTGTTACAGGCTGGGCTGGGAAGAGCTCTTAAGTGGAGCAACAGAAATTTGATTGGATCAAACATCAGGTTTGATTGATTGATGGGGGGAATAATGGCAAAGTAATACGAGGAGATCAGGGAAGGGTCAAAGAGTGGTCAGGGAGTGGTCAAAGAAGAGTCAAGCCATGGCCAGGGAATGCTCAAGGAGTGGTCAAGGAATGGTCAAGGAATAGTCAAGGAATAGTCAAGGAATAGTCAAGGAATAGTCAAGGAATAGTCAAGGAATGGTCAAGCCATGTCCCAGCCCTGGCCCAGGAAAGAGCATCTCTAGTTCTATCTTCCCTTGTGAAAATCCCATCATAAATTAATTTGCAACCGCAAAAACATTTTCCGCCGATTAATTGACATGAAAATGAATTAAAATTTTCGTACAAATCATTTAACGACACTCAATAAATGTGAAATATTATATATTCGGTGGCATAACACAAAAAGCAAAAGCCAATGCCATGCCATGCCATGCCACAAATGCCGTAACACTTCATATAACCCTCACAGACACACACACAGAGAAATCTGTGTATCTGTGTGCCCCTTCCATCCGCTGAAACATCTTCCGTTTCCCCCATTTCTCCTCTTGACTGACACGACGACGACGCCCCCGCGTCAAAATCGAGGCAAAATAAACACACGTGTGAACATGAATTGAATGGCTACCCAAGAGATGCGCTGCAGAGGCACACAGATACACAGATACACAGCCACCGCATCGCATCTCTCAGATACAACCCATGGACCACTAGATAAAGCTGAAAATCAACGCAAAAAATTGACGTAATTGTCACAAATTTCAAATTTTGTGGTAAGAGTGTGGGAAGGCCAAGAGAGAGAAATGCCTCCACAGGGGAAACCCCTTTGGGGGGAGAGGGTCGTGAGATGCTGGGCCACTCACTGGGTGCCTCTAGGGGGAAGCCTCACTGTGCTCGAAACATTTTATTTTGGCTTAGATGTGTGTGTCAGTGTGTGTGTCTCTGTCTCTACTCTTTTTTCGGCTGCCACTTCTCCCTCGACGCAGGCGCACTCAGTCGGTGCTTGGCTTTTTTTTGGTAATGCCAGAATGGCAGAATGATTGAATGACCAACTGACAGTCGGACCGACTGGCAACAAGTTTTTTTGTGGGCTCTGCGCTCTGGATGCTGCCCCCAGTCCGTGTGCCCATGCCCATGCCCAGTCCTCCCCATTAATTAATACCAATTTGAGAGGACAAACAGACAGACAGGCAGGAGAAGCAGGAAGGTGGATAGAGAGAGACACACCCCAGATATAGAGATAGAGATAGACAGAGAAAGAGAATGAGAGATGGCGCGTATCTAGTGGAAGAAAGTCGAGAGAATAGTTGGAGAAAACGTGTGTCTGAATCTCAACAACAATGTCATAAACAAATTAGCGTTAGGGCCAGTGTAAAGTCAAGACGAAATTAGTATCTTTAATTTTCTAAAAATAGAGTAACGGCCAGAAGAAAGCCTCCAACGCATACGAAAATAATCAAAGAAAAGATGGGAATAGCCATAGGAGAAACACATGGAATTTTAGCTTAAAATATAGACTACTTTTAGAGATATGATGTGTGATAGATATAGGGAATGCCAAGGAAGATATAGACAACTTTTAAAGATACAATATACCATAGATATAAGGAATGCAAAGCTAGACAGATACGCATAGTTTTCTATGGAAAATTATGAGTTTTATAGAGTCTATAAGTTGATAAAAGTATCTATAGAATTTCCCTTCATCTTCGTATCTTTGTATCTGTGTATCTATTTTCCATATCCCCATGAAATATTCCCATAAATATTCCCCTCTCTCTAGACAGTGTTTATATTTCCATAGCCATTGTTTGTTGTCTATCGAGGGCGTAGAGAGTGGGAGGGGCCGCCTCTTTCTAATTTGTTAATAACGTTTTGTTTTTGGTCAATAAAATTCCAGTTTATGGCTCTGATAATACAATTATGTGTGGAACTGTTAAAGCAAATACACAAATATTGTACAGATATGCATATAGTTTTATGCACATTAGATAGGAATAAACAGCAATATATATAGGTAGTATATAGAGACAGACAGACCCGACCCTGAACTCTTGATTTTCTTTTAATTTTGGGTTTTTATTATTTATTAAATTTATTTGTTTGTCCTCAACATTTGTTGCTTTTTTCACCTCTTTTTTTCTCTTTTTTTCTCTTTTTTTCTCTTTTTTTATATAAATAAACAAAAATACGAAAAAAAGAAAATATGTAGACTAGATTCACATTTGATTTTTCCTTTCAGTTTGAAGCACTTTTCGTTGGCTTTTCTTTGGCATTTTTTTGGGTTTTTTTTTAGTTTTTTATGACTAATTTTATTTGTTTTTTTGTAAGCTTTTGTCTGTACTAATTTTTCGACTTTTTGGCCATTACTCATGGAGGGAATTAGCAGGAAAAACAAAAGCTGAGGAGTGAGTGTTCAACTTCGATCTGTATCTGTATCTAAATCTAGAGTATTTACACTAATTTCGCATTCAATTTGCATATCGAGGGATTACTCATTTTGCACTTGCCAGAGCGGGACAGAGAGAGTTGTCAGAGTTCTCTCTTCATCTCCAGCTAATTAACAGCGAATTCAGGGGAATAATTGCAACAGACATTTAAACCCATAAAAGTTGTGCCGCTTCGCACTCGGAACTCCCGCCTAGTGGGAGGGTTGGCAGGGGGTGGGAGGCTAGGGGTAGGGGGTGTGTGTGTGCAGCCAGTTGGAAAATGAAATCAAAATTCAGTTTTAGCTCTGGACTCTCTCTCTCTCTCTCTCTCCTGCATTCGGAACAAAAGCCATGTTAATAATTAGCTTGGAAATTGCACAGAGAGGTTGCCCCCCCCGTGCATCCGTTCTGATGATGCAACCTGCAATTGCAACGTACGTTGCAACTTGTTGTCAACACAATTTGCGTTGTTAGAGCAGGGCTCTATAATTATTGTTACAGATAAATCAATCGAACTGCCCAGCTCTCTCTCTCGCTCTCTCTCTCTCTCTCTCTCTCGCTTGGAGCTCGGAGTTTTTCTCCATTCAAAAGTTGGCAATTGAATAGACATTTAATTAACGTATCTCCCAGTCTGTCTGTCTGGTCTGTCCTCAGTCCCTTTTTCTACTATATCTTCTGCCATGTACTATGTGTGTATCTGTGGCGTTGAGTGCCCTGAAAGAGAGAGAGGGAGAGGAGGAG
This sequence comes from Drosophila algonquin, assembly GCA_035041765.1. Classification (NCBI taxonomy): domain Eukaryota; kingdom Metazoa; phylum Arthropoda; class Insecta; order Diptera; family Drosophilidae; genus Drosophila; species Drosophila algonquin. The sequence goes on from JAWNKY010001184.1 coordinate 1,506,418, forward strand.
AGAGAGGGAGAGAGAGTGTTTGCACAGCTGCCACTGGCGTCAGACGACAGCCAACACTTTGCGGTAAAATATATTTAGTCGCCAACGGGCGGGAACGGGCGGGAACGGGCGGGAACGGGCGAATCGGTTATGAAAATTGGAATGTTCTCTGCGGCCTGAAATATATGTACATAGTTTCATGATTAATATAGATTTAAATTCCCCCTTAAAACAAAAATTATCCACCACATTTCAGTGCAGAAATTTCTGCTGCTAAAATGCAAATATTTCATGGGAATTCTTTTGCTGTCAGGTAAAAACTATGCGAACAGAAAAACTATGGAATGGTTCAAAGACCCAACCTTCCACCTTTCATCTCTGTATCTGTATCTGCGTATCTGTATCTCTGTCATAAAATGTATTTTCAACTTATTTTCCAATTACCAGATCCAATTGCCTGCCACGTACACATTTGCTGCCACAGCAGAAAACGCAACAAAGACCAGAAACACACAGAGAGAGAGGGAGGGAGGGAGGGAGGGAGGTAGCCACCCTGTCCTGCTGCCACATGCCACATGCATACTCGTATGGATTTCCCAACCACCACAAATTGGTTGGCTATAATAGCTTAGGGGGGGTGGAGGAGGGGGGAAATCTAATTGGTAGGACGGCGACACATTGAAAAGTGGCCATTGCCTTTGCCTCTGTGGTTGGTTCTCTCGTTCTCTGGTTTTTTGCAAGCCAAGCCAGAAAAACAATCATCCACAAACACACGAGGAGGAGAAGGAGCAGGAGAAGCAAGGGGAGGAGGAGCAGGAGACGGAGGAGAAGGAGGTCAAAGGAGAGCAGAACTCATACGAGTGTACAGTGGAACAACCACAAAAGACACGTGTATCAATGGCAGGGGGGATGGGAGGGTGACCTGGGGAGGTCATAATACTCGTAAGTATTCCTTCGATTGCTTTCGAGGAAAACTATTCCATTCTTAAACGACGTTCGAAATGGAAAACTTAGAAAGGTTTTTCTTTTCATTGAATATTCCACACAATTAATGTTGGATTTCCGCCAACTATTCATCGGATTTCGCTCCCCCCCGCCCCCATTTTCTGGGTAATCTATTTATGGAGAAAACTCCTCTTTGATGTACCGCACACACACACACACAAAGGCTCGGCTCGGCTTCACTGTTCACTTGGCCATGGCTGGAATTATTATTTTCCGTCTCTGTCTCTCTATCTGTTTCTCTGACTGCATAAAGGAAAATTCCCTTGCCCCAGGCCCCACACACAAAACACAGCAGAAGCGCCACACACACAAATCATAAAGCTGCTTAGCGTTTGTTCCTACCCCAACCCCAACCCCCAGCTGTCCCCCCTCCCTCTCCCCATGTCCTTTCCTGTCCGTTTGTATCCTGACCTAAACTTAAGGACAAACTTGGCGAAAGGAGCAGCCGCATGGATGGATGGAAAAGCCAACGCAAGACTGGAGCTAATGTGAATGTTGGCCGAAAAAGTGTTGCTATAAATAACCTCAGACATGCGGGACGACTAAAAGTACGTCTCCTGCCTGCCTGCCATGCCCTAACCTCACATTCCATATACATACATATATATATAATCTACAGTACATATACATATATGTATTTGTATATATAAATATGCATATAAAGCGGGTGTTTTTCTCTCCTCTTTGGGGTATATGGCATGTACACACGCCAACTTTTGTCTGCAGAGACACCTCCCCCCGCCCACCACCCACCGAAAAATCAAGAAAACACAAAATAAAAACTGCTTTTCTCTGTTGCCATCTCTGTCGCTCTGGCACACACAATGTGTGGCATGTGGAAATGTATAAAGGAAAAGCCAACGGCAAGTGTGTCAAAAGGTGTACCTATCGTACCTATCGTACGATTTGTTTTGTATGGAAAAGCGGAAGAAGAAAAACGAAACGAAACAACAAAATTATTCACAACTTTTTGACAGTCCCGCAGTCCTTTTTGTTGTGTGTGTGTGTGTGTTTTCCCTCTACGATTTTCCCTCTCTGCAGTTTACTATTGTTTCTGGTAAAAAGTTCTTCGATTTTTTTCGTCTCGACCAAAAGTTTCTTCAAATGATACGGATACCATGTGGCATGTGTGTGTTTTGGGGCATGTTCTGCATGGAAAATCAGTCTGAGAAAATGGAAAAATGATTGCTGTGTGATAATTAATGGATTCGAATCGATGGGGGGAGGTTTTGCTGTCCATCGGAATATTATATGCGAAGATAATTACGGTTAAACTATGTTTGGGAATTTGCTACAAGATTCATTGGAAAAGTCTTTGATAGGGGAAGTAAATGGTAGTACCAAAGACAATATAAACAGAGCGTACAGAGCGCTCTGTCTCTCTCTTTTTCAGTTAGGAATTCTGTAAAATTCCTGACCGAAAAAATCAAGCTAGAAATTTTGTATGGCGTGACACATCCTGGTTTTTATATTGTCTTTGGTAGTACTCTTTTTTCTTGGGTAAAAATAATATCTATAAATATACAAACATTGCCTTCGTTTTGGTTAAGATTCTGCCAAAAAAAAACAAATAAACTCCCAGACTTACACATGGCTTACACTTTCTAATGTACTTACTTATTCATATGATGGGATTACTATACAGACACACACTCATGTGTGTTACATCTGGCGCGTGTGGCAGTGGCAGGTCTCCTTTGGTTGAAAGGAATTTCCAGTGCAGATGCTTTCTGCTTGAGAATTTCATCCATGGCATTCCGTTCACACATTTCGTAGGAGCCGAGCCGTGTGTCTGGCGTGACAGCAGGAGCTCTCCACGCCATTCCTTCTCCGTTCCATATCCGTTTCCGGCCAAACTGCCACCAGCTAGAGAAAATCCTACCCCACCCCCCATCAGCCCCCGCCCAGACATCAATGAGAACGCCCACATTTTGTGTATATATTTTTTAAGGATTTCAAATTCATTTTATTGGTTTTTTTTTCTTTGTTTGTTTGTTTTGTTTCCTTTCTTTTTATTTTGTGTTTTTGTTGTTCTCTCTCTCTCCATCGTTTGTTTTTTTTTTTTGTATTTTTTACTTATAATTGTTTTACTTTTTCGCAAATTTGTTTGTTTTTATTATATTTAGATATAATTTTTGTTGTTTTTATTGTATGCTTGTTGTATGTGTTTTTGTTTGGTTGTTGTAGTTGGTTTTTTTTTTGTTTTTTGTAAGATTTTGCAGATCTTTTTTGTTTGGTTTTTAAATATATATATATGTATATATTATATATGCACTTGCTATATAAACTTAAATTTATCAACTAAATTAAATAATTTGTTTGTTTGAATTTTGTTTGCATCCGTGTCCTCCTCTCCTTCTCTCTTCTTATGGATATACATATATATCATTATATATATATATATATATATATATATATATATATATATATATATATATATATATATATATTTATCAATATTCTGCACGCACACACATAAATCTTCTCCTTTTTTTGTTAATAAACTAATCGAACAAATTGTTGGACTGTGAGGAAGGAAAAGAAGTTCCAACAACAAACAAAAGAAAATCTACCGCTTTTTTTTTTATAGATACAGTAGATTATATTAATCATTAAATACAATTACAAATTAGTGCACAATATTCCGTTTAATACGTATTAAAGTAAAGCATACAGCATACAGCATTACGAATCGCATTAGTCAGATAGTAAAGCTCTTCTGCCACACAGTTGCCGCAAAAAGTAAACCAACACAAAAGACTAAAAACACACACAAGCCAAAAAAAGGATAACAACTAAAATTGCACAACTTCCTCCGCCTTCTCTTCCACTACTGCACATATATGAATATATATATATACAATATTATATATATATTCTCAATATTAAATTGTTATTCTCAGACTACTACCATACTCGTACGACTATTTACCATATATGTGTGTATGTATGCATGTCTGTGTGTGTGTGCCAGTGTTGAAAAGGACTCCAATCATATATAAATATGTATGACAATAAAAGGTTCGACTGTGATGTGTGAACACTGCTTCTGCTTCTTCTGTTTCCTCAATTGATTTTCGGTGTCTATTTAGTTTTTAGTTTTATTTTTACTCGTAGTTACCATTAAATTTAGCTGCTTAATTTGTATGCCTATTTATGACTTTTGTCTCGCAACTATAGTTGAACAAATATAGTATGTACTTCTTGTATATAATCATCGTAGAAAACATAAAATGTACGCGTATATAAATTAATTTTGTTTTACTCCCCTCTCTTTCTCACATTTCACTTCTCTCTTTTTCTCACAACAACAACAACATCAAAACGTAATTGAATAAAGTCTTCACTTTTCCCAGAAATAACTAAATAACAGGGGGAGAATTTTTGACAAGAGAATTTCTGCTGCCTCTGCTTTCTCCTTTCTCTTTTTTTTTGCACATAACGAAACAATAATAAATATATAATCCAATCGACAGCATTGACCCTTTGGCATGACTGTACCTCCACTTTTCACTCCTTCTTCTTCCTATATTTAGTTGGCTTTTTCTGTCTGTATTCCTGCATTCTCTCGACATTTTTGCCTGCTTCTTTGACTCCGATTTCGCCTTCGACTTCAATTGTTTTTTTGTTTTTTAATGCTAAGTTTTTTACGATTTTTTACACACAAATGTTTTCAGTTTTTGTTTTTTTGTTTGCTTTGTTTTACGTGGCTTAAATATTAAACATTAAGGTTTTATTTTATTTTTATATACTTATATATTTTTTGCTGCGTTTTCAATGGTTTTACTTTCTTTTATCTTCCATCTCTTTCTATGTTTATTATTTTAGAATCCGAATAGTTGTTGTTGGTTGTTGGATGTGGCATGTTGCATGTTGGATGGATAACTATTCATGAGAGGTTCGTGATGATGGGCTAGTGCGCTTACTGTTAGGTGCCACTGTCACAAAATATGGTCGTTATGTGTTCTACTGGGGGGCGAGTGACACAGGGGTCTTGTTGCACGTCGTCGCTGATTGTACAACATTTATATCCATGTATGTATGTATGTATATATGTGTGTGTGTTTGCATGTATTATATATATATAAATATCTAGAGACATGTCTACACGAGACCTACGCACAAGACCTGAACGCAAGCGAGGCGCGCGCGTGCGTCTGACCAACACTGCCTGTCGTTGCGCAACACTGAATCTCAATTTCACTCAGTAATCACTTGACCGACTCCGCCTGACTGTCTCGTCTCTGGGGTTCGGGTTCCCCTTTGTGTGTCGTACCGCTGATTCCTCCATAATTATTTTCTTTATATAAATATTACACCATTTATTAATCATATGATTTGACTGCTGCATCTGCTTCTTCTTCTCATTCTTTCTTTCATCTTCTTCTTGTTGTTGTTGTTTTTTTTTTCAAGCACACTGAGTGCGCCATAATTTTTTTTGTGTTAATTTTAACCTTTTTGTATTTAATTTAAAAATTATTAAAGCGTTTTTTTACTCTCAAGTTGTTGTTGTTGTGGTGACTGACTGACCGAATGATTGATAAATCGATTGATTGAACTATTAATCGATGGATGGATGTGTGGTTGGGGGTTCATCGAGATGAAATATGAAATTCTTTTTAGCCCTTTTTTTAGTGTTTTGGATGATAATTTTTCTCCTGGATTTCCTCTTTGTTTTGTTTCTTGTTTGTTCTCCTTTGTTTTCTGCTTTCTCTGCGTGTTCTTCTTCTCCTTCTTTGCTGCTTCTGCTTCGGTTATAAGACTAAACTACGTTACAACTAAATATCTGTAGTCTCGTGGTTATATACGCTATATGTATGTATGTATGAATGAATATCTATATGTAAGTCATTTGTAATTGTTTCCATTGCTATTTCTATAACTCTATTTGGGCTTCTTCTCTATTCCACTTGGGCATTCTTTACTTTTACTTTTACTTTTCCTTTTGCGTTTCCATTCCTTCCCATTCCATTTCCATTCCCTTTCCGTTCCGTTCATCCTGTCATTCCGCTCTCTGGCTCTCTGGTCTTTAGACAAAAAAGGCTGCTTCGGCTGAGGTTTGGCTTCGAGGAGGAGGAGGCAGCGCCTACCGTTACACTGTTCCACCTGTAGATTGTAGTTCTTTCTAGTTTGAAGTTTTGTAGTTCTTGTAGTTCTTGTAGTCGTGTAGCTTTTGCTGAAAGAAACAATTAATTAGTTTTAAAATGGGTTCATTTGCATAATTTTGCAATCTCTCGTTCGGCAGCCAGCTACTTCTTCCGATCCGATCCGATCACCGATCATCGAACAGCCTTGACTGAGGTCTCGTTTCGTATATCTACTTCCTACTCGGGTTTCTTGACCTCCTCCGCTAGCCGCAGAGACTCGTATCATATTCAAATATTCACATATTCAAGTTCCACAGCTCGCAGCGAATCGGCAACGAATCGAATCACTCACAAAAACTAATCACCGAATCTCCAGAGTTCATGATTTTCATTTCGAGTCTATTATTAATTTTGATTGCTGTTATTTCTCTGCTATTTTTGGACATGTGAAGACCAGGGTCAAGGTCGCCTCTTTGTGAGGTTTGGGTGACTTTTGATTAGACTTAAAACTTAATGGCAAGGAAAAAGCATGCAAGTAAAAGCGTGGAAGTAATAACCATCCGGTTCACTAAGGACCATCCTGGCCTATGAGAGGCCCCCACTGACGACCGTCCGGGTTTAGCTAACCTAAACATAGTTTAAGATTTCCAACAGAGTCTACTTAGGGGTTTTGGCTTTCACAGACTACGACTACCAGAAAATACCTCCCATAAATGGCATTTCTTGTAAGCCATTCATGGGATCAATCTGATTGAGGGGTTGTTGTTCTCCTCCCCTCCACTCCCGCACTTCAGGAGCTCCTTTCTCTGTCATAGATCCCATTTGGGTTGGAAGGTGGCAGGTCTCTCCGTTGCCACCTGCCGCCTCTATCAGGTGGGAATAAAAACAAAACAATGTCTGCTGCAAGCCAGCATATTGGCATCTAAAAAGGTTTATAGACTTTTCGCCTTATCAGCCCCTCTTCCCCCCACCCTTCTGTCTCCCCCATCTCTCTCTCTCTGTCTCTTTTTGTGGCAGTGGGGCAGCAGCAGCTTATGACGTAAGCCAGCCACAGCAGCGTGCTATATTAAATCTCTTGCACAAAACACAGATACAGAAACACACACACACAGATACACACTTGTGTAGATATAAAACAAAAAGAATAACAAGATAAAAAAAAAGTTGGTTGGTTGTATTTTCAGGCGGCATTTTATCGCTGAAACAAAAAGCGTCACTGACTCCCCCTCCCCCGCCCCCCAGACACCTCGTGCCACAGCCACTGCACCCACGCAAAGGTGTACGCCATAAAGATACAGATACAGATATGTATTTTGTATACAAACCAAACAAATATCTGAAATTGGAGAGCTGCAATATATAGCATTACACAGTCGTCACTCTCGAGTATCCCCCCACCTGCACCCACTCCATCTCCACTCCCCCTCTGTCTGCGGAGTTGTGGCATTGAATTTACAAGAGATCTCTCTTGTCTTTGGCTTTGTCTCGAATTACATAAAGCCAACAGAGAAAAAAGCGTACAAATTATGGGCTTAAGGGAGGGCTAATGGACGGCTGGCTGGCTCAATGGCTAATGGCTAATGGGAGAAGGCATTACGTGAGGCCAAAAACAGAGACTTTCACTTGTCCAGAGATCGAACAGAGCCTACACCCTGGCCTTGAAGTGAGTGGCCCCTCCAGCCAAAGAGTTTTCTTTAGAGACCAAAAGGTGGGAGGTACTTCCATGGCATTAGCTTTGGGCTTTTATGTCTGGCAACATCTTTGACCTACAGGCAATGACAAAATTGTTGCCAACACCAAAAAGAACAATCCAAATACTATATATAGAATCTGTATATTCCGAAAATATTTCCAACAAAAAACAACAACGGATACTTAAATCATATGAAATAAATTAATTTATATATCTGCTATAAGAAATAGATATTCATTCTTTTCTCCAACCCCTGACAAAATTCAAGACGAAAAACATTTCAATAAATCAACAAAAAGCCAGCAGGAGGACCACCAGCCAGCGCCCGCTGCCGCTGCCGCTGCCTCTGCCCGCTGCCTCTGCCCGCTGCCTCTGCCCGCTGCCTCTGCCCGCTGCCTCTGCCCGCTGCCTCTGCTCGCTGCTACTGCTATGGCGAGTGGACAAGACTGAAAATATCTTTAGATATGCAAAAAACGATCTATAAATGAAACATACAATATATTTCAGACAGGGGGATAGGGGAGGGGTAGAAAATATGATGAAAATGAGTTAATTGTTGAGGCAGATGTAGCTTCGCCTCGAAAAGTGCACTTTTTGATCGAATAATAAACCCAATTAAAGCCCCACCCTTCAGGTTACCCTGAGATTTCCCCAAAAAAAACACAATAAATACATATATCTGTAAGTTATATAATAATTTATACAGAAAACATCGATAACCGCAGACAAGGAGCCACCCCCACCCACAAGCACCCACCCACCCACTCACCCACTCACTCATGCAAATGACATACGCCACACAATTTCATTCACTGTATTTATAGTCCATACTTTGATATTCGCATTAAACACTCAATCCACACTCATTCCACACTCATTCCACATTCAGTCGCCCCTCCAGTTAGTCCGTCATTCCCTCCGTTTTGTTTGTCAGTCTGTCATTCCCTCCGTTTTGTTTGTCAGTTTGTCAAGGAGTCAGTCGTCGGTTTGCCCTGGTCGGTAATTACACACGTTTTAAAATGCAGTTTGTGCCGTGTGGCCATCAAATATTCAGGAGGAGACACCGAACCAGGCCCAGGCCCAACCCCAGAGATTGCCCACAGATGGACAGAGGGACAGAGCGGGAGAGAGAGAGAGAGAACCTGTGCGAAACGAGCAGCTGCTTCTACCCATTCCCACTGCTCTTTCATTTTTGAGGCCAAATGGCCTTTTATAATATTCACAAGACAGACAGAGGGAAAGAGAGGTAGACAGACAGAGAGAGAGAAAGAGAGGTAGACAGACAGAGAGACAGAGAGAACTATGTCAAATGTCTGTAGAGCCACCCACTTAAACCCACCTCCTACTGTCATCGCCAGCTGCTTAACTCTGTCTCAAAGGCGGAGAGACAGGGTCTAAGTCCACGCATATCATATCATATCATATCATATACGTGTCATATCTCAGAGACATAGAGATAAGAACAAGGTAAAACAGAGAGCTAATGAAAGGGGATTCAGGGAGGGAATCAAAGGGTATAGAAGGGGGTATTCAAGGGGGTATTATAAGGGGTTTCCAGGGAGCGGTTTCAAGTGGAATTCCAGGGAATGAGGAAACACTTGTCACAGGAGAAGCTCCCACAGACAGCAGGAGAATAGAAGAATCAGAAAAGTAGAAAAAGTAGAAAAAGTAAAAAAAGTAGAAAACTTTCCATCCAACATTTTTTATTGATTTGAAATTGCAAGATAAAAAAAATACAGAAAGAAAAGTATCTTCAATAAAAATTCCATTCAAACTCTTTCAACTGAACAACATTCAATGTTGACGAACGCACTCTTGACCCCCCACCCCACCCCATCCATTCCCCAACCCACCCCACCCATTCCCCCATCCCATGCCATCCCCCTGTCCTCCTCTGTTCTCCTGCCATCAATCCCCATCCATCCTGGCATCTCCCTTTACGCTTCACTGACTTTGGCAGCAGTTTCCTCTCCGGACTTCTGTCCGATGGTCAATCAGTCGATTGCCCCCTTTGTACCTCCCCTCCCTCTCTCCTTCGAGAGGGTTCAATAAACGTAAAAAGAAGAAAAGAGATCTGCAATTTGCAATTCACTTTCGGCATTCGGTGCTTTGTTGTTCTCGATTCTCGGTTCTCTCTGTGTTCTCTGTGTTCTCCTCAATGTTCTCTGCCTTCAGTTCTCAGTTTTCACATTCATCTCGCAGACAGACAGACAGACACACGCTTTGAACTTTCAACTTTGTTTAATGCGAAAACAAATGCAAGAAAAACCAACAAATACGAATTGCAGTACCCATTAATTAGCATAACCTTTTTCAATGGAATTGAACCGCCAAAAGGGTATCCGGGAGGGGGATTGGGGGGTAAATCTCGCTCGTAAATCAAAGTGTGGAAAAGTTTCTTTATTTTTGGTGCCCAATAATCGTAGTGGAAGCTTTGGCTGTGGCTACACCGTATCTAATGTCAATAAACTTTTTGGCTTTGAAATCAAATCAATTTTCATGCCAAACGAAAGCGCAGACATCACGTTAGAGGAGCATGGCAGGGGCATGGGGCACGGGGCACGGGGCAGAGGATGACACCACACAAAAGAAAAGAAAAAGAAAAATACAGAAAAAACTAAGGGAAAATCAATATTGTGGCCCTCAAGACAAATCAATTAAAGAAATTTTATATGCATAAAATACGTTTTTCCATTTCTCATATTTTCTCTCTCGTTTTTCGCAGAACTAAAGACAGAGAGAAAATGTCAAGCGAAATGAACAGGAAACGGAAACAAGAGACGAACTGAGGGGCGAACAAGAGGCCAGCCGCGGGGCTTGGGGGGAGAAGCGCAAATTAAAAGCAAATTTCAATTTTTGCAATGACATTGTCATTGATGTAGTTGCTGCCTGCTGCTGCCACTGCCGCTTGCCGCATGCCGCCTGCCCCGCTTTTTGTTGTAACAGAATTAACTACGAAAGTAATTAAAGACCAGGGGCAAGGCAGGGCCAGGACCCGCACTTTGAGCCAGGATTGGGTTGGGGTCTGGGGGTCAACTGAGGTGCCCGCAGGCAGGCAGCAGGCAGGCAGCAGGCAGGCGTCTTTAAGAGGATGAGGAGGGGGAGGAGGGGAGGAGGAGGTGGTGGCGACTCAAGTTGTCTTGCGCGCGCATGAAGGCAATTAACATTACACACGAACGCACCTACAGCCCGCGAGGGCAGCTCGAGGAGTACTTCATTCCATGGAGTGTGGAAAATAGTTCATTTCCAAAACACACAAAACAAGAGTCTCAAGAGTACCCCAGACATTTCGCGGAGTACCCAACACATTTCTGCGAGTACCCCACACATTTCGGGGAGTACCCCAGACATTTCTGTGACTACCCAACACATTTCAGGGCTTTGAGATTCTTCTAAAAGTTCCCTCAGAGAGATGAGTCTTCGAGCAGCCCTCTGCCACTCGTGCCATGCCGCCCACACAGCCACAGGGCACACTGGCTAAGGAAGCCACTGAGGAGGATAAAGGGGGGGGGGGGATGGATGGATGGTTGGATGGGGGCTTACACGCAACAGCGCCGCCGGCGACTTGGCGCACAATTTGTGCGCTGCAATAAAATGAAATTAAAATTTGAAACAACTACAGAAGCAACAAGAAATACATATTCCAGGAACAACACGAGAAGGGATGGGGGATGAGGGATAAGGGATGGATGCCTGGATGGTGCACTGCGTGAGTGTGCGTTGGAGTGGAGTATCCCTGTGTGTCTGTGTGTGTGTGGGAAGGACTGGGGGGGCAGCTGAGAAGCTTAAGCACCATCATCCATCGTCATCATTCTTAGTTCTCTGCCTCATCGCCTTATTATTTCTTTCATTTTTTCTTTCACTTTCTCTCTCGCTGGTAATTATGATAAGACAGTAATTACATTTATCTGCTGCTGGCAGCATTCAACACTCAGAACGAATAAAAATTGACTCTGCATCGAGCCAGCCCCAGCCAACCCGTCCCACATGGCGTATGCGTATGCAAAAACATGTTGCGTATACGTCATGTGGTGCGCATCCAAGGTAAAGTGCATAGAGAATTAGCTAAATTATCAATGCGGTTGTGGTCGGATGGGGATTACCTTCAACGACCACAGAGCGCACAACGGGGGGTAGGGGGGCAGCATTTGTCTATAGGTCAAGGACATGCAACAAATTGTTTATGCGAAAAGAGCATCATCATCAGATGCGTAAGTGGCAGAATGTCAAGCCAAACGACTGACGTCATGAATGCGTAATAACCCAATTAAATCGAGTGAGAGAATAGAAAACAACAAATGAAATATAATAGAAACAAAGCTAAATGATTAAACGGGCCTCTCAACCCCCTGGCCAATCTACACTCTCCTGCAGGGTAGAGTGTATTTGTCACTCTCAAAAGATTGATGATTCCATTAGGGCAGTCCCTTACCCCTCAACCCCAGACCACGTACCCACCTCTAGTCGTTTCTCTATCTCTAGGCGCCCCTGCTCCACACACACACCCAAATAATTAATCAATAATTACGCTACGTGCGCTTATGGAGGGGGCAAGAGGTTAGGGGGCCTAGGGGGCCGGACTAGGCACAAAAAAATGTATATATATTCAATCTATGATACTCTTGGCAGTCGGAGGGTGACTAGATTTCATGGTAAATAGAATTCCTCAAGGCATATGGATATTATAACATGTATCCTTTCGCTTATGGGTACATACCAATCCTTTGCTTTGGGGGGTATCAATGCTGCGACCCTTCCTTTCTTTCTGTTGCTTTCTTTTTCTGCTGACTGGCACCTGGTCGTCCCACCTTCCCCCCTTGGGCCGCCCTTTTTCAATGTCAAGCCACAAAGAGAGTCTCTCTTAGCCCCCCTCTCTCTCTCTCCCACCCTCTCTCTCCTCTCCTTTCTGGCAACAAAATAATTATTGATTACAAGTCAATTTTATTGAATTTGTGAAAAAGAGATGGATGATGCGAATTGCCTGCCTCTCTGCCTCACTCTCTCTCTGCCACTGCTGCTGCTGCTTCCCCTCTCTCTTCCTTTGTTTCTTTGTTTCATTCTTGTTTTTTTTTATCAAATTCAATTAGACGCACGACTATAACTGTAATTGTATGTTAGCTGTCAGAGAGAGGGCAACAGAGAGACAGAGAGAGGTATAGAGAGACAGAGAGAGGTATAGAGAGAGGGCTAGAGAGAGGGAAAGGGAGGGGATGAGCAGTAGGCCAATAAAAAGTACTGTTATTGTTGTCTTTTGTTATCAGGACACATGAATGATAATGAATGCATCACATCACAATGATGATGATCATAATAATCATAGTAATGATGATGATGATGATGATGATGTAACCATGAAAAACTATGCCAGCATAAGGGGGCGGGGGGGATACTCTTAACCCATTTTCCACCCTCAACCTCAACGCCCCTCCAACGTCCCTCTCCTCCCTGCACTCTCAAGCAACAAAACAAATTAAAAACCAAACAAAAGACAATGAATGGGGGGACCACTAGGGGAACCTCTGAGAGAGAGCCACAGTGGGAGAGAGGGAGAGAGAGCCACAGGGGAAGAGAGAGGAGCAAGAACTAGTGGCAGCGGCAGGGGCAGGGCTTGGTTGCTGCATAAATGAATCTAATAACTGCCTTTGTTTGTTTGCCACCGTTCTCGTGCCCCACTACCCCTACCCCCACCCATACCCTACCCTACCCTAGTGCCCCCCTTGCAATCACCTTGCACCTCCTTCATTCTTATCGCCAGCTGTTCCGTTCCGTTCTGTTCTGTTCGTTTCTGCTGCTGCTGTTGTTTGTGTTGCCTCCCAAGTTCTGTTTTAGTTTTCAAGCAGCTGCCACCCTACCCTACCCCTACCCCTACTCCTACCCCTACCACCCCTCCCCTTGCTTCTCATATTCTATGTAGTAGTATGACAAGTGGCGTCAATAGGTTTTGATAAGGTACCCTCCCCCTACCCCTCCCTCCCTTCCACTCGATGGGCCTGTCCACTATGTATTTGTTTTCCAGGCAATTTCTTATCAGTCCAGAAAAGTGTTTGAGAAATCGAATGTCCATTAAATAAAAGGCAAAAAGTGTTCCGATTTCAAAATGAAATGAAATGAATGAATTCTACTTCCATTTCCCAGAAATTCGATAGCAAATTCGTCTTGGCTTTGTATCTCATGTTCCTACCAGTCTCTGGATATATAGGAATGTATCTAGATACATATTGTATATGTATGTGTGTGTGTGTGTGTACCTGCACATAAATAACGCCACACGTAAACAGAAAATAAAAGAGAAAATTTCAATTTTCATTGCGGCACTGTTTTTCCATGTTCAATTCTATTTTATTTGCTCATAAATTCTGAATGAAAATTGCCTGCCGGCCATTGGATGTCCCAGCGACAGACAGCAACAGCAACAGACTGTGGGGACGTTTTGTATCTCATAGATACACACACAAACACATACAAGCACTCCATAACGAATGAGAGAGAGAGAGAACTCTGTCTGAAGTAGTAGACACTTTGATACTCTATACTCTGGAAAGAGCTTCTATTGGGTTCCAGCGACAGATGGACAGCAGCAGTAACAGGAGAAGACTATGGGGACGTTTTGTATCTCATAGATACACAAAAACACATACAAACACTCCATAACGAATGAGAGACTCTGTCTGTAAAAGTAGTAGACCCTTTGATACTCTATACTCTCTACTCTCAAAGCAAAGGGTTCTGGAAAGAGCTTCTATTGAATGTCACAGCGACAGATAGAAAACAACAGACTATGGGGACGTTTTGTATCTCATAGATACACACACACACACACTCCCTAACGAATGAGAGAACTCTGTCTGAAATAGTAGAACCCTTGGATACTCTTTACTCTCTATTCTCAAAGCAAAGGGTTCTGGAAAGAGCTTCTATTGGGTTCCAGCGACAGATGTTTTGTATCTCATAGATACACAGAGAACTCTGAAAGATAACTCTGTCTGAAGTAGTAGACTCTTTGATACTCTCTACTCTCTACTCTCAAATAAAAGGGTTCTGGGTAGAGCTTCTATTGGGTACTTCCCCCTTCTATGGGTTATACCCCCCGCAACGGGCAGAATCGGGGCAGAAAAAACTGTGAAACGAGAAGCGAAAATACGTAAATAAACAGCGACTACAATTTGAAAGCAAAAACGACGAAAATAATTGCACAAATGAAACAAAAAGACTATTAAAACGAGCACACAAAAAACAACAAGAGAAGCAAGAGGAAAGAGAGAGAGAGGGAGAGGGAGGAGGAGAGAGAGAGAGCGAGAGGGAGACGGAGTGGAATGACGGTCGGGTGACGAGTCGAAGCCGAGAGACGGACAATGCGACGTGTGTGCGTTAGCGTTATATTTAAATGATTTCGCTCGCAGTTTGCCTTCGTTTTGCCTGCCCCCCTCCACGCCGCTGCCTCCCCCTCTGCTTCAGCCTCTGCTTCAGCCTCTGCTTCTCCCTCTGCCACTGCCACTGCCATGACGATCTGCTGTGGATCTCTGGGCTGTGAATCTGGGCTCTGTCTGACTGAATTTGTTGTCTCAATTTAAATGCCTGCATTCGCTGAATGCCGACTGCCGACGAATGCCACTCCCCTAACGCCAAGGGGGGGCGGGCAGAGCTGCTGCGAAAACCCGTTTGCAAAAACCAAAAAAAGGGGGGAAAAAAACTCTAACAAAAACAGACAAAAACAGTCGAAAAAAAACTTTTATTTAATTTAATTTATTCTCGATGCGTATGCGAAAACAAAAATAAAATACAATTTGAGTTTCCCCCTCTCCCCGTCTCCCCCTCTCTGTCTCTCTTCTGATTTGCATTGCTCATACGCCGCGTTGCCGCTGGTTTTTTTCTCTTTGGTTAATGGAAATCTCTGTTTGAGCGATGGGAAACTGGAGAACCAGAAAACACAATTTATCTCTCGAGCTCTTCTCTTTTCCATAATTGTTTTCTTTGCTTTCCTTTGCTTCCTTCCTTTAATTTCAAGCTTTGTCTGCGCTTCGTCGACGCGTGCGTGTGTGGCAAACCCCTCGAATTTGAGGGCACTGTTACAAGGCTGATCCCCCCACCCCCTCTCTGTTTTCAAAGACCAAAATTGGCCAGACAAGCGCGTTGGCTGGCAGCTGCATTCTTGCCTAGGAGCAGCCAAGAGCTGCTTCGCTTTGGCTTTGGCTTACTGTCTAGGCGCTGCTGCTTATTGGAGCAAATCGAGTCACAGAGCGTGTGCGTGTCTGCAGAACAAGTTTTTGGTGCCAACTGTGACCTGAACTTTGGCTCCCAAACGATGTTGTGCTCCAAATACAAACAGCTCAAGCCACGAATGAGATAATCAGCCAAAAGAAGAACGAATCTGCCTAAGAATAGTGGTGAAAAATCTCAAAATATAAGAGAAAGTCCGTTACTCTACCTAAATTTGAACCCACGTCTGTCATGACTTGGAAAGGGTACAAAAATGAGTCTAGTATTGCCCCCTAAAGTCCCCCTCCCGTGGTTCCACTCTTTCCCATTGATAAACAATCAGAAAATCCATGGAATAGATTTCGTTTAATGCCTAATGCCCAAATACTCTCGTACTTAGTACCCATGACTACGACTACGAGGCAAAAATCGTAATTGACTTGGCCCAAAACAAATGATTGATGGCCTTCTCCTCCTCCTCCTCCCCGCGACAAACAGCAATTATTGTATAATTGGTGCCAATAAAATTTTGTGTAGACGACAGACACAAATGTCACATGGAAATGTACTACTTGTACAGGGTATAAGCAAAGCGAAACGGAGAGAGAAAACACACATAGAGGGAATGGAATGGCAGATACTTTTGGGACAGCCGCAGAGGCTTGGCTAAAGGTCAGCCAAAGGTCATGGTCAGTCAATATTTTATTTATTTTTTAGATCTTTTAAGAATTTTCAAGTTTTTCTTCGTTTATTTTTTCACATTTCCACAGAATTTCTCCATCAAATTTTATGCCGCAGTTGCACGCATTTTTTGCTCTTGAAATATTGTAAAAAGGTGTGGGGTGAGGGTTGTGGGGGTGAGGGGTGTGGGTTGAAGGGTGTGGGGGTTGAGTGGTTGAGGGGCACAAAATATTATAATTTATTAATTACAAACAAAAAAGAGTAATAGTTTCTTTATTTAATGGCCAGCGGGCACGCAAAAGTCGACAAATGAAAAAGTATTCATAATATTTCATGTTGAAAGTTTTTGGTTTCTGGTTTCTGGTTTTACCCCCTGGGAAATGGGTCAATTACGAAAATTCCCTTTGGAAGAAGATAATGGAAAATAAATTAGAATAAAACTAGACATATAAAGTGCGCTTTTAGCCACGAAGTTCTTTGAATTGCGAGCACATTCCATGGAAACAAATATTATCAGTATTCTGTCTGCCGTTTGTTATTCCAGGGGATAAGACCCTCAGTTTCTGGAATGACTTATAGCCCTTGTAATGGTACGTATCTCTATCTGTGGGTGTTTTCCCTCTGCCAGGAAATAATAAGCAAAATGTGGAATACATCACGTAAGTAGACCCCTAGGGTGGGGAGGAGGCATGTACATATGTATGTGCCCCAACGAGAGACGACTCATCAACGGCAGACGCGAGTCATTCCGTTGTGCAAGTTCGAGGGAATCTAATTAAAAAAGTATTCCATGTTGTGTGCAAACAACAAACAAATTTCCAAGGAATGCCATGGGAAAACTCTCTGAAACGCACTTAAACCGAGAGCAAAGCAATCAATCAATTAGACTGATGCTCGTCCCATCAATCACCTGCGCAAAAAAGTCACACAATAAACAAAAAGCATAAACAAAAAGGGAGGAGGAGAGAACTACCCTAACACTTACTCAAATGAAACCTCATTACGGGTAAAAAAGGTTAATGCCGTATTATTTATAGTCAATAGATTAACATTCAATTAAGCAATATGGTGGGGAAAAGTCAGTGGTGTGGGGAGTCATGCTTTATATAATACAAATAGATTAACAGTAGAGAATATGTCGATATGTGGGGGGTGTTATAGGGAGTGAGAATGGAGCAATGATAGAAATATCGATAAACGGAATAATGAAAAAATAATGAAATAATACTATAAATAGTTACAGAAATAAATGGAGAAAATATAAGTATAAATAATACAGTAGTAAATGAGAAAAATATATGTTTAAATAACACAGAAATAAATGGAGAAAATATATGGTTAAATAATACAGAAATAAATGAAGGAAATATATGGTTGAATAATACAGAAATAAATGGAGGAAATATATGTTTAAATAATACAGAAATAAATGGAAAAAGAAAATGTTTAAATAATACAGAAACAAGTGAAGAAAATATATGTTTAAATAACACAGAAATAAATGGTGAAAATATATGTGTAAATAATACAGAAATAAATGAAGAAAATATATGTTTAAATGGAGATTAATATGCAAGAAAAATAAGTTATAAATAATAAAAGGAAAACATATAAAAAATAGTATAAGTTTAAGCGTATGAAATGATGTATAAAACATGTATATGTAGTATAAAAAACAGAATCTACTACATTCCACGGTAAGATGTATGTAGATGTAGATGTAGATATATCACAGTGAAAATGTACAAAGAAAATGCTTGTTAAACTGGCATAGATGTAGATGTAGATGTAGATATATCACAGTGAAAATGTACAAAGAAAATACTTGTAAAACGCTGGCATACTCAGGGGAATTAGTAAACGGTTATGAAAGCTAGAAATCTTTGAATTATGGAATGGAATTAATATAAATATTATTGGGATAGGTTAAGCATCTTGAATATTGAATCATGGACGACCTTCCCTATTTCTGAGGCAGGTCTTTCATTTGTGAATCATATAGGGGTGGTTTCTTTCTTCTGTTTTCTTTCCTATCTCTAAAGTTATTTCCCTTGAAAGTTCCTAAAGAAGTTCTTACATCTTATTCCTGAGGCAGGTCTTTCATCTGTGAATGATATAAGGGTGGTTTCTTTCTTCTGTTTTCTTTCCTATCTCTAAAGTTCTTTCCTTTTAAAGAAGTTCCTAAAGAAGTTCTTACATCTTATTCCTGAGGCAGGTCTTTCACCTGTGAATCATTAATATAATGGTTCTTTTTTCTTATTTCCTATCTCTAAATTTCTTTCCCTTGAAAGTTCCTAAAGAAGTTCTTACATTTTATTCCTGAGGAAGGTCTTTCATCTGTGAATCATATAGGGGTGGTTTCTTTCTTTTTTCCTATCTCTAAAGTTCTTTCCCTTGAAAGTTCCTAAAGAAGTTCCTACATCTGTGAATCATGTTCCATATATAGTATATACTATGTAAGGGGGATATTTTTCTTAGTTCTTTCCCTAAAACTCATATCAGTCGGATCGAAAGGTTCTGTTCATCG
Organism: Drosophila algonquin; assembly: GCA_035041765.1. Classification (NCBI taxonomy): domain Eukaryota; kingdom Metazoa; phylum Arthropoda; class Insecta; order Diptera; family Drosophilidae; genus Drosophila; species Drosophila algonquin. Next base: position 1,525,586 of record JAWNKY010001184.1, read on the forward strand.
CTGCTCTCATCGTATTGCAAAAAAGCCTTAGGGGTCTATGGTTTACACTAATTGTTCTTGGTTGTGTACTCACGTTTATGAAAATTGTAGTGAGAATTCCAATGTAGAATAGATAGAGATGTTTGTGTTGTTGTTGTTGTTGTTGTTGTGTTGTGTTGGCATGTGGCTGGATATAGACATAGACATAGATACACCATGTGTCTAGACGTACTCGTAGACGAAGTAGATGTAGTTAGTAGTTGTTGCAGTTGCAAGTAGAAGTAGACATATAGACAAGACGACGACGACGACAACGACGGCGGCGGCTACGGCTACGGCTATTAGGACAGGGTCCGCTAGGCCGCAACAGCAGTTGGCGACGACAGCAACTCCAGGAGCAGGAGGCAAGTGCAGCGGAGGATCTGGATCTGTATCTGGATCTGTCCTGCTGCTGTTTGTTGTTGTTGTTGTTGTTGTGGCGGTTGTTGCAAAAATGTGGTTGGAGTGGAGTGGAGGTGTGTGGAAAACTTGATCTAGAATTCAGCAAACTCCTTGGCGCACTTCTCGGTGCTGGAGATCCGCAGGGCCTCCTCCTCGTAGTCGTCGAAATTGCTTGTGTCGCCGGGCCCCTTACACCGCGGTATGAACGGGGCCTCGATTTTCTTTTGGAAGATCGCAATCCAGTCGGTGGAGGCGAACCACTTCTGGTTCTTAATATCATTGACGCCCGCCTTCAGATTGCCATAGCGCTTGGTCAGGTCCACCTGCAACAGGTTGCGCAGCAGGTCCTTCAGGTCGGACCCGAAGTGCGAGGGGAAGCGCACCTTGCCCGAGACGATCTTCTCGTAGATCTGGATGGGCTGGTCCGCGAAGAACGGCGGATAGCCGGCGGCCATTTCGTAGACGAGCACGCCGAGCGCCCACCAGTCGACGGCCTTGTTGTAGCCCTTCGACAGAATGATCTCCGGCGCCAGATACTCGGGCGTGCCGCACAGCGTCCAGGTGCGGCCCTTGACGCGCTTGGCGAACCCAAAGTCCGTGACCTTGAGGTAACCCTGCGAGTCGATCAGCAGATTCTCGGGCTTGAGGTCCCGATAGATGAGGTCCAGATAGTGCAGATACTCGAAGGCCAGCACGATCTGCGCCGCGTAGAAGCGCGAGTGGGGCTCCGAAAAGCGGCCCACCTTCCGCAGGTGGGAGAACATCTCGCCGCCGGGGACGTACTCGAGGACCATGTAGAGGTTGGAGTTGTCCTTGAAGTGGTAGCGCAGCGAGACGAGGAAGGGGAACTGGATGGCCTGCAGGATGCGCTTCTCGTTCAGCGTGTGCTCCACCTGCTTCAGCTTGACGACCTTCTGCTTGTCGAGGATCTTCATGGCGTAGTAGTCTTTCGTGGGCTTGTGCTGGACGATCATCACGCGGCCAAAGGAGCCCGTGCCGAGCGTCTTGATCCGCTCAAAGTCGTCGAGGGCAGCGGTATTGGTGGGGTTGCGGCGCCACTTGTCCTCGAACTCCTCCTTCGCCTGCTCGAGGAACTCCTTGACCGTCTCGGCGGCATCCACCTTCTTGTTGGACGTGGTCGCGTTGTTCCCCATCTTCGATATTGTACCCGTGAGCGATGAAAGGCGAAACGTGGCGCTGGCAGAGACCTGTGGCTGTTCCTCACTGGCGGCTCCTGCTGCTGCTGTTGCTCCGTCTGTGGTCGTGGTCGCTGCGGACGCTCCTCCTTCGGATGATGCTGCTGCTGCTGCCGTTGGGGGCGTTGTCTTTTGGCTTGCGGCGGCGGCGCCTCCTCCTACTGCTCCTCCTGGCCCAGCCGAGCTGCTGCTGCTAGCCGCCTGCTCCGGTCCTCCTCCACCGCCGACGCCCTCCTCCTCGTAGCTGGACTGCTGCTGTAGCTTGCCCTCGCCCGATGTCGAACTATGATGGGATTTCTTCTTTTTTAAGAATTGCAAAATGGACTTAGCTATTTTGCCGACCTAAGGGACCACTGGAGAGGAGAGGAAATTCTTGCAGCTTTTTTTGTCGCGCGCGCGTTGCTTCGCTCTCTTTGTCTCTTGTTTGTTGGTTTGCTTTAGTTTTTGCTTTTTGCTTTTTAGTTTTAGCTTCAGTTTTAGACGCGTTTAAATTGGTTCCTACACTTAGTTTACACTTAGATTAGCATTTGGTTTACACTTTAGATATTACTCCTAGTCGCGCAATTTGTATATGTATGAGAGAGATGGGGAGATGCTGCAAAGAAGAGAAGAGAGAGAGAAGAGGGCAAAAATTAGCATCTGACTTAGAAGAGAGACAGAGAGAGAGACACAAGTTGCGTTAATGGATTCTAGAGTGTATGTTCGCCATGTTTTCTTCTGCTTTCTGTTTCTTCTCACTGTTTTCGCATTTTGTTTTCAGTTCTTTTACCGCTATGTTGGCACTTTCTGTGTTTCTGTGTTTTTGCGAACTTTGTCTTTGTACGCACAAAGGTTGGCGAGACAGGGAGAGTAACCACGATCGTGTCAAGTGTCAAACAGCTGATGGCTAGGCAGGGCACAGATAGTGCCTACTCACTCGCACTCACTAACTCACTCACTTACACACTGGCAAAACACCGAGTGTCACGCTGTTGCTGTGCATGCGTCTGTGTGTCTGTTCTGCGCTTCTGGTTGAATATTTTACGGCTTTTCTTTGGCATATTCGTGTATACTTTAAATTAGGTAAATTGCCTTTTATTGCACATTGTGCTAAATTTTTCGCCATTCGCTCGAGTTTAAACAAACGCACACGCATATATATACACAGAGAGCAGTCACACACACACACACACATACACAGCGCTCACCAACACAGCCGTACACGTACACAGATTATCCAATCGATTTTTTTTACACATTCATTTCCTTTCTGCTTTTGTTTTACTTTGCCTCGTAGGCTTTGGGGGAAATGGAATTTACCTTTTTGCAATTAGTTACTAAGTTGCTCGCGATTTATAAACACATTTAGAAATATTGCATTAAATTAATTTCCCGATTTTTAGCACTCGGCTCTACCCGTATATTTTACTTTTTTTCGTTTTTATCTTAGATTAAAAATACCCGTATTGCCGCCCGATTGTTTTTTTTCTTTTTCACTCTCTTTCCGCTCTCTCGGCTTCGCTCTCCAAAGAATACGTTATCCAAAATTGTACTTATTTAAAGTTTTATTTGTTCGACGACGCGCGAACAACCACGCAGTTCAAAAATTGGGCCGACTTTGAAGGGGCAGAATTGTGTTTACTGTGACTTGCTCGGTGGCAGTGTGACCATTGCTACGGTCTGACCTGGAGTATGACGGTCGTATTCCTCGATTTTGATATTCGGATGAATATTACTAACTAGCTAGGACTCTCTGCTCTGAACAAATAGTTTTAATCTTTTGATGAGTATATTTCCTAAAAGACTGACTTATTTTTAATACCCCCTTTTAATACATTTTATAAAAAATAGTGTTTTAATAAAAAAAGTCAACAGAAGTGTCCATAAGTACATGCTAACTACATAGTTGATACATGTATTGGGCAGACTTTGAAGGCAGTGTGACCGCGAAATTTTCGATAAAATATACCGTCCGACCATCAGAAATATACCGAAAAGTATACGAAAAATATCATCATATTCCTCCATTTTGATATTCGGTTTAATGTTGTTAGCTTAATAGGATACTGAACCCTGAACAAATAGTTTTATCTGATAGATGAAACAATTTTCTACAAGATTGACCAATTTTAAAAACCCTGTTTATTGCATTCGGTCTAAAATAAGGTTTAAGCAAAGAAGGTCAAGAAAAAAGTCCCTTTTCTTACATGGCATCTACGCGGTAACTACACATTTGCTACACATCAAACACAATTTTAAGGTGTATAGACATTTTGTATACCCTACTTCTGATTTAATATTAAAATACTGTTTTCCACGCAAAGAATTATGAATTTTTCTCATATTGAAATGTTTTTGACCTATTCATGCATTTAATAAGGTTCCTGTATACACATCTCGATTCCGATTTTTATTTTAAGTATCAGCAAGAACACTACAAACTGTAAAATTTCGTTGAGATAGATTTTAAACTAGTTTATGCATTAACTGGTGCCTAATACGACAAACATTTCCTAAACTCTATAATATCCATATCCTAAGGGGTATGCAAAATGTGTATGTTGCTCATGTTGCTAATTTCGCGCCACATGTGGCTGGCCCATACAAATTAAAGTTGGCAACGGTCAAAAACGTAAGAAAGTAAGGGAAATTGTTGCGATGAAAAAGGAAATTGTTGGGATGATGTTGCCTCCACAAAATCCCTTAAAAAAAGTCCCAATAAAATATACGGTCTGACCGTCATATTCCATCGTATTCCACGATTTTGATATTCGGTTTAATATTACTAGCTAGCAAGAATTGTCAGCCCTAAAGACATCATTTTATACAATTGATGAGTCAAATTTCTACACGACTGGCTAGCTTAGAATGGCCCTTTTATTGGAATGTTTATAAAACAAGGTTTTAATAAGAAAGTCAACAAAAGTGTCCATTTCTACATGCTAACTACGTAGTTGATACATGTGTGTTGTATTCTCGAGTTGAATACAACTCTGAACAGATGATTAATCGGTAACGGTCTCACCCCTGATTTGAATGGCGGAAACGATTTCCAACTTGAAATTGAAAAACACATATTTTGGCAAAACAAAACAAAGACTAGTCAGTTTCTGCATTAATTTGATCATGGGATAACAAGTATTTCCCCAATTCTATATCCATTTCCCTAGGTATGTAGATTTATTTATTAAAAAGAATTATTCTTTCAATTGCACTTTGCGGCAGTGAGTCTATTGTGGTGTGTGTACACTTGTCTACACTACACTACACTTGTAAACACAGAATCAACAACCACAAAAGTATTTTAAGAATGGCAAACAATGGCGCCCCAATGCGAATGGCATAAAACGACAAATACTAACATTTGAAAAAGACAATTTAATTCTGAAAACAATGGAGACCTGGACCTTTGACAAGAAGGAAAAATTGGCAATCTTGTAGAAAATGTATTAATTTGTTAGTTAAAATTATGTGGTCAGTGCGTAGGGTGTTCTTTAGTTACTAAGATTAAACCGAATATCAAAATCGACGAATGTGTTATATGTGCGCTATATTTGTGGTATATTTTGAGGTCAGACCGTATATTTTCAAGATAAACGATAACGGTCACACTAGCTGCGAAACCAACGCACGTGCTTTGAAGTATTCGTTTATTTATTGTCGCCTCCATTGCCCTCAGTGAAGCAACAAGCCGAGAGGTAGCATTTTATCTTGATTCTATTCCAACCAACAACTAAAACAATCATTAAAATGGTAAGAATAGTCAAATCACCCACTGGTCAAGTGAAAATCAACATTTTACCACCCCACAGACCGAGGAAGTCAACCCGAAAGCATTCCCCCTGGCGGATGCCCAACTGACGGCGAAGATAATGAATCTGCTGCAGCAGGCGCTCAACTACAACCAGCTGCGTAAGGGCGCCAACGAGGCCACCAAGACGCTCAACCGCGGCCTGGCCGACATTGTGGTGCTGGCCGGCGATACGGAGCCGATCGAGATTTTGCTCCACTTGCCGCTGCTGTGCGAGGACAAGAACGTGCCCTACGTGTTTGTGCGCTCCAAGCAGGCGCTGGGCCGCGCCTGTGGCGTCTCCCGGCCCATCGTGGCCTGCTCGGTGACCACCAACGAGGGCAGCCAGCTGAAGTCGCAGATTACGTCCATTCAGCAGGAGATTGAAAGGCTGTTAGTTTAGATTTAAGTGAAACCATACGTACAAAGTCGTAACATACATCAAATTTTCCAATAAAAACAAATCAGAATTTTCGGATTTCCTCGTTTTTGGCACATGTTTTGAGCTATTTCAGTGATACCTTGAACCGGAAATTCGGAATCTGAAAATACCAGATAAATACCGCCACCAGCAGCTGGTCAGCTGTTCGTTCCGGGTGTTGCCACTTGTCCGCCGAAACTTCGGGTCGACTGTGTGTGAATTTTGGGAAATTGGCTGATCAAATGACAAAAATGCATCGCGATTCACGTGGACCGAGGGAACATTCAGCCAGACTCAAGTGACAAGCAGCTCCCCGCAGCAGCAGCAAACGCAAAGCACGCAGTGCATACAACAGAAGAAAAAGTAAACCCTCCCTGACGCAGGGATTTGGGACTGGGATTAGCAGTCGCCAGGCGTAACAACATGAAACTGCTGAACAAATACGTGGACAAGGGCATGCAGGGGTGAGTGCTCCCATTCCAGAATTATAGAACTATCACTAATCTCTTTACGTGCAGCAATGTGACCCTCGTGCCCGAGGAGTCCGAGGACATGTGGCACGCGTACAACCTGATAGCGGAAGGTGACAGCGTCCGCAGCACCACCATCAGAAAGGTCCAGAACGAGACGGCCACTGGCTCCTCCACCAGCAGCCGTGTGCGCACCACCCTCACCATCGCCGTAGAGTCGATCGACTTCGACACTCAGGCCTGCGTGCTTCGCTTGAAGGGGCGCAACATCGAGGAGAATCCCTACGTGAAGATGGGGGCCTACCACACCCTCGACCTTGAGCTGAACCGCAAGTTTGAGCTGCGCAAACCCGAGTGGGACACCATCGCCCTGGAGCGCATCGAGATGGCCTGCGATCCAACCCAGTCGGCCGACGTGGCCGCCGTGGTCATGCAGGAGGGCCTGGCCCATGTGTGCCTTATCACCGCCAGCATGACGCTGGTGCGCAGCAAGATAGAGGTATCCATACCCCGCAAGCGGAAGGGCAGCGTCCAGCAGCACGAGAAGGGTCTGGCCAAGTTCTACGAACAGGTGATGCAGAGTATCCTCCGTCACGTGAACTTCGATGTAGTCAAGTGCGTGCTGATCGCCTCGCCCGGCTTTGTGCGCGACCAGTTCCACGACTATATGTTCCAGCAGGCCGTCAAAATGGACATCAAGCTGTTGCTGGACAACAAAAGCAAATTCATGCTGGTCCATGCCTCCTCCGGCTTTAAGCATTCGCTCAAGGGTAGGCAATCTCTTTCTATTGCATTGTTTTGGGTAATCATTGCGTATTCCCAATTTCAGAGGTTCTTCAAGATCCCGCTGTGGTGGCCAAAATGTCCGACACGAAGGCCGCTGGCGAGGTCAAGGCTTTGGAACAGTTCTACATGATGCTCCAGTGCGAACCGGCCAAAGCATTCTACGGCAAGAAGCACGTCCTCCGCGCTGCCGAGTCCCAGGCTATCGAGACGCTTCTCATATCCGACAATCTGTTTAGGTGAGTCCCAGACGGAGTCCCACTCGGCGGATTTCCGTCTCAAGGCCAGTTCCAAGCGGAAGAGCACAGGCAGACAGGCAGACACAACAAGCCTAATCAAGCGGAGAGATCAAGAGCACACAGAGAACCTTCAACTTTAGCCAATTGCCAGAGACAAGCGCGACGACAATTTATGTCCACACATGTGGAGAAGGTTGAGCATCTGGCAATGGAGAGAATTTTGTTTACTTTACTTTAGGTCGTTGATGTGCAATGACTGCACCATCAAGTGGCCCAAGCGACACCAGCCGATAGCTGTTAAGCGCGGATCCCAGGCAAGAAAGCAGTCCACCTCCCGCCAAATCGACCGAGGGGCGCTGCCGCTTAACGCGCGACTCGTTAACCGAACCGATCGCGGGCATGAATGAAAGATAGGTGTTAGACTAGTGTTCGAGGAAAAGTAGAACTAATCTAACTAAAGAAACGAAGTAATTACTAATTACGGGAAAGATATAAGAGTATAAGCAATTTAAGACTAGGAAGGGAGTTAGTGGTAGATATAATATGATAGAGGGAATTATAATCCGAGCATAGGACCCTGAATGGTTCATGCAAGGAGTAATTCGATCTACAAAGCGGAAGAAACAAGGGTGTATAATTCCTAGTGCTTCTAATAGGAATCGTGAAGTCTATGCGGCTCAACAGGTCAGGGCTATCTACGTCACCCTTGATCAAGTTGTGCACAAAAATCACACCAAGCATTTTCCTACGATTAGCTAAGGTTGGAAGGTTTATTAAAAGCAATCTATTAGAGTAGGACGGCAGTCTTTTTTTTTCTGAACTGATTCTATACGGTCCCGATGTACGTTGTACTGAGGGCACCATACACAAGAGCCGTATTCTAAAATCGGACGAACCAGAGAGGTGTAGAGAGTCTTTGTTATATTGGGGTCGTCAAATTACTTTGACCACCTCTTTATAAACCCAAGCACGCCCATGGCCTTATTCACCATGGTAGAAATGTGTTCTGAAAACTTTAACTTGGGATCTAATAGAACACCAAGATCATCAACCCGGGTAATTCTCTCGAGAGAACCACCACAAAGGGTGTAAGGAACCAGAAAGGCGCTGGAGCGATGAAAAGTCATTACTTTACATTTTGAAGCGTTAAGGTTTAATAAATTTGCACAACACCAATACTGAAATCTATCGAGATCGGATTGCAACGTGGATTGAAAAGAAATGTCCTTATACTGGACACAGAGCTTAACATCATCGTAAACTCGGCTTTACGGAAGCAGCGGACACATTGGGGTAGTCTACCCGACCGATCCAGTACCGTTCGTCCTAGGTCGAGCGACACTTCAAAAGTAGGATGGTAGGCATCTTCAGGTATAGAGAGCGGGCGGACTCGAGTTAACAACGCTAAGGTCGGATCCGTTACAAAGCACAGATCAAGAAATCGACTCAAGGAATTTTTAACATGGTTAACTTGAGACAGAGACAGGTCAATCAAGCCGTCAACAAAGTCATGACGTGTCATGGGTACCAGGCTACTAGACTCATTTGCCGAAGACCAAACAATTCCTGGCAAGTTGAAGTCACCAAGAACTATCATGTGATCTTTGTCAGATGGCGAGGAAGAGATAGCGGTTAAGGCGGACGAATGCTGCTCGTAAATTGCGATATCCGAAGAAGGTGGAATATACGAACAAGTTATGAAAACTGAGAAAGCGGGAAGAATCAGTTTTACACACAGAAATTCCAGTTCCTGCTGGATCTGGACTGTGAAAAGTTCCGACGTGAAGTTTGAGTCCACAGCAATCAGAACCCCTCCTGCACGTCGAGACGAACGATCCTTTCTATACGTTGTGTACCGACCTGCCAAAACTTCGGAACTAAGAATGTCCGGCCTTAACCAGGTTTCAGTAAACACAATAACCTCTCAAGGACAGTTCCAAGCGGAAGAGCACAGGCAGACAGACAGACACAACAAGCCCAATCAAGCGGAGAGATCAAGAGCACACAGAGAACCTTCAACTTTAGCCAATTGCCAGAGACAAGCGCGACGACAATTTATGTCCACACATGTGGAGAAGGTTGAGCATCTGGCAATGGAGAGAATTCAAAGGAAAAGAAATCAATCTTAATTTCTGATTTGTGGATTCGACAGTATCTTCTGCTAAAGATGCGCATCGATCGATGCTGCGTGAGAGTGGATTCAGTCGCATCCAATACTCCCATCACGACTTCATTCTTGATCTTCCGCTGCGTAGTGTAGTTAGATCTCTATTCTATTCGCAGGTTTTATCCATTTAAAGAAAGCACGTCCCAGAGCAGCAATTTGTTGGCCCCATGGCGACGTGCTCATGATCAAGGTTGCCCCGTGCCTCGCATCGCATTGCGTCGTTCTCTGCCATTTTTGGCGGCCTGTTCTGGCTGTCCGCTTTGTGCCTCTCTTCGCTGTGATCTCTCGGCTTTTTTGTTTACCATTTTGCACGAATTTAATGGACCGTTTAAATTCCAGCAACGAAAGATCCATTCTGCCTCGCAATTAAACCAAAATGAAGTGTTTATCGGGTTCTGTTCTTCTTTACTTAACGTTTAATGTACTTAAAGTTCTAGGCAAAAAGGTGTGTTTATTGTAGCACTTTTAATCAGTCGGCTTTAAATTAGTTGCTCCCCCTCCTATACTCGTTTTCCCCCCGCTATAAACCATCCCATCCGTATCTTCCGTCAGAAATTGTTCAAATCGCAAGTTGACATCGTCGTCGTCGTCACTCCGGCTGTGGTCGTGGCTGTGGCTGCCTCCCCTTTATCTCGACATTTTTGATTGCTGTTGATTGTTTCGCAATTGTGAAAACAATACAGAAAGACAGAGGAGAGAGATTGGGTTAGGTTAGATGTGAATGCGCCCTTCATTCAAATCTCATTTGATTTACCGCCTCCGTTGCTGTTCGTTCCACTGATTCTTGTGGTGCTTCTGTCGGGCGAGGTCATCCTGGTCCTCCTTCTGCTGCCTGATCAGGCGCTGGAAGTAGTCGTCGAGCGTCTCCCGCATGGGCAGCAGGCGGCTGGGCGATGCTGGAGGCGTGACACAGGCCATCGAAAGTTTTCTTCGCATCTTCATGTGGGAATCGCATGGCCAGGGATGGCCCAGATCGGAAATGGTGTAGTCGGGTTGTCGATTGAGCATCTTGGCGGGTGTTAAGTGGCCGGCACTTGAGTAGGAACTTGAGTGGAGATCGAGACACATATACATTTTGTTGAGTTTTAATACGAAATTCCCCCTATCTCCTATGCCATATCCGCCGCTCATCACGGCCAGTCCCCAGTCCCCTGAGCTCTCGATTTGCGTGTGCTCTGTTTTTGGGTTTTGGAGTCTCGCGTCAATGTTTATAGAGCTGTTTTCGCCAGACGAGTTTTTAGCAAAAAAAACTGAACTAAACTTTGATGTAAATCTGATGTATATACGACTCTTATATACTGTGCATGTGTATCCATTATAGCCGCTCTCTTGAACCATTTCTTTGTATCGTAGCGCCAATAATTAGAACCCAACATCAACAGTATTCGTGGGCGAGACAGCTACAACTCGAGAGAACAGCCAAAGAGTCGAGAATTTTAATTTATTTAATCGCTCCGTTTATGGATCAGCACTTGGCGGGGACCACTTTTGAAGCAGCGGCGGACACTCTCGCTCCCATTCCACTTCTGCTTTCCATTGGACTGGCTCTCAATGGTTTCCACACAGGCCGCACATGTAATATGATCCACATATAAGGTTCTGTTTAGTTCTGCTTGTTCTGCATCCATTAACCGATTTCCCTCCCTCTCCCTCTCTCTCTGTGGTCATCGACTACTAGTTCGCTCTCTTTCTGTATGCATTTTATTATTACAATATTTATGTGTGTTCCAACCAGTTTTTCTAGTCCCGTCCCTCTTTGTCTTGCAGCCACCTCGTGTGTCTTGTGCATCCAAAACGTGCCCCCCTTTTCGATGGCTGTTTGCCTCTTGCTGCTGTTGTTGTCGCAGCTGGCGGCGCATGTTAATGTTGTCTTGAAAGACAATTGTATATACCATATGTATATGTAACTTTACAAATAGGGAAACAGACCCAACACGATTATTGGGCAAGAAGTGAAAGGGCTTGTCAGATATTGATACCCTTAATGTCTTGAATGTATCACTGCTTACGATAACCATGAATCACTGAATCTTAGGGCCCTGTTTCGAGTGTTTTTTGTATCTCTGGGGTTGGGTTTTGCTGGGTTAGCGGTTTTTCCATGGCGAAATCAATGAGCTGTCACTTTTTTCAATGATCAAGTCGAAAAAATCATCAGAAGAAGAGCTCGAATGCTTTCACTGTGCTTCCATTCCCCATTTCTTTTTACTATTTTCTTTGTCAGGGTTTTTGGAGCGTATCGTATCACAAGGTTCGTGCCAGAAGCAGAGGAAGAGGTTCAGTCAAGTTCAGTTTCTACCACCCCCCCATTCCCTCACTGATTCGCGGCCTCACATTTAATTAGACATTTTTACGGGCATTTACTGATACTCGCACTTGTATTCGTATTCGTATCTTGGGTCGCACATTCCCTCGCTTTTCCCCACCAAGTCATGGCTATTTCGGCCAGACGTGGCGGGACCTCGTGCTCGGGACTGGGGGCTGACGCGGGTGCACGCTAATTCCATTATAACAATTGATTCCATTGTGCAATCATTGTCACGCAGTGGAAACAGCCACAATTATTGCATCTACATACAATAGCGGCTCTCATCGCAGCTTGCGGTTAGCGGATGAGTAAAAAAAACAGCTACAGATACAGGTAGCAGATATATAATTGTAGCTGCTGCATTGCTTTCCGCTGAGTCAACGGTTGGGAACCCTTAACTGTATCTGTCAGCACGGCATCATCCTCCATGAACAACTATCCTCCAACTTTCACTCGTTCCGTTCCACACCCAAACACACCTTTTTTTTATTTTATGCGTGATTTGTGCAGTATTTCTGCTTTCGGCTGCAATTTGCAGTGCAAATAGCTGGATGAACTGGACGGATGGACGGCTGGGAGACTCGTTTCTTTGACAGCACCAGCAGCAGCAGCAGCAGCGGCTGTAACGCAGGTCTTAGCACCAATTTTTCTTTACGCGTGGCACACACCGACCCTCGAACACGTTCTTCGATACGTCCCACAAGAAAGCCGCTTTGCAACTAATTCTTCAAGCGAAGACGACGACGAGGCACTGCCGCTGGGGCACAAACAGCTCTGCTCTGCGCTCTCTCTCGTGTTCTCTCGCACTGCACGTGCTTCCACATGAGGGAGAGCAGAGCTCTCCGGTCTCCGATCGAATGAAATTCCGCTCTCCGAACCGCTCTGCCTCGGCCTCTCCTCTCTCTAGGCACACAGAAAAGCGGTTTTAATCAAAATTGGATGGGGATGGGAATGGAGATTGGGATTGGAATTCTTTCGTTTCATTGTTCTTACTTTCGTACTCTCTCTCGTACGCTTTACGTGTTACCTGTTAATGATAATGGTTAATGGTTATCATTAACATACGTAAGTATTTCTCTGGGGTTCTTGAACTGCCAGACATTTTAGCCGCTTGGAGGGGTCACACTTTCATTGCTCTGTGTCCATTAGCTCGCCGTGCATTTGGAAAGCCCCAAGTTACACTTGACACCTTATCCACTCCGGATTCCTATGCCCATCACGTGCCACCCTAGCTATGTGGCATTTTAACGATCCATCCGATTGTGGAATGTCAAATGCAATAGATATCAAGATGCATAAATGGCTGACATATTGATGGCATTAAATTAATTGATTTATACTTTTAAATATTAATCACACAATATTCTTCCTTGTCTCTTTCTCATTTTAGATGTCAGGATGTTAATCTCAGGAAGGAGTATGTCACCCTGGTGGAGTCCGTACGCGATGCTGGCGGCGAGGTGAAAATCTTCTCCAGCATGCACATCTCAGGAGAACGTGAGTAAAAGTCATGGATAGAGGATTTCATCTCTCCTATGACTCATTCTGTAGCAGAAGATGAAGAAACTTCTACTTTGATCAGATCAGAACTGTCTAGAAATCTGGAGGGGTGGGACAACACTTCTTTGTGTTGTCTTTTCATCCACACTTGTTCCCTCCTCCTCCTTTTTTTACTCATTTCTATGTTTTGCTCAATATTAATGTTCGTATGCAGGGGCCTGGCCTCCCCCTGTCTAATGACCTCGTTAAATATTCTATTTTTAAATCCCTCACTGCACTGCGCCACGAGATGTTGTTGTTGTTATTGTGGTTTGTATATGCGTTTATGTAGATGTATTTCTTGGAGGGGTCTCCCGCATTACAAAGTCCATCCAAATCGTAGTTCTATAGAACGGATCATCATCATTCGATTGCATTGAAAGACTGCCAAAATATTTGCCCCCTTCGGAAGGGGACTTTCGATTTCATTTGCATTTCAATTTGTATTCTATAAAGCATTAATTGCACATATTTTTGTGGTGTTAAATGCTTTAAATAGTCGTCTACATTTCGTCCAACAAATGACTCACGTGGTTGCGAATCGCTTCGTTTGGGTTCCCTTTATCTTGGCAACACTTTCCGATTCGACTCGAAAATGGGTCGTTGCAGGTTCCGAAATAGATCCCACCCCATCCCCCATACATTGTAATACTCCGGTCTATCCACACTTGAGAGTATTTCTCAAGTACTTCCCATTCTGACGATATCTTTTGCTCGAGAGCTGCTCAATGGGCAACCGTTTCCCGCTGCGGATTTTAATCAGCTTGGAATTACATAAACAATGTAGAGGAATTTAAGTGATAGCGACGGGGCCTGGCAACACAATAATGAGTCGAGTAAACAAAGTATTATCTTTTGGAACCTGCACTAATCCAGCCACAATTATGCAGGCACTCGACACAGAGAGCGAATATGCGCGAGAACCTTTTGGCCAAGTTCAGAGATTGAGTCACAACCGAGCCGACAACCGGTGAGCCTTGGAGTCGGTACCGCCCACGTCTCCAGGCAGGCCATTAAGTGGAAAAGTTGCGTTGACTATGTCATGGGTTTAGCTAGCATGCAGTTGACTTGAAATTCTAGTTGCCACCACCTTAGAGATCTTCTTGGAGACTCACCTTACCCAGCTACGTGTATCTCTATATCTTTCTTTCTTGTTCTCCTCCACAGAACTGGCTCAACTAACTGGTGTGGCGGCTCTATTGCGTTTCCCTATGCCCGAACTGGAGGACAGCGACGACGATGATGATGAGGATGGTGCGGTTGGCGGAGATGATAGCGATAGCGACTAGGAAGAAGATGAAGAGAGAGGATAGAGTAGTGTTAAATGGAATGAAATGGTAGCTGGCGAGGAGTTTAGGCATTTGTTAAACGAAAAATTTGACTTAGGACTTAACTAGCGATTGATTATACATGTAGATTATTAGGTATGTACTACAGACAGACTGCGGACTGCGTCAGGGCTTATACAATATACTACTATATATACATAAGATACGGCTACGATACGGATACACTTATATACAAAACTATTGCCTAAGTTTTTACCACCTCCCTCCTATCCCCGTGGCTGGACCTAGAGATTCGATTGTGTTCTGTTCTGGAAGAAGACTCCAGAACACTGAGCCCCCCTACTTAATAACAGATTGCTATTGATTGATTGTAAAACTAATTCCGAGTTGCTGTTAACAATTGTTGTACAATATTTTAAAGAAATTTTAAATTTTTAGCTCAGTTTTTTGCCCCGCATGTAAATTAATTGTTCATCATTTTGTAAATGGCAAAATAAAAATTATATATACATGAAAATACATAACAACTAATGGATTTTGATTGACATTATCATTTATTATTGTTTTGTACCTAGATCAAGACTCCCAACTCCTCACTTCACCATCTTGGCGGCCCGGGCGGCTGCCTCGGCCGCCTGCTTGCGGGCCTCGCGTTTCGCCTCCTTTTTGGCCTCCTTGTTGTTGGCGTCGATGTTACGGCGCTTCTTGCGCAGCAGCCACTCCTCCTTCTCCTTGGTCTGCTTCTCGCGGATCAGCTTGCGGAAGAGGTTGCGGTGGCGTGGCTTGACCATGCGCGCCTGCAGGCGGTGCTCGTCCACCTCGGCCTTGTGCACCTGTCGCTTGTTCACTTTGTGCACTTTGCCCGCCTGTACGGCCATCTTTTCCTTCTCCTGCTGCTTGCGCTTGGTCAGCTCATCGACATCCTCCTCATCATCGACTTCCTCGTCATCGTCTTCTTCATCATCATCATCCTCTTCGCTGAGCTCGTCTTCGTTGACACCATCGGGGCCGCCGTACTTCTTGTACTCGGCCGTCTCCTGCTGATAGGCCAGCTGCAGCTGCGCATCGAGCAGCTCCTGGTCAACCTCATCCTCTTTCTCGGCAGATTCCTCCTCCTCAGACTCTTCCTCACTTTGATCTAAGAAAAGATGTCATTTATTAGATATATATATTTTTGAGATCAAGGAGAACTGGGAGCACTTACCATGAGTCTCGATTAATGAGGGATCGTGGAGGGCTTTCTCCTCGGGCGGTATGTAGGTGTCGCGCTTGGAGTCAACGAATGGCGACAGATGTGGTGGCAGAGTCTCGCCGAGGAAATAGTCGTTGGTGGGCAGCAGCTGGCGCTGATTGACGCAGTCAAAGAGCCACTGGGGCTGAATGTAGTCCCTGGAGATGTACTGTGTGCTCAGGCTGGGTCTGTCCACGATCTGGTGGGTGATGGTCTCGTCGGTCTCGGGGAAGGTGGCGCCGGCGAAGACAGACGCGTCCCAGGAGACCTTGCCGCCAAAGGAGCGAATGATGATGACGAGAGGCTCGCGGGGAACCTCGCGATTGATGAAGAACTTCAGACCCTTGAAGAGGGTGCGCAAGCGGGACACCTCTTGGGCTTCCTGCTTCATTTTGATAATGCGCTTGGAGTCGCCGTCCTGCTCCAACAGCTCCATGTCAATGTCGGGCTCCTCCTCGTCCTCCTGCACCTTGTCTGTGCGCAGCAGCTCAAAGTTCAGGGCTGCAATGCGGTCCGACACGAAGCTGGACTCGTCCTTGAATGTGTCCTCATTGTCCTGCAGCAGGCTGGAGGGGAACTGAGGCGGATAGGCCAGGTTGAGGCCGTTGAAGAGACGGAAGTTGGTGAAGCCCAGCAGGATTGTGTAGAACTCCACGAAAATCGACATGACTTTAAAGTCAACCTCCTGGCGCGACTGCGGCTTGAAGGGGTAGTAGTGGGGCACGATCCAGGTGACCTTCTGTCCCTTGATCTCGGCCTGGAAGTAATAGCCCTTGATGGAGATAAATACCTTGCGCAGCGACTTGGAGGCGATCACATAGTGCAGGAACTCGATGGTCAGTCGCCGGCACAGGTTCGACTGCTCGCGAGGAATCAGATGCAGCGAGGGGAACGTGCTGAACAGGAAGAGCAGGGTCAGGCAATCGTCCAGGTCCTTGAGGGCGTCTATAAAGGTCGGATAGCGCTCCTTGACAATGTGATCGAGCTTGATTTCGGGGAACAGAGCCAATCTGCGCTTCAGGTTGCGAAAATCTTTGATGGCGCGGTCGCGGCTGCTTTTCTTGGCAAAGATCTGGAACAGGGGAACCATTCAAGAGGCTGTCTTTGATTCTTCCCGCTTTATCAGTCTTCATAACTTGCTCATATATTCCACATTCTTCGGATTTAGCAATTTACAAGCAGCATTTGTCTGCTTTAACCGCTATTTCTTCCTCGCTATCAGACAAAGATCATATGATAATTCTTGTTGACTGAAAAATCTAATAATTTTTAGATTTAACAAACAAAAGTCCAACAAAATCAAATTAAATTGAGACGCGCTTTTTTCTTTCAACAGTAGGGGTTTTTATTTACAAGAACGAGTGCAGTGGCTTTGGGCGTACTTCGACAAGTGATTTACGTCCACATACCACCATTCCCGAAAGCCACCGTCGGCCGCACGCAACCCAATTCACTGTCGTCGATCGCCGGTCGGC
Source organism: Drosophila algonquin (assembly GCA_035041765.1). Classification (NCBI taxonomy): domain Eukaryota; kingdom Metazoa; phylum Arthropoda; class Insecta; order Diptera; family Drosophilidae; genus Drosophila; species Drosophila algonquin. The sequence continues at coordinate 1,542,890 of JAWNKY010001184.1, forward strand.
TTGCGGGTCACCCGAAGATGCCTTCGAGAGACTCCACTACTCTTCTTAATTATGTTTTCAATTACGCTAGTCGGCTCAACGCGATCTACTCTGACGATTCCGGCCCCCGTCGACGAACTCCGGTCTTTAAAACGCCGGAAGTAGTGCCAGCTTGGTGGACTGGCCGTTTAATTACGCCGGCCGGCGTACCTTGCCGACCTTGCCTTCGTCCGGCGTGAGAATGGCGTCGGTCCGCC